>BSBN01000317.1:11117500-11525443 GCA_027924645.1 Cunninghamia lanceolata
TAAATAAATCAAAACCCAATCCTACAACCTTCAAGAAATAGATCAAAGGACAATAACCATACTTCAATGCAAATAAACAAAGAACATTATCACCTAAGATTGTATTGTATTTATTCCTTGGTTTAAATGTGGATTGCTCTTATACTTTGCATAACCATGGTTGCAACAAGCGTGAATGGATGATGTGTGCTCAAAGGATGTAATGTGCTTAGCGATATGAAAGCTCAAAGCTCTCTATGAATGTCCAAAGCTTAATGATCGCGTAGGGATTGTGAAGAGATGAATGGTCATATTTATAGCTTTTAGGGAAGATCGATCAACGGTGGAGGAAATTCAATGAAATCAATGGATGAGATAAATTGAGAAGACATGAAGGAACGTGCACACGACAAGTGTCCATGCAAAAAGATGTTTTATTGAGTTAATTGCTTTCTTGACTAAAGATAGGATTTTCATAAAAATAGAACGCTTTTTCTATTTTATGAATTGATTGATAAAAATAATGATTTTAAAAGCTAATTAACTCAACTTTTGTTTTGCTTTTTGACATGCAATGAATAAAATTAAATAATAAATTATTTAATTTGTGTGCATGGAGGAAAAAGATATTTTTAGAAGATTGAGAGGATAATTAGAAAATAAATAAATAAATTTATTTAATTTATTGTGCATGATGGAGGAATAAAGGAAATAAATAAACTATTGATTTTATTTATTTAGAAGATATAGAAAAGTCAACTTAAATAAATTTGAATAATTTATTTAATTATAGAAGAATAATTAGCCAATTAAATAATTAAAATTATTTAATTATTGTGGATAGGAGGAATTAAGATGTGATGAATTAATTAAATAATTGATTTATTTAATTAATGGAAAATAGAAGAATAAAGGTGGTGAAATGATGAATTTAATTAAATAAATAGGATTTATTCAATTAATGTTGGATTTAGGAGAATTGAGAAGAAATTGATGAAATTAATTAAATAATTAAATTATTTAATTAATGTTGGATGAAGGTGTGTTGGAAGAATTTGATGTATGCAAGATGAATAATGCAATGGCCATTTTTAGGTGTCTACAGATCTAAAACATACGGATGCATATTAATGAATTTAGAAAAATTATCAAAATCTATAATATATGCATGCAAAGATTTCGAAGAGGAAGAACATGAAGAGTCTTTTCTATTATATGCAAATATAATATAGAACAACAATGTACAATTAGATTTAGCAATCATTCAACATAGTAAAGATCTAAAAAAAAGATTTCCAATATAACAACTAGATGCCATACTAGCTAGGGTTTCACCATCAAAACCTAGATCTTAAATGCTTACTCCCTAAACCAAAATTCTTTGATGCAAGAATGCTTTTTCTTTCCTAGTTTGAACACAAATGATGTTTATTGAATGCTACAACAATGCAAAATCAGATTTGATCACTAATTATCATCAACAAAATTTGAAACAAGAGTTTTATCAACACACCCTAAGTGCAAGACTAGCTAGATTTTCTAAAAATGCATTTTTTTTGAAAACCCTAATAATGAATAAGTGAAAATGCCAAATATATCACTAGGAAATGATTAAATAATGCAATATAATCAGATCTAATGCAAAAATTAGAAATTTATATCATGCTATAATGATCTAGTCTTATGAATTTTAGACAATGTGACAAATATGCTTTTTTCTAAACCCAAATCAAATGCTTGATTTTCTAGTTTCTAATGCAAAGATGTAAGGATGTTCTTTTCTTGAACACAAAAATGATATGCTACAGAAAATGAAATCAATTTAATCAATCAAATAATGCCACAACACATGAATCTATAAACCCTAGGCTCAAGACTAACTAGGCCTTTTATGAATGCAAGGTTTTTGTAAACCCTAACAATGAAATAATTCAAAATTAAACTATATAACTATGTAAAATGATGAATGAATTTAACCTAATCAAATATAGGGTAGAAAATAACTCAGATCTGAATCAAGAAGGATGCAAAAGTACAAGATACGTTAGGTTCACCAAAATATTGGATGGAAAAGGGAGACTTAGCTTAAAACCCTAAACTAGGTCAAACACTCTTCTACCAATATTAGAACAAAAACCAAGCTTGGATTCTACCCTTAAAGGAGAGCCAAACTATAGGGGTTTTTTTTCCTTTGTTGTGTAAAGGAATGTCAACCAAATTCAACCAATCAAACTAGGGCAAAGCATAAAACCCTAATTGAGCAAGATCAATAAATAGCAGATGAATGAAAACAAATACAAAAAATTAAATAAGAGATCAGGGAACAAAGGAGAACTAGGATCTAAGTTCAGGAGCAGAGAGGTACGAGGGCATTGGGCACCCTAGACCCAAATTAGGGTTTTGTAGGATCTCCAGATCTGGGTGCCTTCACTTGCTTGTCTTCCTGTTTCTTGTCACTTGTTATCTTCAGATTCCTTTGGATGTGACCTGCACACAAATAAGAAGGAAAGAAGGTTGGTGTTATTTAGGATCTTTCCTAAGTCAATCTCCATGAATGGTGTTTCCACCTCCACAATAGCAATGATGAGAGATCAAAGAGTGCATGCCCTAGGAGGGCAATGGCAAATCTAAAGTAGAATGGAATACTGTAATAGAGCATGAAGGAAAGAAGTCACCATGAGCATGGAAACCCTAGCTTTCTTGATGTAGCATCATAACTTGACTCAAGAAGTTAGTGTAGCCTCAAAGAAGTAGAGAGATCTTCACAAGACTTGCAAGAAGTTAGTACAACAACAATAATCCATCATAGAGAGCTTTAGAGAAGAATAGAGAGCATGCGAGAGAGGGTGCAAGTGTGCCTACATTGATTAGATGTTTAAATGATTAAACTAACTTGCTTATATATGCATTCACACTCACCAACAATGAATAAAACCAAATGGGTCCAACATGTATAAGCCAAGGAAGTGTTCTAAAAGCTGACACCATAAAATAGGGCCAAGGCTAACATCTGGGACCAAGGCGCTAGGCGCCCTAGTCCTTTAGTCCCACAAACTCTGGAGAGTGTCAATTAAGGTGGGATTAGACCTGCCGTAATTTATTTTGTCAGGTTTATTAATCAAGATTGAGAATTAATTGTTTTAGGTCCACATGGGTGCTAAACTAGGTGTAAACTGGGAAGGGTACACATTTTATTCCATAACAACATTTAATTTTGGGAGCTAGAAAAACATTGTTCAAACTAGTGGGATGTGTTTGACCCATATCTTGATGAAGCTCAAATCTTATGGGAAGGAAGAGGAGGTGAAATAAAGATGATTGGTGATTTTTTCAAGTGATTTGGAGTTACAATTTATGAGATATGAAGGAAAAAAAGAGGTAGGGTGGGCTACACATGGAAGGGGAAAGGAAGGCATTAAATATTTGTGATAAAATATAGCTATCACCTAGGTAATAGGGATAAGGCTTATGTAAAGTGTTGGCAAGAGACACTGTGTGGCGTCATGATTATTGTCATTAATGGCAACAAAGTCTATCCCACACATCCGCATCACATAGTATGTCTACCAGATGACAGATTGAAGATTGTTTAGGTCTGGTGAGCAAGAATAGAGCATGCAGCAAGGTTTGACAGTCAGGTTTGGATCTCTCAGATGGTGTAACTCAACAAGTTGCAGACTTGGACAAGCCAAGAGGAGTATCATGACTACTATATTCCAGAGATTGAGCCTCTGGTAAGAAAACATGGAAAAGATATGAGCATCTGAGTGTTGGGTTCTAGACAGGCAGAGCAGACTAAGGAAAAACTAATCGGCAGAGTATCAGACTTCAATCTGGATGAGAAATTGATGATGACCAAGCTATTTGAGGGATCATACAATATTGGCTGACATGATTGATGACTCGAATGTCTATGATTTTGATACACATCACATATCAAGCATGGATTCAGCTGACAGATCAGTAGTTTGCAAATATCTTGAGTATTCAGGTTGCCGACTAAAAAGTTGTTGAAATCCTTAGTGCGGATACTTATATCAGATGGATTCTAGTATGAAGAAGTGCATGTCAGGACATAGTGTACAGAGAAAGGCAGAGATAAGTGTGGAAGCAGCAACACAAGTCCGGTATGTGACAGAACAACAACACTAAAGCAAAGGAAGAATGAAGTGCATTAGATCGGTATATTGAGCCTAATCAAAACTGAACCTCAGCATATGTGGATGCCTCTCATCAGTTCAAATACCTGGTTACCTTCCATAAACTTTGTAGACAATGAGTCTCTTGTAGGCAGTGTGCCTCTTGTGAGTAGTGTGCTCGGACAGTGAGCCCTAATTGGCAAGTGCCATTTTGTACTTCTTATTCTTTTAATAGAGAATACAATCTTGGGTTAGTCACCCTATGGTTTTTCCCTTAACAGGGTTTTCTACGTAAAAATCCTTGTGTTATGTGTGTTGATTTTATTTATGCTCTCATGATTATGTATGCTTATGTGATTTGATGCTGCACTAATTGTTAAAGGAGAAAATAAAGTTAAGATATTTAAGATAACTGATTCACCCCCCCTCTCAGTTATCTGCCTTGTTTCCAACAATTGGTATCAGAGCCAAGTTCCTCTAAATAGAGCCTAACAGCTTGAGGAAGATCTAGAAATATTATTGGATATGTGTGGTATGAAGGAACAACTTCAATCTACCTTAGATGATCTTGAGCAATCTCACTCTAAAGTCAACAACTTGAGAGAAAGACTCAAACAAGCTGATGATTTCATAAATGATCTAAAAGAAAAACTGAGTATCTCTGTGAAAAAGAGAAAGGAACTACTTCAAAAATTAGCAAGTCAGAGTGAAGCCAATGATACTAATGAAGATTTGAATGAGAAAAACAAGCTATGTGAGAAGCTATAAAAGGAGGTCATTATGGTAAGGCATGAGATGGAATCAAGGGTTAGAAGATTCACCCAAGAAATTGAAGAGAAAAGGAAAATTGAAGATAATCTAAAACAATCTCTCAAGGAGAAGATAGAGGACTGCCACAAAATGGACAGAATAATCAAGCATCTTGAATCTGATCTTGAAGAAGCTAGAGATAATGAAGAACAACTTGAGAATCAGATAGACACTCTTAAAAAAGATCTTCAAACAATAAATGAATATAAAGAGAGATTTGAGATAAGCTTAGCTCAACTTGAAGTTCTTCTTGAAAGCCAAAAGAGGGTAGATGACAAGCATGGCTTGGGATATGAGAAAGGTGAAAGCTCCAGATCTGGTCAGAAGAGCTCTGGATCAGGAAATCAAAGAAACAGGCCTAGAAGACCTCTGGTAAGGCAACCAAATGCTCAAATATATCCATCCTTCAATGGATACTGCTACAATTGCAACAACTTTGGTCATAAAGCAACTCTGTGTAGAAGAAGAAAGAATCAGACTAATTCATCCTTCTTCGGACATTGTTTCAACTACAAAAGTTATGGTCACAAATCTCATGATTGCAGAAATATACAAATTAACAATTCATTCAATGGTAGATGCTTTGCATGCAATAGAATGGGAAATATGGCTAATCAACATAGATCAAGAGGATATCAGTCAAATATGCAAAGAAATGTTGTTTGTTACAATTGCAATAGATCTGGCCATTTTGCCAAATCCTGCAGAAGTAAAAATTAGGATAAAAGGGGTCCGATGCATCATAATCAAAATCAAGACAAGGGAAAAGGCAAAGTAAATGCGGATGAAGTTCAAAGGGAGATGAGCAAGATTTGGGTAAAGAAGAGTACAAAAAATGATGGGGATGGATCCGCACCAGAATCTGGTGCTGATATTCCTTTTGAAAACTGAATAGATGAGCTCTGGCTCAGGGGGAGTCACAAAGAAAATAAATTCCCCCAACCAGTCAATTGGTGCCTAAATTTAGCACTTGGAATGATTGCGGATTAAAGGGTTATAAAAAATTTATCTAAATAACCCTTGGTAAAATTGTGAAAGATCCGCATGGAATTTTGCAAGAGTTTAATCATCCAAGATTGATCTGGTTTGATAGCCATCTGGTAAAAGCAGGATTTTCATAGACAGATCTGGTATGATTCAAAATTGAGATATCTTGATCTGTGGATTCATGACATGATTGGAGGAATGAAAAGACATTATCTTCTTTCACAAAAATGATTCTAAGTGCATCTTAGTAATTCAAAAAGATATCTCTCAGAACAAGACAACCGGATAACTTAAGTTGTGCATTTATTGCAATAGGAAATTAGGGTTTGTGTAGAGATAAAAGGGTTCTTTTACTCATCATTTGCACATTTGCATTCGAGAAGAAGAAAGGAAGAGCTCTATATCAAGTTTTTACAACTTTCTCAAAGATCAACAACAGAATTTGATTCAACCAGCGACCTGTTCCGGCTCTTATTGTGAACCCTAAAAGCGTAAAAAGGTATTTCCATTTTTGAATATCTCTTTGAATCTTTTGCAAAGATGGCTACTCTAAGGGTTGTTAAGATCATTGATAGGCTGTGCCCAAAGTTCAAGAAACACCCCTACAAATCCCTAGAAGTTGATCCCTTAGGCGCTCTTTCTAGCATTCCGCATGGGGTTCTACACGTAGAAGATGTTAGGGTGTACATCCACACCAATATTGAGGAATTTGGAGAATCCAAGCTGATGGATATCTACCATAAACAATTAATAGATGAAACTTTTGAACTCAAACCTCAATATAAGGCCCTCCGGGATAAGCATTTTGGACATTGCATCCACTTTCCCTGTTTTGCAGAAGATGAATGGGTCTGGTATGTTCTTAGCAGAATACATGACAATTTCATGTGGTTGATGAAGCCCTTCAAGATAACAAAAGATGCTATTAGGGTAGTAACTGGATTGCACTCATCTGGTGGGTTGCCTACACTCAAATCTGTCAAGAACCAGATAATAAGTGAAGTTACTGGATCTAAGTTTGACAAAAGAACAATGACAATAGAAGATATTACAAATCCAAATATCAAATTTGCCTCTGATAATTGGTTATAAAATCTATCATTCTAGTAGGGAGAATTCTGTGTCTGAAACTGCAATTTATACATCATATCAGATGCTAAGGGAAAATGCTGATTATGACCTATGTGATCTTCTTTTGAACCAACTGTTAGAAAACTTGTAGAAGATCAAGAAGGATAAGAAGAACTCATTCAAGTATGGTGGCTTAATACTGTGTCTATTCTTTTACTATATGAATGAGCTACCCGGATCAAGTGGTTGGGTATGGCAAAATGACAGACCAGTTGCCATACAAATCAGAGACTATATGTATGGACTTGGTGATGCTAAGGCTCAAAGCACAGCACTCTAGGGATACTTTAAGAACTTCCAAAGTATGATGCAGACCAGAGAAAGAATTCCTCAAACAATAGTTGAAAAATATAAGGATACAATATGCTTCATGGTAGACACTGATCAATGCCTAATGGAGGCAGTTGAGCCCAAAACAATTTGGATTATGCTAATGGGATATGAGGTTGATGAAAAAATCCTAGAGCTGCATATCCAACACTTGCTAAGTCAGCCTAAGGACCCTGAGGCAGAAAGGTTTGGAACTTTTAAAGAATTAAGTGTAAAGATTCATGTTGAACTAAGGCAACTAAAAATAAAAAGGAAAGTTAGAAAGGAAGTAGAGGAAATCACCAAGAGATATGGCATATCAAAAGAGGCAGTTGATGCAAATAGAGAGAAAATAGAAAGAGCTAAGAAAGAGAAACAAGAATCAGAAAAATAAAGTGTTCTGGTGCAAGCCTCTTCTCGGACTAGATCCTCCAAGAGTTCTGCACCTGCCACCTCTAAGAGCTCAAGAGCCTCAAAATCAGAAGCCAAGACATCCAGAAAGGGAGAAAAGAGAATGAAAGCAAAAGCCACAAGGGCTTACATAAGCCAAAAGGATGATGAAGAAATAGAGTCTGATGAGGAAGTTAAGAAAATGAAGAAGAAGAAGAAAACATCCAGAGAATCCTCTGCCGGTAAAAACAAAGAAGAAGAGGCAGAAGAATTTGTTGAAAGGCCCACTCTTTCTATTGATGTTGTCATCAAGGCAGTCACTATGGATGGGAATTTACAACCAGTAACATAATTTTAGGATGAGTATAATGACACAGACAAAAGGATCTTGGAAGAAGCTACAGTCAAGTACCTAAATATTTATAATAAAGCCTTTATTGAAATCATTTCATTAATTCCCAAAAGTCTAGAGAAGGTACTTGAACTGAGAAAGGAGAATGCTAAGGCAAAGGACTTAGAGATCTAAGAACAGATTGCTATTCAGCTCTATCCTTCCATTACTCCAAAGCAAATGAATATGATCTTTAAGGACTGCAAGGATGAGTTCTAGAGCAAAGCAAGAATGAACAAACTAATGCTCGGAGAGACTGATCAGGTAGCAAGAGAAATAGAAGACATCCTCTAAAATGCCTTCAAAAGATTCAATCTTCCTATCATAGAGGAAATAGATGAAGAACCTTCTACCATGGATGTCGAAGGATTAAATGTATCAAAAGAAGAATCTACTGAGAAAAATGTAGAAGGGTCTAAAGAGACAGATGAGGGGAAGTCTAAAGACTTGTATTCCTCTATTCCGGAAAAGGAAGTTCATGAAGAAGTTAACATCTCTCCTCCGGATCCCACTGTAGACATTCTAGACTCAGGAACTGAAGGAGAAGGAAGAAAAGAAGAAAAAGTGAGTCAAGAGGAGGTAAAGGGAAGAGAAGAAGAACAAATAGAGAAGATCTTTGATGACAGTTCAGAGATTCCAAAAGAAAAGAAGACTCAGTCTCCAGCAAGAGACATTGCTGAGGTAGTGAAGAAATTTTTGAACAAAGAGTTGATGGAGATAGATGAACTGGAACTTTTTCAAGGACCACTAAATTTTGATTCCCTCTCTCCGGTCCAGATAATGAAGATAGCATCTTTTGCCCAAGCTAAAGCAAAAGAAAAGCTTCTGAAGTCTCACATGGAAGATTGTGAACTAATAGAGATTGCATTCGGGATGCTGGAGAAGATCATGCCATCCTTTCAAAAGGATCCTTCGGCTTCTCCATCCGATAACCTGAAATCTCTGGTAAACTTTGTCAACACTCATTTTGATACCTTAGAGAAATTGGCAGAAGAAAAGGTCTGGAAAGATATTTTGGGAAAGAGATTCACTGAAGTACAGGGACTCATAGCTAATGATAGGAGAACCCTGGATATTGGGATAAAGAGCCTAGAAAATGCTCTTAAATATGGTGGAGAAATGTACAAATTTTGTCTATCCTAGTCTAAAGTGACAGAGGATATTGAAAAGAAGGTGAAAGAACAAGAAGGTAAACTGTCAAGTTTATCTTAGAATTTTGATCCCCTCACCACATCCATAATGAATCAAGAGTGCCAGGCTATTTCCATTGTAAATGAAATAAAGAGACTTGAAAAGGAGAAGAAGAATATAATAAGCAGGATGAGTGAGCTTAGAGGGATAATTATCCCTAAGTTAGAGGCAATGCATGAGGCCTTAACTGATGCTCAGACCACAACCTAGACCAATGATCTGACAGACTTAAGAAGGGCAGAAGCTTATGCATTTTTGTTAAGTGGTCACATCTCAATTTTGGACAGGATGAAGTAGAGTTTGGCAACATAATTTGTACAGTTAAAAACCACTTTTGCGGATATACTTAAGTATATGTAAGTATAACATGTATATATACTTATGCGACTATGTACAGGTTGATTTTTGCAAATTTTGGTGTGCAGATTCTACCCTTTTCCATTGATGTCAAAAGGGGAGTGAGGAGTAGTGAAAAATATGGAATCCAGCTAAGGGGGAGCTCCGGTAAAATTGTACAAAAGATAGAGCATCAGCCTAGGGGGAGTTTGCTATGACACTTAGTCATTTTTCACTAAGTGTTGCCATCAATGCCAAAGGGGGAGATTGTTGGCAAGAGACACTGTGTGGCTTCACGATTATTGTCATTGATGGCAACAAAGTCTATCCCACACATCCACAACATATAGTATGTCTACCGGATGACAAATTGAAGATTGTTTAGGTTTGGTGAGCAAGAACAGAGCATGCAACAAGGTCCAACAATCAGGTCCGGATCTCTTAGATGGTGTAACTCAGCAAGTTGCGGACTTGGAAAAGCCAAGAGGAGTATCATGACTACTATATTCTAGAGATTAAGCCTCTAGAGAGAAAACATGGAAAAGATATGAGCATCTGAGTTTTGGGTTCCAGATAGGCAGAGCAGACTATGGAAAAACTAACCGGCAGAGTATCAGACTTCAATCCGGATGAGAAATTGATGATGACCAAGCTATTTGAGGGATCATACAATATTGGTCGACATGATTGATGACTCCAATGTCTATGATTTTGATACGCATCACATATCAAGCATGGATTCAGCCGACAGATTAGTAGTTTGCAAATATCTCGAGTATTCAGGTTGCTGACTAGAAAGTTGTTGAAATCCTTGGTGCAGATACTTATACCAAATGGATTCCAGTATGAAGAAGTGTGTGTTAGGATATAGTGTGTGAAGAAAGGTAGAGATAAGTGTGGAAGCAGCAACACAAGTCCGGTAAGTGATAGAACAACAACACTAAATAAAAGGAAGAATGAAGTGCATTAGATCAGTATATTGAGCCTAACCAGAACTAAACCTCAGCATATGTGGATGCCTCTCATCAGTTCAAACACCTAGTTATCCTCCATAAACTTTGTAGATAGTGAGTCTCTTGTAGGTAGTGTGCCTCTTGTGAGCAGTGTGCTTGGGCAGTGAGCCCTAATTGGCAAGTGCCATTTTGTACTTCTTATTCTTTAAATAGAGAATACAATCTTGGGTTACTCACCCCATGGTTTTTCCCTTAACAGGGTTTTCCATGTGAAAATCCTTGTGTTATGTGTGTTGATTTTATTTCTTCTCTCATGATTATGTATGCTTATGTGATTTGATGCTGCACTAATTGTTAAAGGAGAAAAGAAAGTTAAGATATTTAAGATAATTGATTCACCCCCCCTCTCACTTATCTTCCTTGTTTCCAACATAAAGATGATGAAACACACATGGGAGAGGGTAAAACACATGGGAAAGGGGGTAATGATGGCAAAAAGATAACAAATAAGAATAAAAAAGGGGTAAAACACATAAGCAAAGAGGAAAACAAAGGGGGGAGAATAAATAAAGGGAAAATAAATATAAACTAAAGGCTAAACAAGGATTAAAAAGGAATAATAAGGGAAAACATTAAAATAGGTGTAAAGCATAGTAGAATGAATTACAATGTATGCCATTTCCATTATTACATTTTTCCCCCACTTTAGTGGACTTGTGACACACTAAGGGAAGAAGCTCACTAAAGTAAGAGTATAGTAAAACATATATAATCATGTAATCACCAAGGATACAATACCAAAGGAGATATATGGTCTTCAATCTTTGTTCATGTACTTGTACTTGGTCTTGTAAAGCATCAAAAGAGAGTAGTCATTATATGCATACAAAAGCAAACTAATTATCACTTAGGAAATGGAAACACAACTCACATATATATCTAAGCTTAGACTACATTGTGAATATAAATGAAAACTACTAAAAAAATTAACCTTTCCATTTAGGAGGAGAGATCTATGAAGATTTACACCATAGAAGAAATAAAAAGAGGAAAGCAGTTAGAACCCATAAATAAGGCACCTTGGAAGAGGATGAATCAAACACTAGAAACTAGAAACAAGGATAAAGGAAACTAGAAACTAGATGCTAGAAAATAGTCAATAGTCATCATGATAATGGTTGTAAGGTAGACACCAAAGGATATAGCCATGTCAAGCCAATGGTTAATGGTGCCGATACAATGATCAAAAAAAGGGAAAAAGGTAAAAGCTAAAAAGTTAATTGTTTGGCTATGTGGTTGCCACCCTTGGCTATATATGGTTGCCACCCCAAAGTATTGGCTATATGTGATTTCCACCCCAATATGTGGTTAGGATAGGCCAAAAAGAGGAAAAAGAAAAAAAGTGACGATGTCATCAATAGTTATATAGTAACCACTCAATTGGATAAGAGTTATGGCTAGGCCCAATGCTAATTGGATAGGCTAATTTTCATGGTCATGGCCAAGATCAAGTAAACATGAGCATGAGCAAGATGATAAATATATGTCGCCTTAAATTGATTGGGAAGAGCGATAACAAGAAGATCCATTCAATTTAAGGGGACAAAAGATAAATATACAAGAAGAGGATAAGAGGAAAATAATGAAAAAATAATAAGAGGTGGGGTAGAACCCAAGATCATACCACCAAGATGATGATAGGAGAGAAGGTCATGAGGGGAACAAGTAGATTAATGCTCCCTAAGCTATCAAACAATAAAAGAAGTGGTGTTGTGGTGAAAAAGAGGATATTGATCAAGAGGAAAAAACATGTGTGTTGAGGAAAAAGGGGAGCACTGAGGTCATGCCCCCAAGGGGAGGAATGATCATAAAGAGTGATGAGAAAAAGGAGAGAATGAGCTTGTAATGATAATGATCGAGAGGAACTATGAAGAGGGAGACACCAAGATCATTCCCTCAAGATGAGGAAGAGTAATCATAAGAGGCACAAAGAGGATTGATACAACCAAGTGCATATGGTCAATCGATAGGAGTAGTAGGGAAGTTAGGATAATAGTGGAATGAATAAGGAGGTAGATTAGAATGGTAAGTGGGGAATAAGGAGGAATGATGAACAAGGAAATACAAAACAAGAGATTTGAAGCAAAGGAGAAGGAGAATGATAATGATAAGTGAATTCTTAGAAAGGGGAAGAAGAAATGCCCCCAAGAGAAAATAAATGACACAAGCAAGAAAAAGTGATATCAAGTAATCATCAGAAGAAAATTGCATAGAACAATTGGAAAAAGGGTCAAAGAGAAAAGAACCTGATCAATACCACAAACCCACGAGGATGAAGTTAGTCTTAATAGTATACAATAGTAACTAAAGTATAGATCATCATCCTCCATTATCATAGATCATGGGATACAATCAAGAAATGAAAATTAAGAGCACAGAGTGGAAGAAGAAAGGAACAAGGAACAAGGGAAAAGACAAAGTGAGAACAAGAAAAGTAGAAAGGAGAATCAAAGCATGTGAAAAGAAGTAGAAGACCAAGATAAAAGAAAATAAGACAAATAGAATTGATGAATAAAGGAAATAAAAGATAGGAAAAAAAGGGAGGGAGGAGGAAACTTTAAAGTAAAGGTGAGATTAAGATAAAGTGGGATAGAGAAAAAATAAGATAAGGAAACAATTCAAGAAGAGGAGAAATAATATTAAACATGAATAAGGATCACAAAATAAATAAGTAGGTTTAATAATACAATCTTATTTATGCACCAAGATAACTAAGAAGTTTGTTTTAGTTCAACTTCTCTATTTACACTAATTTTCATTGGAAGTAATGGGAAAGAGGTAGATGAATGTAATGACATTGTAGTTTAATGTAGCAAGAGAGCAGTGTAGTGTAGGACATAGTGTGGAAATATGTAAAGGGCTTGCCATGATTTGTTTAAGGATCTAGTCAATGTGGTCAAGGAATTTGAGAAAAAAGGTCATGTGAATATAGGGAATCTGGAGATGAAGGGATGGATAGAGTCTACTAAAGTATTAGTCCAATCTCAAGCCATGAGTGCTAGAAGAAGAGGAGAAAAATGCACCCTATCTCAAAAGTTGATCCTAGAATGATTCATAAGTAGATCATAATAGTGAGGGGAAAGAATAAGGAGGAGAATCTTGAGCTAATAGAGTGATTTGATATTTTTTCTTTAGATATGCTACAAACTTGCTTGACACTTTTTGTTTTTCCTTTTAAAACTACATTTGTGTTTCTTTGAATTGGATTTGAATTTCATCTCTTAGGCTTCCATAATTTTTTTTTGTTTTTCTTTTGATGTCATACCCATAACCTAACCCCATACAATTATTGGGATAGAAGGGCTCATCACTGAGGATTAGACCAGGTGGTTATGGATGCTTCTTTTATTGGATGTCACCCTTGTAGCTCTTGCCAAAACCACCACCAAGAGTATGGACATTAGCATGTAATGAAACTAAACACTAGATGAGGAAGTAGCGGAAATGTGATTTTCCTATAAGTTTATAGGGGTTACTAATGAGTTTCACGTATCAGGAAAGTAGAGTTAGAAAGGAAAATATAGTCTTGATCATGGGATTCATACCTAACATAGGGTAATGTGTATATAGGTCATGTGAACATAATTGAAATGGTGGAAGTGTGGAGGAATCAAATATCTAAGGACAAATAACTAAGTCAACAAATACATCATGGAAAGCAAAAGTGTATTGTAGAAGATAAATTGATATTGTATGGTATATTGGAAATTGACAATACAGACGTATGCAAAAAAGGGTTTAGGAAAATCCTTAGTTGTTTTGATGGATAAACTAGGGATATCATTAATGAGATCTATCAATCTATATAAAAACCTCAAGAACGCTAGAGACCAAAAGTGAAAGATAAGTCAAAAGAAGGCAAGTGTCAAACTTGAAAGAAAGGGGGAAGGACAAACCGTGATAGATAAAAGTAAAGGAGAAAAGAAAAATTTAGATAGGGATTACATAAAAGGGGAAAAAAGAGAAAAAAATATGTAAAAATCCTAATGGGACACAACTCAAACATGAAAAAAGAAGGTCAAACTTGGGTCAACATGAAAAGGAGTCATGTTGACATAAAAAATGTTATGGGTCAATGAATCAACCCAATTTTCTATCATGATGGATAAAATGGAATCTCACTAGTTTAACAAAGGTGTCGTGTAAGAATTGGTGATAGTTCTAGGTGTAGAGGGTAGTTTATAATATCTACTATGGATTGATTGTAAATGTACTTATTAACCAAGTAGATTCTAGGAAATCATTAGATTAAACTACACTATGATTCAATCGATAAGAAATAACTATAATTAGTTACCTCATCCATGACTGAAAATTAAGTGATTTTTTGAATATCTAATACATGTTCTAATCCAATTAATTAACATGACAATTATGAATTAATTAATGTGTGAAGATCAATTAGAAAAATATAAAAATAAAAGTAAACTTTGTTTATTATTGATGTTTGAGAAAAAGACTAATTGGCATGAAAAAAGGAACTAAACTAAGGAAAGGATGATTAATCTAAAACAACAAAGAAACTAAACTAATTATTAGAATACATCTATGCTAAAATTGAAATAAACTATTCCACGTTAGTCTATAGTATAGAATTGTTGCAAGTATGTGCTAATCGGTGTTGTCATTGATGTCAACAAGCTCGTGTTGTCATTGGTGTCAGATGTGTCTTCTGATGAGCTTGTTGTTGTTTGATTAAGTTGTATTGCTAAAAGTGATTTGGTTTCTTTGTAGAGGTGCTAAATATGTTGAGGATATGCTTTTGTTGTTGGGTTTCCAAGTGCTTTTGAGAAAATTTGATTAATTATGGAAACAATGTGTTGAAGAAATCTTCTGGCTTACAGAGTGTTGTTCTAGTTTTTGCTCCAAATTTCTTTTGTGTTGGAGATATGAGTATGCGGTTTGGATATGTTATTTAGAAGTGTTTGAAGATGCTAGATCTAGAATTTGGTGCTCTGGATTGTTGTACAATGGAAGTTGTGTTCACCACTTTGATAAGAGTGTTTGACTGCTTACAGTGTGTCTGGGAGAAAGTATTTTGCTCCACATTTCTCCATAGAATGGTTTCAGGTGTTGTGGTTCTGGATGTGTGCTTATAAAGTCTATATTTTCCTTTAGTTCAAGTGGTTCTGTTGGCAAGAGACACTATATGGATTCATGGTTGTTGTCATTGATGGCAACAAAGGTCATCCCACATATCCGCAAGACATGATATGTCTCTACCGGAAGTCAGAATAAAGAATGTTGTGGTCCGGTGAAGAAGAACAGAGCATGTGGCAAGGTCCGACAGATTGGTCCAGACCTCTCAGAGGAAGTGTCTTGGTGCAGTGCGGATTTGGGGAAGTCAAGAGGACTACCTTGAGTGGTATATACCAAGGATTTAGCCTCCGGTGATGGACAAGGAAAAAGATATGAATGGTTGAGTACCGGATTCCTGAGAGACAGTGAAAACAGAGGAAGAACTGACTGGCAGAGTATCAGACCACTTTCCGGATGGGTTACTGTTGATGACAGAGGTTGTGAAGGCATGAATCATGTTTGGCCGACATGATTAATGATATCTACAAGTATATGCTTGATCCGCATTGCTTGGTGAGGAAGGATTCAGCCGACAGAATGAGAGTTTGTAAGAAACTAGACTGTTCCGGATGCCGACTAGAAAGGTGATGAAATTACTTGTGCGGATATATATAGAGGATGGATTTAGTTGTGAAATGTGTGTTAGTGTGGAGAAAAATGCGAATAAGTCCAGAGAAAGAGCAGAGGTAGCAAAAAGGATCCGGTATGTGAAAGATAGCAGAATAAAGAACAGAGGAAAGATGAAGTGCAGCAGATCAGTGTACTGAACCTAACCGGAACTGAACTCCAGCATATGCAGATGCTTCCAATCAGTTCAAGACTGTGATTCTCATCACTTTGTAGACAGTGTGTCTTCTTGTAGGCAGTGGGCCTCTTGTGAGCAGTGTGCTCGGGCAGTGAGCCCTAATTGGCAAGTGCCATTTTTGTAATTTCCTATTCTTCTAACAGAGAATAATTCTTGGGTTAATCACCCCGTGGTTTTCTCCCTTAACAGGGTTTCCACGTCAAAAATACTGTGTCATGTGTTTCTTATTTCATAGTTAATGTTTTGTGTTTGATTTTATGCTGCTTCAATTAAAAGGAAAGTTCAATAAGGGAAATAATTAGGATAACTGATTCACCCCCCCCCTCTCAGTTATCAACAGGTTCATGGTTTGGTGATTCACAAGTACATTTCTTAAGTTGCAGATGATGACAGAGAATGATATAGTTGGTTAAGTACTCTAGTGTGAAGTATCTTCAAGTGAAAGATTTTTCAAAGGAACTTGTTGGTTTTTAGGTTCTTGTGGATGTTTCTAGACCATGTTCAATATTGGTGCATGGTCTACATGTCATCTTTTGGTTTGAGGAAGCATGCACTTAAAAGTTCATAGTGTTAACACAAGTTTGGCCAACTTGGTTGTTTACACTAATTGCGGTTGTGCTTCATTGATTGTGAAAGTGTGTTGAAGCATGTAAGAGTGGATTTAGGTCCATGGTAAGGCATGATGTGGTTTTCATTCATTCCTTTCCTCTATGGGAATGTTTAGGTCCATACCTAATTTTAATTTTATGGGTTAAGTTGTATTGCCTACCTTGGAGAATGTTTTCATGATTGATGATGGTATAAATAAGTGTCAAGGAGTCATGGATGTATGGATGCGAGAGGGATATGATTTTTATGATGTGAATTTGATTAGTGTAGTGAGATCTTTCATGTGTTAGGCTACTGGATGCAGTGAGCAGAAGGTGTCTACTATTTTCAGTGTTGTTGCGAAGATGTTGTTTGTGTTGTGATGGATATTGAGCTTCATTAGAACTGAACTCCATGCATAAGTTAGATGCAATTATATTAGTTCAAAGCTTAGCAGTGAGCCACTCTTCTCTTCTTTCTTTCTTTCTCAGTGGGAAGTGAGTCCACTTGGATAGTGAGTCCACCTACAATGAGCATTCTCTTTTTTGGGTAGTGAGCCTTTGTAATTTAGTATTGCTACTACACTATATTGTGAGATAATCCTCACCATGGTTTTTCCCTTTTAGGGTTTTCCACGTAAAATCTGGTGTTCTCTTATGTGTGGTGTTGTTATGATTTAGTTTCAGTTATTTACTTTTCATGCTTAATCATCATAACATGTTTAAAGGTTAATGTGGATCTAAATGTTTGTGATGGTTTGAAGTTTTGATACAACTGATTCACCCCCCCTCTTAGTTGTCTTGTGTATTTAACAATTGGTATCAAAGTGAGGTTCCTTTGAAGAAATTTTAACAACTTGAGGTAGATCTGGGGTAGCACACAAGAAGGATGTTCCCTTGTTTGTTGGATCTTCAGAAGATGATTGCATGTCTATCAATAGTGAAGAACTCAAGGTTTCTCTTGAAGACCTAGAGAGGACTGAAGAAGAAATAAAAGATTTGAAGGATAATGTTAAAGAAATAGATGGATGTATCAGAAAATTAAGAGAGCAAGTCAAGAAGTTCAAAGAAAGAAACAAGGAGGCCAGTGGACAATTAAGGCTAGTAACTGAATCTATGAATGGTCTGAAAGTGCAAGTTGAAGAAAAGGCAAGGATTGAGGAATATCTAAACTTAATGGTGAGAGGCAAATCTGAAGAATGTTTAAAGCTTGAACAAGAAGTTGTGAATCTAAAATCAAATATGGAGAAGGCAAAAAATTATGAAGAAAAATTTAAGTTAAGTTCTACAAGGCTTGATGAGATGATTGCAAGTTAGAAAAGCTCCAATGATAAAGTGGGTTTAGGATTTGAAAAAGGTGAAAGTTCAAAATTAGATCAGATTTCAAATCAGAGGAACAATGGCAAGCAGATCCAGATTCAAAAGAATAAATCTAGAAGACCTCCAGTTAGACAACCAAATGCTCAAAGATATCCATCTTTCAATGGTTTTTGTCATTTATGCATTAAGTATGAACACAAAACAATAGAATATAGAAGTAGAAGGAATCAAAATGTTCCATCCTCCTCTGGTCAATGCTTCACATGCAATAAAGTTGGTCATAGAGCTATTGTATGCAGAAGTAAAGTGAGTCAGAACTCTATTAGGTGCTTTGCATGCAATAAGATGGGACATAGAGCTAATGAGTGCAGAAGTCAAATGAGAAATGGCTATGGCAAGGATAGAATAGTTAAATCTTTTAGTGGCTATTATCATACATGCAAGAAATTTGGGCTTAAAGCTAACCATTGCAGATCCATAATGAATGGTCAGAGAAATGTTGTGTGCAACAATTGCAATAGACCTGGACATACCTCTAAGTTCTGTAGAAGAAGAAGCATGAAGAAGGATAATATGGTAAAAAGGAATGAACCAGTACAAAAGGTTGATCCAACAGAGACAAAGAAGGAGATGAGTAAGATTTGGATTAAGAAGGATCTAACAGAGGTTAAGGATGAGCCTGTACCAACATCCGGTGTAGATGCTCCCTCAGAGAACTAAGATTAGTGCTTTGCCTCGGGGGGAGCCTTATTGAAAATCTTTTCTCCCCTACCAAAGGAATGATGCTAATGTCTCAGCATGAAGGGATAAGGTTAAGGATTAGCAACAAAGGTTTAAGTCAGGACATAGACTATGATTGCAAAGGATAAATGTAGAGTTGTGTAGATTAGCTTGGTTGGTAATGTTGCAAGAGGATCTTATCCTCCACAAGAAGTCTGTTGTGCAAGAAAATTTGATCAGGTAAGAATACATGTTATGAATTTTGGCTAAGTATCTATCCGGTAAAATCAAGCTATAGTGTTTTGGTAATTTGGTCCGCATTGGTCCACTATTAAAGATATTACTCTGCGGTTCTGCAATATGGTTATTGATCATTGGGTGCATCTACATCTAGAATTTTGTTTGATTTTGATGATTGGCTTGAGAGTAATGAGTAACAAATGTTCAGTTTGATAGAACACAGTTGTTTTCAGTACTAAGTAGTTTTCATGTTGATTGGAAGTGTTTGAGGATCTACAGATGAAATCAGAGGTGAATGAATATGAATCAGATGAGTCTTTAAGCAATGAAAAAGAAAAAGAAAATGAAAAGAAAGTGCAGATTGAGAAGAATCAGACTTGGGAATTTGTCCCAAGACCAGAGAACAAAAATGTAATTGGAACTAAGTGGGTATTCTGGAACAAATTGAATGAGAATGGAGAAGTCGTAAGGAACAAGGAAAGAATTGTGTGTAAAGGCTACTCACTAGTGGAAGGAATAGATTACGAGGAAAATTATGGTTTGATGACAAGAATGGAGGCTATTAGGATGTTTTTGGCTTTTGCAACACATAAGTATTTCAAAGTATATCAAATGGATGTGAAGTTTGCTTTCTTGAATGGTGAATTGGAAGAGGAAGTGCACATAGAACAACCAGATGAATTTCATTTATCAGATAAACCTAAGATGGTCTGTAGATTGAAGAAGGTACTATATGGATTGAAGCAAGCCCTTAGAGCTTGGTATGCAAGGCTAGATAGATGACATATTTTTTGGTAGAAATGAAGGTATGAGTAAGAGTTGATACAATTTGGTGTGCACTCCCAAGGGGGAGTATTTAGAGCAGTGAAAGAAAAAGGATGTTGCAGAGTAGTAGTAAGTAGTGCAAGTATGTGCAGTATCATGAAAAGGGAAAGTTGTGACACCCTTTGTCATTGATGTCAAAGGGGGAGAGAGTTCATGTGAAAAATAAAGGGGGATAAAGAACAATCAGTGATCAGAGAGAGAGAATACGATGTGTAAAAGGAAGGGGGAGAATAAAAAGGTAAAGAAGATTTGTGTAGAGTTGTGTCTTGACATTTTTTCACATCATGTGTTGCCATCAATGACAAAGGGGGAGATTGTTGCGAGTAAGTGCTAATTGGTGTTGTCATTGATGTCAACAAGCTTGTGTTGTCATTGGTGTCAACTGTGTCTTCTGATGAGGTTGTTGTTTGATTAAGTTGTCTTGCTAAAAGTGATTTGGTTGCTTTGTAGAGGTGCTGAAGATGTTGAGGATATGCTTCTGTTGTTGGGTTTCCAAGTGCTTTTGAGAAAATTTGATTAATTATGGAAACAAAGTGTTGAAGAAGTCTTCTGGCTTACATAGTGCTGTTCGAGTTTTTGCTCCACATTTCTTTTGTATTGGAGATCTGAGTATGCAGTTTGGATATGTTGGTTAGAAGTGTTTAAAAATGCTAAATCTAGAATTTGATGCTACAAATCATTGTACAGTGGAAGTTGTGTTCACCAATTTGAGAACATTGTTTGACAGTGTTTGTAGTGTGTCTGGGAGAAAGTATTTTGCTCCACATTTCTCTGCAGAATGGTTTCGGGTGTTACAGTTCTGGATGTGTGCTTATAAAGTCTATATTTTCCTTCAGCTCAAGTGGTTCATGGTTTGGTGCTCTACAAGTACATTTCTTAAGTTGCAGATGATGACAGAGAATGATATAGCTAGTTAAGTACAGTGTGAAGTTTCTTCAGGTGAAAGATGTTGCAAAGGAACTTGTTGGTTTTTAGGTGCTTGTGGATGTTTCTAGATCATGTTCAAGCTTGGTGCATGGTCCACATCTCATCTTATGGACTTGAGGAAGTGTGCACTTAAAAGTTCATAGTGTTAACACAAGTTTGGCTGACTTGGTTGTTTACACTAATTGCAGTTGTGCTTTTTTGATTGTGAAAGCATGTTGAATCATGTAAGAGTGGATTTAGGTCCATGCTAAGGTGTGATGTGGTTTGCATTCATTCCTTTCCTCTACGAGAATGTTTAGGTCTAGACCTAATTTGAATTTTATGGGTTATGTTGTATCGTTGACCTTGGAGAATGTTTTCATGATTGATGATGGTATAAATAAGTGTCAAGGAGTTGTGGATGTATGGATGCAAGAGGGATATGATGTTTATGATGCAAATTTTATCAGTGTAGTGAGAGATTTCATGTGTTAGGCTACTGGATGCAGTGAGCAGAAGGTGTCTACTATTTTTAGTGTTGTTGCGAAGATGTTTGTGTTGTGATGGATATTGAGCTTCATTGGAACTAAACTCCATGCGTAGGTTAGATACAATTATATCAGTTCAAAGCATGGTAGTGAGCCACTCTTCTCTTTTTTCTTTCTTTCTCAATGGACAGTTAGTCCACTTGGACAGTGAGTCCACCTATAGTGAGCATTCTCTTTTTTGGACAGTGAGCCCTTGTAATTTGGTATTGCTACTACATTATATTGTGAGCTAATCCTCACCATGCTTTTTCCCTTTTAGGGTTTTCCACATAAAATCTGTTGTTCTCTTGTGTGTGGTGTTGTTATGATTCAGTTTTAGTTATTTACTTTTCATGCTTAATCATCATAACATGTTTAAAGGTTAATGTGGATCTAAATATTTGTGATGGTTTGAAGTTTTGATATAACTGATTCACCCCCCTCTCAGTTGTCTTGTGCATTCAACAAGAATTTGAATACATGTATCAAATACAACCATTATGAAAATAATAGAAGTTGTGGAGACCAAGAAATTATTTAAGGTTTTGTTTATTTGAGTCACAAATACCAGTTGATAAATCCCAATCAAATCCCTAAAGAATATTCTCACTATAGATATGAAATTGAATTACATTATCATGCAAAAATGAAGGAATAAAAGGACAATATGTTGCAACAAACATGAAGTCATAACATTTGAATGGAGAAATGATTACCACTAAATAACCAAAGCATCTTGTAGATAACAATAGTTGGGCTAAAATGTGCTTTGCTAGGGTTTTTTAAATTCTAAAGATTGGCAGGATCTCTGTTGATGGGAGACAATTTGGGGGGCCCTCGAGGGGCTCCCTTTTCCCCATACAGTAGTACTAACATCTTGCCAAATGGATCCAATGGTGTGATAGGTCACAATATTTGGGCTAACTTTGTCAAAAGCTTTAGATCTTCTAGGGACAGATGTGTAGATTTACCAAAGATTTTAGAGACAAAGGAAGGCATTGCTGTCAACCTTTCAAATTAGCTACCACCATAGATAATGCTTTAGTGTGTAAGATTTTTCTTTTCAACCCAATATAGATCTGGTTCATAAATGGGCAAGTGAGGTTTAGAAATTGAAAGGTAGTGTTTTTATGAGTGCAATGGCTAGAGGATTGTTTTTGTTTCACTTCTCTACTCAAGAAGATATGTTTATGGTTTTGGCTGATGGACCCTGGCTCTTTGATTGAAATAATCATAACAATCTCTCTATAAGTGGAAACCTAGGTTTGACCCAATGACTGACCTTTGTGTTGTTGCTCCAAGTTGGGTTAGATTACTTGGATTGCCTCTTAAATATTGGGACCCAAAGATAATAGAAAGTATTATGAGTTCTTTTGGGAAACTTCTAACAATTGATAAAGTCACAAAGGAAAATACTAGATTTGTGTTTGCTAGATTTTTCCCTAATGTGGTGTTGAATAAAGTCCTATCTTCATAAATATTATATTATAGTCTAAACATGGGAAGTGGACTCAACCGATTATCTATGAAAACTTAGAGCCCTATTGTTAGAGCTATGCAAGGTTTGGTCATTTGATCAACAAGTGCCCAATGAACCTAAATAAGAAAGAAGAATAAAAAAATGAGGTGCTTGAGGAGGATAAAGGGTACCCTTTTGACCAATAAATTTTGAGGATTCTTGATGATTCTAAATAAAATACTCATGTTATTGAAGAAGAACCAAGAGAATTTGTGTTGGAGAATGCCATCAGCCATTTTTTGGAGACTAATGTAGGTAATATTTCCATTACAGATGTGACTTGTTAGAAACAAGATCAATTAAGTCATTTCTGATTACAAAATGGAGTAAATATTATGAACAAATGAGGTTGTACATATATATGAGGAGTTTGAGTCTAATCAAAAGTCGACTCAAACACTCAAAGAGTGGTGCCAAATGAGTGTCAACACATGGCTTGGAGAGTTGTGTCAGACTCTCCAATTCAACACTTAACCACCTAAAGTGGCTTAAATCCATGTGTGGAATATACACATAATTACTTATTTAAATTATAAGTAATAGTATTAGTATTCCTACACTAACACCCCCTTAAGAGAAACTTAGGTGGGCACAATAAATATGGGTCCCAACTACTCGACCTAATGAGGTACCCACGTACAAATGCATCTCTCATAAGGTGAAGAAAGAAAGAAAACCTTGTGGGAAAAAAACTTTCCTCTAAAAGAGAGAAATTTGAAAAATTGCATACCATGTGGCTATAGTAAAATATTTCTTTGAAGATTCTCTAGGAGTCTTCTGTGAAGCAACTCTGAAATCTGTAGAAGCATAGAAGGATTGATATCAGTCTTTTGCTGTGATGAATCTCTAGAAGTTCTCTAAGAATCAACTCTGGATTTGCATGTAGCATTAGGTGATGGTGATGTGGAAGTGTTCTTGACACATCTTAATACAACGCAGAAAAAATGTTGAAGTATGTTGAAGAAGTAGTGCAAGTGTTGTTAGCATATCTTTGTGGAAGTGCTCTTGGCACAACTTAGAAATGCTCTTGACTCAACTCTATGAACCCCCCCATAATTCAATATTTTATCCTCTTTGAGATTTGTGGCACTTTATAAGTTGAGTGCGTGTATAACCCCCAAATTGCTTGATTAAAACTGAAAATGTGGAAATACGTGTACAAGTTTTCTGGAAACTACACAAGGAAGTGCTCTTTACACGACTCTATGGAAGTGCTCTTTGCATGACTCTATACACCCACCTTGATTTAGTATTAGGTGACCCCCCAGATTTGTGGCATTTTATAACTTAGTGCATTTTACAATGCAAATAGGACTAATGCGTGGGAAATGATAAAATGGTTTAACAAATGTGACCAAGCCTTTAAATTTCTATGCTTAAATTTATCTCAAGAGCTTCTCTTTCATGTTGAGACCTTGAAAACTCCCCAAGAAGTATGGAAAATGCTTGAAATTTTTTTGGGAAGGTTGATGAATTAAGAATCCATGAAATGGAAAATGAGCTAATAAGTTTAAGTCCCAAAGACTTCAAAACTTTACAAAACTATTTCAAAAATCTCAAATCACTCAAGTTGCAGCTCAAAGAACGTGGGATAGAAAAGAAAGATAACCAGCTCATCTTATCAACACTTTCTAAGTTGGGTCCTTAATACTTCGTCTTTGTTTCAATATTCTACTCCACAAAAAGAGCCCTAGGAATAACATGGACCATGCCTTCTCTTGATGAATTTATTGCTGATCTTACCAGGGAGCAAGACAAGCTTATCCAGATGGGCACCATAAACTCCTATAAATCACAGGCTCTTGTAGAAAGTCACAAGAAAAAGGTGAGAGACACAAGGATACATAAATATAGGGAGAGAAAAAACCACAAACTCCAAACCAAGACAAAAAGAAAGATTGGAAATGCTCCTATTGTAATAGGCCAGGACATGAAACCAAAAAATGTATGAAGAAAAAGATCAACAATCTCACTCAAATTCTTGAGGAGAATAACATAGTTGTATCTAAATCTTCATCTTCATCATCATTTACATACACTTTAAGAAACAAAGAAGAAAAATCAAAGGGTAGATCCCTTGTACTATTTGTGCTTCTATAATCTAAAAAGTGGCTCCTTGATTTAGGAACTTCCCACCATATGGCTTATTTTCCATATCCATTCATGTCTTTGCATCCAACTCACATAGTGGAAATTTTGATAGCAGATAACACATCCTTACAAGTGTGTGGAGGAGGAATTGTTCAAATTAGAAATGGATATTTCACCAATGTCCTATATGTTCTAGAATTGACCAAGAATATCTTCTCAGTCTATCAGATAACAAATAGTGATACAGGGAAGACAATTAAATTTGGACCAAATTCAGTACTCATACAAGATTTGCTTAGTAGAGAAATAATAGTATTTGAGAAAGTAGATAACTCTTCTCGACTCTATACAATTATAGATTTTGCTCGTGATGATTACTCTTCAGTGGTACATTCACTGACATCCAGTGTTGACAATTTCTCTCCTCCACCATCTCTTGTTGCTACATAATTCAGAGATGCTTCTTAGAGAGCCTCCAAAAATTCTCCACAACAACATATTGAGGATATCAGTAGCCAGCTGCGATTGTAGGACTTAATCTTGTATCATGTTTTTATATAGTGTCTTGTACATTTTTTCTAGACATTTTCTCTCTTTTAGAGGGTAGTTTTTCCCACAGGGTTTTCTACCTCTCTCCACTTTATGAGATATTTCTTTGTACATGGGTACCTCATCAAGCCTAGTTTTCGGGACCCATCCATCTTTACCACACCTAAGCTATACTTAAGGGGGGTGTTAGTGTAGAATTAACTTCTTGGGGAGTTTTTGAGGTCTCAACATGAAAGAGAATCTCTTGAAACAGATTTAAGCATACAAAGCGAAAGGCTTGGTCACATTTGTTAAACCATTTTTTCTTATGTTTTACTGCATTAGGTTCCTTCTCACTTCCCATGGTGACTCTATACAATCCTTTGTTTTTCAATGTAAGTTGGGCATTCAACTTACATTCATGGTAGTTAAAGGGTGTAAGAGGCTTAATTGCCTGATTAGGGTCCATACTTTAGATATTGGTTGCAAACTTAGATAGCTCGAAAGAAAAAATGAGAAATATAGGAGTGCTTAAAACAACTCAATGACACCCTCCCTTGACTATTCTGATCCCCCTTTCATTGTGGTACTTTATATTTGTAGTGTGGGATAATGCATGGATCTCAAAAAATTAAACACTTTTGCAAAAAAACGATGCTTAATTTTGAGCTACCGTTTGCAAGATACAATGTTTTATATATTTTTAATCCTTCTCAAATTTGCACATACAAATTTTTCAAATCATCCACAAAACTTAAAGCATAATTTTAAATTCTTGTAAAAAAAAGAGCCTATTGTGAATACTAAGACATAATTTTAAATGAATTGCAAAATAAAATAGGGCAATTTTTTTAATGAGAGGTCAGATTAGGGCAAAATGGCCAAAAAATGGGATTTTCTTGCTTCCAAATGTCATTTCTCTAGGCCAAATGCCTCTCTACAGTTTGAATGCCTTTGTGCAGGCCATTTTGAGAGAAAACTGGAGGTCAACTAAGCAGAGATCTGTAGGCCTTTGGGTCGACTAGGTGTGGCCTCCTATGGTGTAGGCCTGATTGAGGTGCCTGTTAGGGTGAGTTGATGCATCGAATAAGAGTGGGTGAAGGTGGAAGGGCTCCCAAAATAGGTGACAGAGGGTGTTCGACTTGCCCTCTAGGCATCAGCCTCTTTGCAGGCCATTGACCTGCCTTCCAAGCGGCCTCTTTGATGGATGATTTGGCTTCTTTACAGGCCGTTGGACTTCTCTGCAGGGCGTGCCAATGTAGGCTATTGTGACTCCTATTTTTCAAGCCAAGTATTTGCAAAATCTTGCCAAGCTGCCCAAATAAGCTAATCTTGTCAAATCCATCAAAGGTCCAACCCTGTTCTTTTTGAAATGCAAGGAAGAAACCCAAAAAATGACTAAGTACAAAAAATTCTAAGTGTTTTGCTTGTATTTTCTACCTTTGTTGGAGTTTTGGGTTCCTGTCTTCCGTCGTGCCATTCCTATCATTTCCAAAGTCCAAGGCTCCAAAATTTTTCTAAGTGTTAAGTTCTTCAAAAATCACCTAAGTGTTTCAGGCGTCAGAGGTCGGGCTTACAGATTTTTGTCTTCTTCAGAGGATGTGTTAATAGGAAGGCCCGACCACCAAACTCCTCCAAGGGTTTTTGAAAATTTTCTAAGTATTAAAGATTTTAGAGGTCGGGGTGGTGGTCCTTCATCTTCTTCTGAGAGGGCAAAAGGAAGAGGGTCCAGCAGTTGAAGTCTAATGGTTTATTTCTTTTAATTCTTGCAGATGACGGTGGGTGGGATGTTTCCCTTCTCCCTTCTTTCTCTTGGAAGGCAGAATGGTGACCCCCGCCGATCAAAGTTTGACGGAGCTTTTTTCTTCTCAGTGTTGTAGGCATCGACAGGTGGGAGTTGTCTTTTATTTCTCCTTTCTTTTGAAAGGAGGAAGGAAGAAGGTCCGATGGTTGTTCCCCAATGGTTTCAAAATTGTGCTGAGTCTGGCGATAGGTGGTAGGTTTCTTTTTGTCCTTCCTTTTGGAAGGTGGAAAGTGGAAGGCCCAAGGTCCGACCCCTAACGACTCACATTCTTCTAAGTATTTTAGGGTCGGGTGGTCCTTTCATTCTCTTCCAGAATAAATAGTGCATAGTGGAGGCTTGACCTTCAAAGTTTGATATTTTAGAGGTTGATTGACTGGCCTTCCATACTCCTCCCACCGCCTGGGAATGCTCCAACAACCTCTAGGATCGCTATTAATGTGAAGTGGGTAGTTGAAATCAATGTTTTTAATGTAGTTGGTGGGGTTGTTGGGGTTTTCCCTCCTAGTCCATCATCAAATTTAAGCTGTAGAGGCTATAAATAGTAGTTTCAAACTCATTTCAAAAGAGGTTGGTTCTTTGTGTGTGGTCTCCAAAAGATGACTGTAGGTGTAGAAAGTTGCAAGGCAACCATTAAAATGCCAGTTTAGCTCATTAAGGAGTGCAAACCTGTGAAGTCAAAGGATTTGATATTGCATATGATTCTTGTCATAGAATGTCTCCATGTCATTAGGTATGTACTTAGGAAGATTTCTCAGTCACAACTGGGTATTTTCCTTTGCCGTGTTTGATGGCACGAATGTAATACTAGGTTAGATGAATGTGATAGCATTATGAAAATATTGCAAGCTTTGTAATAATCTCTCATGTTATATATGGGTATACGTAGTTATGTTTTAGATTACTAAGTATTTTTTGTTTCAAAATCTCATATTCTATGGTGTATGCAAATACATAGCTCATTGTCCTTTTGGTTTTAGTTTGTTGTTTTCTTGATGAACTATGACTTTGTTGCCCATAGAGTAGGCACCAGCCTGGAACCTTTCTTATCAGTCTCACATCATTTAAATAAAAAAACATTTACCAATGGTTTAGGAGAAAACCATCACTCCTGTGCATGTACATTCACATAATTTGTATCAGCTATATAGGGGTTTTGTGACAACTAGTTGTTCTTGGTTCATTGCCAGTCTTCGGGGCCAAAGATAATGAGTTGGGTTTGGTTGTCCATTTATTTTTAGTTGTTCATCTATTTTGAATTCAATAAATTTTAAGGTATATCCCTTGGAATATCCCTCCACAACCTAGTTGAGCTCCAAGTGTAGGGGATGAAACCCACTTCTGTAGAGTTGAACTTCAACTTTCCATGTTCTATTGATGGACTGATTATGCTTACATGATGAAAACCCTAGCCTTGTTAGTGTGATTCTTTTCTAGGAAGTGGAGTAGTGGTTTTGGGACTGAACAGATTGACATTGTTGCTAGAGAAGAGTAAAGTGCTCGGTTAGAAAGATGTATGGACTCTACTGGTGTGAGCAACCCAAAATTAGTTTTGTGGCCTTGAAGACGAGTCACACTTCAAGGGTTTTCCTCATTTAGTGAGGTGGTGACTCTACTATCAAAGAAAACAAAGTGTTGCTGCTGTGTGCATGATTCAAAGAGAATATAGCTGGTTAAGGTACATGTTATTTCTTCTAGCATTGAACCATGGTTTCTTTGTTAGTAAAGAAATGTATTATTTGCTCTCCTTTATCCTTGCACACATGATTTGTAATCAGCTATCGCTGAATGGAATGGACTAGTTTACCCTAGGGATTTTTTTTCAAATATATCATATGATGAAAGCCCTAGATACTATGATAGAGAAAGTGTCCATGAGTATGATGAGGATGAAGGTCCATGCTATTCATATATCCCAAGCTTATATGCACCCTTGCCTAATCAAAATGGATCAACTAGGCTGCAGTATGAAATTGAAAAAGAAAAGCATTTACTAGAATCCTTGTTCCAACAGGAAAAATAATTAGAAAATCAAATCAGGCTACGTCATTCCAAGCCACAATCCAATACCCATCCTTTTATTGCCAGTGGCTCATTTTTTTAGCCTCTTCCCATTACTAATGAAAATACATACAAACAATTAGACCTCTCATGGGTCAGTTATGAAAAGTAGTTCATGCCCAATAAGATCTATTATCAAATGCCTTTAATTGATGGGTGTGAAGTTTATGATGGGAAGGAACATGTTCTTGCTTTTTTAGATTTCATGGATAAATTTTGATTTGAAGATGAAGATATGTGGATGAGATTTTTTGTTAGATCTTTGTGTGCAGTGGCATGGAAATGGCTTGTTGGTTTCCTTGACCTTCACTTTGCCTCTTGGAATGATTTGGTGGTTGCATTTGAGGAGTTTGCAAATGGTTTAGACCCTGCATTTCTTGTCTAGGAATTAGAAAATATTAGAAGCTATTAGGGAGAGTCCAACATGGAGCTTAGCCATAGATTTGCAGTTACCCTATCCGACATCCCAAATGTTTTCAGACCTGATCTATCTATTTGTATTAACATGTATTTGAGAACTTATGATGTTACCTTAGGCTATAGTTCTATATGGGAGGAGTTCAATCTGATGAGCATGCAATAGGCATACTTCTTCATTGATTATATCGACAAGACTAAGTAGGGTATGATTGCAAAACCTCTATCCTCAAATGCAGAAGTGGCCAGTAATGAACATGTTGTTGTAGGAAACAGGGATGTGGATGCTTCATATGATCCATGCACAATGTCAAGTGATGATTGTGTGTGCAGGAGGATAGAAGAAGGTGTTGATGTAGTGTATGACAATGATTTAGATGAAAATAGTAGTGATTGCACTTGCATTCAATTGTATCAGTCATTAGTGGATGATGAAGATGAGAAAATCCGTGATGATTCCAAATTTAGTGAAGAGAGTTATGACCATGTTGCTTGTTGTAGTATTGTGGACTTCTAGGAACGTATGTATGCAAATGAAAAATTGAATAACTCAGCTCATTTAGTTGATTATATAGAGCATCCATACATTAAAGATACATATAATGATGAAGGGATGAGCATAAGGTACAATGCCCTTTATGAAGAGCATGCAAGTCCATTAGGTGGTATAATTCAAGATTATCATTGGTGCATGGATAATTCTCTTTTTAAAAGTGACTTAGATTTTAGTGGGTTTGAAGAGAAGCATCTCATAGGGATATCAATTTAGAAAGGGGAGAATCAAGTGCCTCATTATCAGTATGACTAAGCTACTTGTGGATACCAAGTGGACAAAGAGGTGTGTGTACATAATGATGAAGAACTCACTCAGTTAGTTCTTAAGGCTAGTTATGCTGAGTGTATGCATGAAAATGATATTGAGAGTGAACAAGAGGCTTGTCTCTTGTTTTGTGTCTTGCCCTCTTTTATCCCAAGTAATGACATTGAGGCCTTTGACACATATTTGCATAAGGATGATATAGATCTAGTTGCATTGGATGATAGAGCTACAAAGATAAATGATGGTGCTACTCGTGAGATTCAAGCTGATGACCTTACCTATGAGGGTTGTAAGGATGAAGATCATGCGGATGTATGTGAGACCCTATCTTAAGAATCCAAGGGTCGCTTTCATTCTCCTATAGATTATGCTTCAACTAGACTTCCTGAAGGCACTAGTATAACTACCAAGGATCTGGATGCAATGATTTCCAACTAGGAAGAATCTGCCACAAATGATTTTTTAGAGCTTTGCTTAGGGTAGTTATCTCTTGTTGATGTGGATCATGTTGAGAGAACATTTTTGAGCTCATTGGTTGGGCATGATAACATTGAAGTTGGGTGTTCTCATGTGGGTTAAGTTTTTGATCTACATAGTGAAGAGGAGAAAATCAATAGTGATTTTCTTAGCAGCAATTTTTACATAGCAGAGTGTGTCAAGGAGTACAAAATAGAGGGGCAACTTGAAGATTGTGAGTATTCACTTCAAGTACCTCAAATTTTTGATATGTATGCTGATGGTGCAGAATTGGATTTGAATCAAGCCTTTGATTCAATCATGGAGGGGTGCATTAGCATTCGTAGAGAAGTTGGGTCACAAGGACTTGAATAGTCATGTGACATAGCCCAGTTTGAGGCCACACCTAAACTGGATGAGTTTTAGCTTGATATTTTTCTTCATACTGATATTTATGCAGGTTTAGATATGCATCATGCTAACAAGAATAATGAAGGTGAGTATTGCTATGTGAGTCAGCATGATGATGGGCTCTATTTTCTATGGCTGCCATGTCCTGGTGACAGTCATTTCCTTTTTTAGCATGATGGTATGAATAGATGTAGTTTGTATGTGCATGCATGCAAAATGTTTTTATTACTGATGTTGGGTGATTAGTGCAGTAAAGGATTGAGTGAGATCGACTCCTTCAATAGGCTTTTCTTCGACAATGGAAAGTAGCTTCACCAAATTTTTTGTAGGGTTGGCCTGCAATGTTCTAAAATTTTGGATTCAGTCAATTTTCTCTTTTGTACCCCTGGGCCTTTGACTGTATGTTTCCTTGTAAATTTATTTTGTGTTTTCCCCCTTGTATTTTTTGTTTTGGTCTACCTAGAGTTATTCTGGATTCTTGTTGTGCCAATTTTGCCACACGTCCCCAACCAGAGACACTGTTAGGACTCTTGTTTTTCAAGCCAAGTATTTGCAAAATCTTTCCAAGTTTCCCAAACAAGCTAATCTTGTCAAGGAATGGTGGTCTTTCATCTTCTTCTGGGAGGGCAGAAGGAAGAGGGTCCGGTGGCCAAAGTTTGATGGTTTTTTCTTTTAAGTCTTGCGGGCAGCAGTAGGCAAGATGTTTCACTTCTCCCTTCGTTCTCTTGGAAGGCAAAAAGGCGACCCTCAATGGCTGAAGTCTGATGGAGCCTTTTTCTTCTAAGTGTTGTGGGCATTGACGGGCAGGAGCTGTCTTTTCTTTCTCCTTTCTTTTGAAAGGTGGAAGGAAGAAGGTCTGACAATCGATCCCCGCTAGTTTCAAAATTGTACTAAGTCTGGTGATAGGTGGTAGGTTTCTTTTTGTCCTTCCTTTTAGAAGGTGGAAAGCGGAATGGCTGAGGTCTGACTCTCAATGACTTACATTCTTCTAAGTATTTTGAGGTCGGGTGGTCCTTTCCTTCTCTTCCAAAATAAATAGTGCATAGTGGAGGCTTGACCTCTGAAGTCCAATTTGTTGGAGGCCGATTGACTGGCCTTCCACACTCCTCCCACCACCAAGGAACGTGACAACAACCTCTGGGATTGCCATTAATGTGAAGTGGGTAGTTGAAATCAATGTTTTTAATGCTATTGGTGGGGTTGTTGGGGTTTTCCCTCCCAGTCCATCATCAAATCTAAGCTACAAAGGCTATAAATAGTAGTTTCAAACTCTTTTCAAAAGAGGTTGGTTCTTTGTGTGTGGTCTCCAGAAGATGACTGTAGCTGCATAAAGTTGCAGGGAAGCCATTAAAATACCAGTTCAACTCATTGAGGAGTGCAGACCCGCGAAGTCAAAGCATTTGATATTGAATATGATTCTTTTCGTAGAATGTCTTTAGGTCATTAGGTATGTACCCAGGAAGATTTCCCAGTCATAGCTGGGTATTTTCCTTTGCCATGTTTGATGGTGCAAATGTAATATTGGGTCAAATGAATGTGACAACATTATGAAAATACTGCAAGTTTTGTAATAATCTCTCTCATGTTATATACTCTCATGTTATGTTTTGGATTACTAAGTATGTTCTGTTTCAAGATCTCATATTCTATGGTGTATGCAAATACATTTCTCATTGTCCTTTTGGTTTCAGTTTATTATTTTCTTGATGAACTATGAATCTATTGTATGGAGCCATTCCTATCAGCCTCACATCATTTAAACAAAAAAAACATTTACCCATGGTTTAGGGGAAAATCCATCGCTCATGTGCATGCACATTCACATAGTTTGTATCAACTATATAGGGGTTTTGTGACAACCAGTTGTTCTTGGTTTAGTGACAATCTTTGGGGCCAAAGATAATGAGTTGGGTTTGGTTGTCCATTTATTTTTAATTGTTCATCTAGTTTGAATTCAATACCTTTTAAGGTATACCCCTTGGAATATCCCTCCAGAGCCTAGCCGAGCTCGAAGTGTAGGGGATGAAACCCACTCGCGTAGAGTTAACTTCAACCCTCCATGTTCTATTGATGGACTAATTATTCTTACATGATGACAACCCTATCCTTATGAGTGTGATTCCATCCTAGGAAGTTGAATAGTGGTTTTGGGACCCAAGATAGGCCATCTCTAATGCTGGTGCAGGCCACCTCCAATGTTGGTGCACCCTAGATACATGTTGACAAACCCTTCAATCCTCCTCTTCAAATAGCTACACAAAACCTCAAACCATATTTTAAAGGATGGAGGAAATACACAATATTTCAAGCCACCATATGATCCAACCATGGCTTTGATACTAGGTTAGAAACAATATAGACTAAGCCATTGCTGATTACAAAATAGAGTAAATATTATGAACAAATGAGGTTGTACATATAGATGAGGAGTTTGAGTCAAAGGGTGGTGGCAAATGAGTGTCGACACATGGCTTGGAGAGTTGTGTCACACACTCCAAGTTGACACCTAACCACCTAAGTGGCTTAAAACCATGTGTGGAATATACACATAATTACTTATTTGAATAATAAGTAATAGTATTAGTATTCCTACACTAACATAACTATTATCCCGACAAATGGGAAATTAATGAAGACCACCCTGAGAAGGTTATAGGCTCAATGGAAAAGAGCAATAGAAAGATGGATGCTAAGAAAGTGAATAGTTCTATTTTAACTAAGGAAAACTGACCAGATGGTAGTCATTTGGAATAAAACAGTGGGAAAAGTAATGTGAGAACGATAGTAGTGAAGCATTTTAGTAGACAATATATAGGAACCACTACTATCCCCACTAAAGAATCTCTTTTTAATTAGATGTCACAAATATCACAATCTATCTTGGACAATTGGACCCCTATGGGTAAAGGGAAGAATCATCAAAGAAAGGATAATAGGAAATCAATAGATGCTGATTCATATAATAAAGTGGGTTGACCATCACAAATGGAAACAAGATCAAGAGAGGCAGCTAACGAGATTGCTTGTGGAAAACAACAAGCCCTGGAGTTGTCAGTCTCTAGGAAATCCCAAAAATGAGAATATTATATTGGAATATAAGGGGGCTCAATATCCCCCATAAGTATTCTTGCTTAAAATATTTATTGTAGAGAATAATTTAGATATTATTTTAATTCAGGAAGTTAAAATGAATGATTCCACTTTTTTCTCAAATTGCTAGCAAAATATGGTTTGGTGCTAAGTATTGCCTTAGTCTAATGGAAGGTTCTTTCAAGGGGATTGTTACTATGTGGAATCCCAAAAACCTAGTTGGAAAGATGGTTTTCTCTTCTAAAAATAGTCTGGAGATATCTTTCACTCATCCTCTTACTAGAGAGGTATGGATATTGTCTAATGTGTATGCTCCTAATTCTAGAGCTGCTAGAAAATTCCGTTGGGATAAATTTATTAAAATTATTTAAAACTTATTCAACCATAAGTGGATGGTAGCTAGAGATTTTAATACCCCCCTCTTTTCTATAGAAAAACTTCAAGAATTGGAAGATTTTTCTGATAGTATGGTTGACTTTGCAATTTTTTGACTAATACCAGTCTCATGGATGTTGATATGAATGGTAGTACCTTCACTGGGTCTAATAGGAAGATGAGCAATAATCTCATTCAAGTTAAGTTGGATAGAGTGCTTATTTCCAGTTCTTAGAATATTATTGCTAATCTCCTTCTTACTGCTATCCCAAGAGTAGGGTTTGATCATAGTCCTATCCTCCTTAATTGGAATCCCCAATTAAGGAAAGGGCCTTTCCCTTTTAGATATGAGATTATGTGGGCTTATCACCTAAATTTTAGGGGCCTTATGAACTAGTGGAACACCCCTTTCAAGGGCACCACTATTTTTTATTTAGCTCAAAAGATTAAGTTTTCTAAAGACAGAGTCAAGGGATGGAACAAGTTAACCTTTGGGAATATCTTCAACGAAAAGGAAGATATCTCTACAAAATTAAAGGATATCCAAGATAAAATGGCCACAGATCAAATTGATATGGACACTTGTCAACAAGAGAAACAACCGAGGGAAGAATGTCACAAATTAATTTTAAGGGAAGAAATTTTCTAGAAATAAAAATATCAAATTCAATGGTTAAAATAAGGGGACTGAAACATAGGAAAAGAAACACTATTTCAAAACTTATTGATGAGGAAGGAAATATGGTCACCTCTGAGGATCAGATTGTGGAAATTAGTACTAAATTCTTTGAAAGCATACTTGAGAGAACCAAAAAATTACAAACTTCAATATGAATAGTATGTTGGAAGTAATTCCTTCAATCCTTTATGAAGAAGATAATTATTGTATGGTAAAAGATGTAACTAAGGAAGAAGTTAAGGTGGCTGTGTTCTCATTTGGGGCATTTAAGGCTCTTGGGCCTAATGGCTTTCCCCTTCTTTCTTCTAGGATATTTTAGATATTGTTGGAAGAGATGTTATTACTGTTGCTCATTAAATTTTCAAGTCTGCTAAACTCCTTAAACAATTTAATAATACTTTTATTTTCCTTATTCCTAAAAAGGGAGATGTTTCTATGACATATTTAAGACCTATTAGTCTTTGTAATACCATTTACAAGGTGTAGACACCTAAATTTGACCATATCTTACAACATTACCTTGCGACATATTTTCTTCTAAGTCCCTTTCATGACCCCTTACATTATTCCCATTAGTTAAATAAATTATATTTATTTAACTAATCCCTCTTATCCATTTATCTCCTCTTACATCAAATTAAATTAATTTAATTCCATTTGTCCTCCATTTGCACCAAATTAAATAAATCTTATTTATTTAATCGTATTTTCCTCCATCAGCCAATTTAAATAAATTAAATATTTATTTAAATTCCACATGTCTCTTATAATTTAAATAATTTTATTATTTAAATTATTTATCCCCACTCACTTCCCTATTTTAAACTCATTCATTGTGCGCCATAAGCACTTTCTCTCCAAAATCATTTAAAAATTCCACTTATTCCCACTCTCCTAATTTTGGCCACCTATCATACCCATTTATGGTGCATCATAAGCACTAAGTTTGACTCTCAATCCTGTTTGTCCACCTCATCTCTCACCCTTCTAATCCTAGCCATTCATTTGACTCCTTCTCCCTCTATAAATCAAGCTTTCTTTTCCATTTCAAACCCTCACACATTTTCGTACAGACATTCATATCATTCCTATTTTCCAATATTTTCATGAGAGTTATGCTGGTTGTGTGAGCAACCTACAAATTCATCCAAGAGGACAAATCAATGGAGCATGGGTGCACTCCATTTTGTTCTATCTGAGGTCTAATTTTATGCAAGATTTGAAAGTATTTTCATTTCATTTTGATTTGCATGTTTATGTATTTGCCTTGTATGATTTTTATGGATCTCATTTTGGCATGCCCAGTAATTTAACCCTCGTCTTGTGAAGATTTATGAGTTTTTTTGTTGGATATCTAGCTTCTTTTTGGTGAAGAACCAGAAGTTAACTTTCACAGGAGGCTTACTACATTGAAAATGACCTAGTTGTTGAGTCTAGAGGGGCTCACAGGTAAATTTTCATATAAAACACTTCATATTTGGGTTACTAAAATTTTTTAGAATTTTTTAAGTTCTAGGCCCTTTACAGACCTGTACCATATGGATCTGTACGACCTTCAAGGGCTTCCTCTATTTAACATTTTAATTTTTTTTTTTTTAAATCTAACTGTTTGCTCAATTTTTTTTTACTATTTCAATGGTCTTTAGTTTTTAGGTTTAAAGGAAAATCCGCCTGCCCCTAGCCAATGCTTCCCACCACCCTTCTCACCACCTTGCTATGTCACCCTGCAAAACCCCCTGCCCACTTTCTCCACCACTCCCCCTACACTTCTGACCTCCTCCTGTGCCATCCCTCCTCCCATCTTCCTGCCCTCTCCCCTGCTTGGCCAAATCCCCGCCACCAGTCTTCCCCGCCCCTGTCTCTACTCCACCGTGCCCTACGCACCACCCCCTACACCTCCCCTTCCTGGCTCCTCTCAATTCCATCCTCCGGCCACTACCCTCTCTGCCCCGTTCCCACTGCGGTCCACCTGTGTTGCCTGTTGTAACTCCCTTGCTACCCCGCTCCACTTGCACTGCCCTCTGCTACTGCCCCCCCACTACCATCTCTTTACTGTTAAACTTTAATTTTAAAGGTTAGGATTAAAATTTAGTTTTAAATGGTAGTTTAATGTTAGTTTTTTTTAATTTTACTAATTTTGTTTTCACTAACATCTGTTGTTAGCAGCTTGCAAGTGTCACTAATAAAACTGCCACAGTCAGCCTAACTTGTCACATATGACCACATTTTCACAAACTGCTAGTGGTTTTCCACTAGAACTGACCTTTTTGCTTTTATATGCTCAAATAGGCCCTTTTATTCAAACTGACATAACTTGAGCTAGGAGTGTCAGATTTTTGCATTTTTATAGGTGTTGGAAAGTTGGTTTTCCCAACTTCATAACAGTGTCAACCTCATCAGCAAATTTCATCATGTTTTTAGGTATAATTTCTTGAAGTTGAGATTTCTTCACAAACTTCTTTTGGCCATATTTTTTGCAAAACTTTATGAAATTTGACAATTTTTTTTTGAAATGGCAAAAATTTCATATAGAATTTTCTCATCTACCTAATTCTACTGTTTCAATTTGTCATTTCCATATTTTATCATATTTGGATTTTTTTCGCTTAACATTTGTTTGTAGCTTTTGCATGTCAAAGACCAAACCTATTGAAACCACTCACAAATCTTTTACAAATTCACTTGTCAAAGAGAAAGACATTGAAACTACTAACACATTGTGTGCAGATTTTCATGTCAAAGATCAAATTTTTATCACTAATTTAGGCACATAGTTTAATCTAGGGGGATAGTAATTGAACATTGTTTGCTTTGTTTTCATATTTTGAAAAGGGTGTATGCTCTCTCTTCACACCTTTGTGGTGATCTTGGAGATCAAAAACCCCTTCATTATCCTTGCTTTTATTTGTTCAATCCAAGGGCATTATCTCACGTATGCTCTCCCCTTGCACTTCATACAAGCATGGGGATCAAAAGTGAATAGTGTTCCTTCCCTTTAGGAGGCTTGCTATGGGATTTCATCACCCCTAGGGATGACCTCAACCATGTGTTCTGGCGGGGTATATCAACCACATAGTCAATGGGATAGCCTTGGGGCCCTTGGTGATTCTAGACACAAGGTGACATGGTGTTTTCTTAACTGCTTATGCCACATCCCTTCAACAAGCTAGTGTTCATAGATTTGGGCTTGATTGTACCTTGTGTATTTGGAGGACTCCCCTAGAATCTCATAAAAGCCTAGTTAAGACCCTTCGACCATCATATCCTGTGGTGCATCACTACAGTAGGGGAGAAGAGCTCACACTATTACCTCCATTGTTTGCGATGAAATAAACTTTGGGCAAGACTTTTGTCTCTATGGTAAGGGGTGTAAGGTGGTACATGACCTTGCATTCCCTATCTATCCAAGAAATGGTAAATGGTATCAAGGGGATGGAAATCACCATTATCTAATAGTGAATATTGAAGTCACACCTGAATGAGTCCATGGGATACGCCATTCCTGCTTGAATAATTCTAGGTTTGGTCATGTGCTTGGCTTGTTTTCCTTGTGCAATACTAGTAAAAAGCCACTTTAGCCATGAAGCAATTCACACCAATTTCCTTGTTAAGTCAAGTCAGCCATTGTGTTTGTTGTGTTTGTTTTCTTGCCAAAAATCCAAAAAAACCAAAAATCCTCAAAATCCAAAAAACCAAAAACAAATCTCAAAATCTAAAAAAATTAGGGTTAAAAAGTGACCTCAAACAACTTCATAGTATTAATTTTGGACTTGTGAGTACCTATCCATCTCTTGGCCAATCAACCCACCTTTGGACCTCAACTTTATCACCAATTTGCAAACCTATCCAATTTGTCAACCAAGTCATCCTTTGATCCATCAATCAATTTGTCAACCAAGTCATAAATCAAATGTTCTATCAAATCCAAAATTTGCCTAAGCCTAGCCTAGATCCTTTTATCATTATTTTTATCCTATCTTGCCTTGTCTATTCCAAGTGAAAAGGTCATCATTATCCCTCTCCTTGCTTAGGCATCTATCAACCCTAAGTAGTGAACATAATCCCATCTTTGTTAATCACAAAAGATCTAGGTGAGTCTTGAGCTATTTTGGTTTTATCCTATCCTATCATATCTTGGTTAAATCCAAATCATCCTCATATCCTTGGTGTCATCCTTGTTATCTTGGACCCTCATATCCTAGTCATATCAATATCTTGGTATCATCTTGGTTGTCATTTTATCCATACCCTAGTCATCATCTTGATATCTTCTGGTCCAAAATCTTGTCATAACTAAGTCCAATATCTATATCTTTCATCTTAAGGTCATCCTATTCATGCCCGCTACAAGGTCACAAACTAAGGGAATCATGGAATCTCATCAAGAATTTCAACAAGAGTTCCCTCAAGTTCTACAAGAACCTCATGAACACACCCATCATGAAATCCATCAAAATCCCAACAAGACCCCCCTCAACAACCACATCAAGAGTCTTCAAAACACTCTCATCAAGAGTCTACTTGCTATGGTAGAAGGGATATACCATCCAATATTACCCCTGAATTTCATCCTAAGTTTCGAATGCCCATCGACATGTTCATAGCCAAACCTTATAAGGACATAGTCAAACCATCATCAAACCTCTATATAAACATGAATTTGAGAATCCTATGTAAGAACCCAAAAGTCCAACTGACTCCGACCATGAGTCTGACAATTATGAGGGGAGAGTTAACGAATGGTTAGAAAATCTTGAACATCACGCAATAGTAAACCAGGTCATTAAGACCAATCCTGATAAATTCCTTAAACATATACTTCACCCAAGGTATAAAATTCCTTTGAACATTAATATGACCCCCTTTCTTCCTCCTAAGTATAATTATATTCCTAATCTATTAGGAGGAGCTTCCTAATGACATGTGGATGAAACCCTAAATTTCATGACACACCTCACCATTAACACATCGACCAATCAACCTACTTCTATAGGTGTGTCACAACCTCAAAAAATAACCAATGTCATACTTCCATCAAGTGGTCAAAATATACCCAGAACATCAAATATTCCTACATAATCCATTCCTATGAGCTCACACATCCCTACCACATCTATGCTGACTTCTAGAGTTAATGTCATCACCCCATCTACTAGTGGTATGGCTATTCATTCACCTCATGCCCATACTCAAGCTAATGTGTCCATGCCTGAAACCTCACAAGTCCAAACTCAATCTTCCACATCCCATGCCCAAAATCTCAGCACATCACAACTCCAACAACATATTCAATAACAACAAGCCCTTTTACAACAAATCTTCAACATCCAACAATCCCAAACCCAAGTACCACAATAACAACAACAAGTACCACAACAACAATCCTCATCCAATACATCTACCACATCTCCTAATGATACAACTGACATGAAAACACTTATGAAACAAATTTTTACCGACATGCAAAAGGGAAATCAAAAGAAGCATACCTTTGAAGACATTTGTCCATATCCGTTTGACAAATTTCTAGTCATGACCCTTTTTCCTCAAAACTATGAAATTCCAAAATTTGATAAACACAAAGGAAAGGGTGATCCTAGAGACTGTCTAAGAGAATTTTCCATTGCATGTATGGACATACAGTATGAAGATACTTATTTGATGAGACTTTTCCCTCGTAGGCTCAGAGGTCAAGCCATTGAATGGTTCTCCCATCTCCCTCATGGTATCAAAACTTTCAAAGAGCTTGCCGACAATTTCCTCACCCATTTTTCATACAACATTGAACATGATATATCAATGACCGACCTTTGTAATACCAAACAAAGAAATGGGGAAACACTTCCAGCCTTCCTACAACATTGGAGAAATCTTGATAGCAAAGTACTTTGGAATATTCTTGAGAAACAACTTGTCAATCTCTTCATACAGAATCTAAACCAAGAACTCCCATTTCACTTACAAATTCAATGTATCAACACTTTTGAAGAGATCATGGATAAAGGTATAAATATAGAAAGAGACCTCATAAAAGGTCTCATTAAAATCTTCAAAGAAAATAAGGATTCCAATAACAACCAAACAAATGAAAAACCTTGATTCTGGGAAAGAACAAAAACATTGTTAATGATGGTGTCACGGATCCTAAACTTGTTCACAATATTCAAAACCCTCCATTAGCAATTCAATCTTCATCATCAAATGTAAATGTTACTTTCCCCAAGAATAACTTTATATAGGGATTAAGACCAAGACAAAAATTCTCAAACTTAGGGGAACGTCAAGAATCCATCTTTTGAAAACTCTCAAACCATGGCCTCATTAAATTTCCTGAGATCAAACCTTATGATGAGAATTCTGTTAAACCCCATTGGTACAATGCCAATGAGTATTGTGCATTTCATAGAGTCAAGGGCCATAAAACGAATAATTGCATGAGACTTAAGAACTATATCCAAGATTTTATAGATCGAGGAGACCTCACCATAGACGAACCTACTCCAAAGTTAGCTAGTGAGAAATTGAGATTATATCAAGATCCATTCCCACAACATGGTAACAATAACTATACTAATAAATTCAATTCCTCTACTTCATATGATTCTGTCATGGGTCATATTGAAGCTTGCTCTCCACAAGTAGCCACAATTACCATAAGAGCCCATAACTCTGCTTGTGTCGTTACCACCCATCGTGGTCATATTACTATTCAAGGATCCCCATCCTTTTCTATGTCATCATCCTCCACATCCAATTCCAAGTACAACATCCTTGACCATCTAGGGAAGACTCCCACACAAATCTCAATCCTTGATCTTCTTTATACATCCCCTATACACAGATAGATATTAGACAAAGCCCTAATAGAGTCTCGTGTCCCTAATGATATTAATGTGGAACAATTTCAAGACATGGTAGGACACCTCACATCCACACATTGCCTAGTTTTCACTAAAAAGGACATGCCTACTGTTGATTCATTCCATAATGAACCCCTTCACCTTGAAGTAATCATCCACAAATACAAATTCAAAAGGGACTAGTAGATGGTGGATCAACCTTAAATCCATGTACCTTAAGATTAATAATATAATTGGGATACTCCATCGAGGTTATTGATCAAAAGAATTCTATCCCAATCAAAGCCTATGATGAAGCTAAGAGAAAATTAGAAGGGACAATTAAGCTACCTATTCAACTAAGTTCTGCACTCATGGAAATTACTTGTCAAGTCTTAGACCTTGATCTCCCCTATAACATTCTCTTAGGATGCCCATGGATTCATGCCATGAAGGCTATTCCTTCCACATACCACTAGTGCATCAAATTTCCCTATAGTAATCAAGAGGTTACCATATACACTGACGCATCTTCCTTTGAGTATTATCGCTTATCGAAAGGCCCATACTGCAAAGCCAATTATCACCCAACCAACGATATTGATAAACCATCTTCATCATATATTGACCCATCCACACTTGCCTCTTCATCCACTACCCGTACTTAGATCAAGGCTAAGATTATTGCCAAAGGATTAGGAAAATATACTTTACAAGGGGCCTTTTATGTGGGACAACTCCCACTTTCTCCTAGGAGATTTAGATGACCTCGTCCTGAGAGACCTATTTCAACTATTACAATCAACTATAAGCCAACCTAGTTTTCTAGATGGGGTGTACTAGACAAAGAAATCATTGATGCAGATATTTCAGAATGGCTTTATAAGGAATAGGATGAACAAGATAATCTCCCTCTTGAGAAATATCCTAAAGGTTTTCATATGGCACAAAATATGGGTTACCATGACAAAGGTGGTCTTGTCTTGCACAAACAAGGAACTATTAAACCCATTACAACTACTCATAGACCTAAACACTTGGGACTAGGGGTTGGAACATAAGAGACATCATCACCTGAGCTTGAATTTATCTTAGATGAGGTAGCAAAAGCATTTCCCGCAGTTGAGAGTATTAATGAGGAAACCTTCGATGACTCCCTTGAGTGTATCGCCAACCTATATGACTCATCGCTCTTTACTCTTACAATGTCATTTCCACCATCATTAGCCCACAATATTCAACTCATTTACCTTGAACTCATTGATTGGGACCAACAAGGGCCTCCTATTCTAGATGTCTTCCAAAACGATGAGGATATTGTTGAATTCTTAGGATTAAGATCAAGAGTACACCACTTGGAGGTCACAAGATTAGATACACTATAGAGCTCAACACTAATGCTTACTTTAGAGAGATGATCAAATTCCTTAGTTGCAAAAGTAAAAATATAAAAATCACATCCCCTAGTGAAAACCACTTTGTGGCACTTTTGGATGACAAAAAAGTAAAAATAAAGGACATATCTGAAGGTGAAAACCTCCCTGAGGTGCCTAAGGATGAGGAATTTGTGTTGCAAGTATGGGCCTAACCGGTGTTGTCATTAATGTCAACATAATCCTGTTGCATTAATGACAAGGATTGGATGAGCTGTGTGCTGAGGATATTGAGAAAATTAGTCCTAATCAGGAACATAGAAGATCAGTGAAGACAGTGAGGTAAAAATCCTAGCTAAGATGAAGATCAAAGGATACGCTTCAAAGGGTTTGTAGATATGTGTCTTAAGATGATCTAGTAACAATTTCAGAGGTCCACATGAAGATATGAAGAAGTTATGGCAACTTAAGTAAAATTGGTTCTGGTAGATGTTCAGAGGTGACAAAGTGACACAGGTAGGTCCGGTAAGATCCAGAAATGCAATATCCTATTCTGCAAATTTGGTGGAGTGTTTAGGAAGTCAATGTGAATTGACAACTCAATTGGTTCATGGTTTGGAGGTCTGCAAGCATCTATTCCAATATGACAGTGATGACAGATTGTGTTCTTGAGGTTCCAGATGAAGCAGAGAATGATTTCAGTAAGCAGAAGTAGTATGGATGTTTTTGATGATTCAGGAAAGCTTGTGGAGGTCTTTGGACTATGTCTAGTTCATGTTGGTGGTCCACATTGAAGATTGAGCTCGTAATTTAAGAATTACTTTCAGATGATGATGTTCTTCCTAAGTTTGGCTGACCGAATGAGTTACACATCCTGCGGATGATCTTGAAGATGTTCTGTGGAAAATGGCATGTTCCTAAAGGAAGATTGAAGTCTTAGATCTTTGTGGCTGACAGTGTGTTGATCCGCGTGAAGTCCTTTTGTAATTAGTTATGTTGTATTTATGTATTTTCTCTATAATGTATGTTGACTTGGATGATTATCCCTAAGTCGATGTCTTGTATAAATAAGGAGTTGTAAAGTCATTTCAAAAGCATCTTGTGGAGATGAGAATGTGGTAGAGAGCAGTAGAGCGAAAGGTAGAGTAGAAGTATTGAGCTTAAATGGAACTGACTCAAGCATGGTGAAGATGCTATTCTTCAGTTCAAGTATGTAATAGTTATTATTCTGTAGACAGTGTGTCTCCTGTAGGCAGTGGGCCTCTTGTGAGCAGTGTGCTCAGGCAGTGAGCCCTAATTGGCATGTGCCATTTTGTTCTTTCTATTCTTCAAACAGAGAATACAATCTTGGGTTAGTCACCCCGTGGTTTTTCCCTTAACCGGGTTTTCCATGTCAAAAATCTTGGTGTCTTATGTGTTAATGTGTTTCTGCTCTTGAATTATTGCATTATGTTTCCATGATTGATTTATTATTATGCTACTGAATTAAGAAAATGATTTAAGTGATTAATAGGAAGAAAGTCTCAAACAACTGATTCACCCCCCCTCTCAGTTGTCCATCCTAAATCTAACAATTTGAACTCCCTAAAAGTAAGGCATATAAAGAGAGATCTTCTCTTTTTGTTTAAGAAACACAAGAGATGAATTTGGGAACAATTGAAGAATGAAAGATCATATTTGCAGCCAAATCCTTGACATAATTTGAATTACAAGACTTCATCACTTTTTCAAAGAAAGATCAAAGAATTTCACATGGTCTTATGTGGATATGCCTGGTTTAGACTCTTCCTTGGTACAACATCACTTGACAGTATATCCTAGAGCAAAACCAGTTAAACAAAAGTTGAGAAAGATGCATCCCAAAATCACTCTCTTCGTCAAAGCAGAATAAGAAAAACTACTTGCAGTCAGATTCATCAAACCTCTAGATAATCTAGAATGGGTGTGAAACATTGTTCTAGTTTCTAAGGATATTGGGGGAATCCATGTTTCTATAGATTTCTAAGACTTGAACAAGGCATGTCCTAAAGATGATTTTCCATTACCAAACATTGACATCATAGTCTACCTAAAAATAGGGCATGAGATGTTATCCTTAATGGATGATTTTTCTGGATATAACCAAATCAAGATTGTTGAAGAGGATCAACATAAGAATGCATTCATATGTGCTTGGGGAGTTTGTTGCTGGAAAGTAATGCCTTTTGGTCTTAAAAATGCTAGAGCAACATATCAAAGAGAAATGACCACAATCTTTCATGATATGCTTCATAAGACGATGGAAGACTATGTGGATGATATCCTAGGTAAATCACACATAAGAGAGGGTCATTTATATGCCCTTGCAAACATCTTTAACCGCTTAGAGCAATACAAGGTTCAACTTAATCCAAAAAAGTGTCTTTGGTGTGACATTTAGCAAACTCTTAGGGTACATTGTCTCCCGAAGAGGTATTGAAGTGGATCCTACTAAAGTCAAAGCTATAGTTGAGATGAAATCACCACAAAATTTGAATTAATTGCATCACTTTCAAGGAAAACTTCAATCTATCAATAGATTCATAGCACAACTTGTAGATAAATGTCAACCCTTTGCACATCTATTAAGAACAAATGTAGAATTTCAATGGGACCAGAAGTGTCAACAACCATTTAATAAATTGAAAGAATATCTTACAACACCACCAGTTTTGGTACCTCTTGTTCAAGGAAAACCACTCCTATACATATCAACCACATTAGAAGCATTAGGAGCCTTATTAGCACAAAATGATGACATTGGAAAGAAAATAGCTATATATTATATCAACTGAACTCTTGTGAGTCATGAGCTAAATTACACTCCTACTGAAAAGACATGTCTTGTAGTTGTCTTTGCTTCAAAAAAACTTAGACATTATATGCTCAATCATCAAACTAAGCTCATCTCAAAGATTGACCCATTAAAATATCTTCTATCCAAATCCACATTGACATGACGCATGGTAAAATGGATTATGTTGTTGAGGGAATTTGACATTAAATATTTTGATAGAAAATCTATAAAAGGACAAGTCATTGCCGACCAATTGGTAGAGGCACCTATTGAAGCTGATCATCCACTTATTTTAGAATTTTCAGTTGAATCAATCTTTGTTGTTGGCTCCCATACAAATTGGAAATTATACTTTGATGGATCTTTTACACAACATGGTTCAGAAGTAGGGATCCTTTTTGTCACACCACAAGGGGATTTTATACCAAAATATTATAGTATCTTATTCCCTTGCACAAATAACATTGCAGAATATGAATCACTTATCAAAGGTTTGAGAATAGCTATCCAATGGAATATCAAAGCACTTGAAGTCTATGGTGATTCCTAACTTGTCATATGTCAAGTCAATGATGACTATCAAACAAAAGATGACAAGCTAATCCCATATAAGAAATTGGTCGACACATTCAAGAAATCATTTTCATGGATCCAGTTTGAACAAATTCCAAGGATAAAGAATAAAGCTGCTGATGCTATGGCAACCATAAGTTCATTGATTGATATTCCATTAAATATTCCACATTCAGAATTCTTGATTAAGCAACTTTACATTCCTGCATTTCATGTCCCAAAAGCTAAAATTGTTGGAATTAGTCCAGACAACTGAGATGGGGGGTGAATTAGTTGTCACACAATTCAAACTTTTCTGCCTTTAATCTTCTTTTACAACTTATAATCAAATAAACATTAAAGCATGAATTAATGACACATGAGCAGAAGCATAAATAACACACTTGACACCAAGATTTTTAGCGTGGAAACCCTGTTAAGGGAAAAACCACGGTGGGGGTTAACCCACAAAAAATAATACCCTGTTAAAAGTATTTTTAAAAATGAGAATGCACATGCATTCGAGCTCACTGCTCAAATAGAGGCTCACTGCCTACAAATGATTACAAGAGAATAATAGAGATACTGAACTGATGAGAAGCATTTACTAATGCATGAGTTCAGTTTTGGTTAAGCACAAAACACTGATCTTACACATTTCATCTTCACTCTGCCTTGTTTACTACTCTACCTTCATCTGAATCTGCTCTTTATGCCACTACTCCATATTCACATCACACACACCTCCATCATCCAAATCCATCCACTATATATATATCCACAGCCTAATCTTTAATTACTTTTCAATCGGCTTCAAGAACACTTGGAACTTTATTGAATATTCTGCTCTGTCGGCTAGATCCATGCATAACTTGAGACGTGGACCAAAACTTGCACTCACAAATCATTAGTCAGGTAAGCTTCTATCACTAATCAACACAACTTGTCCAACCAACAACTTCCATACATCCGGAACCAAGATCAATTACAAGGTCGACCTATTCTTCTTCTGCCTGTTCTGTCAAACTATTAACCTGATACTCAGATGCTAATAACTATTGAGTCCTTCATTATTAGAGGCCAAAACTCTAGATTTAGATTATTCTGACAATGCTTATGACTCCCTTATATCTACAACAAACTCTGATCTACTCTTGGGGAGATCCGGACCCTGTCACACACTTTGTTCTTGACTTCCCAGACTTAGATAGATCTTCAATCTAATTTTTGGTCTGGGCAAATTAGGGAAAGTGGATGTGTAGAGAGACTTGGTTGCCATCAATGACAACACTTATCATGCCTAGCAGTGTCTCTTGCCAACAATCTTCCCCTTTGGCATTGATGGAAACACTTAGTGAAAAATGACTAAGTGTTGGAATAACTCCCCCTTTGCTTGTGCTCCATACTATTGTTCACACTGCTTTTCGATGCTCCCCCTTTGCTAGATTCCTCATTTTTCATTGATCTTCACTCCCCTTTGACATTAATGGCAAAGGGTGGGGTCTGTAAGCCAAAATTATCCAAAAATTCTATGTATATAGCCGCATATGTGCAACTAATCACTAGGTTGTATTCACATGAACTTGAAAATGTCTGCAAAAGTATTCTTTAACTGTACAAATTTGGTGGCCCAACTTCTCTTCATACCATCCAAAATTGAAATGTGTCCTCTTAACAGAAATGCATATGCTTCTGCTTTCCTTTGATTTGACAGATCACTTGTCTGGGCAGTACTTTGAGCCTCTGACAAGGTGTTAAACATTGTTTCTAACTTAGGGGTAATTAGTCCTTGGAGCTCACCCATTCTTTCCATAATATTCTTCTTTTCCTTGATAAGCTTCTTTATTTCATTTGTCAGGCTAATTGCTTGACATTATTGGCTCACCGGAGATACTGTTAAAGGATCAAAACTTTGAGATAGGTCTAGCAACTTTTTCTTCTGCTCCTTTATCTTTTTTCTCAATATCCTCTACTATTTTGGGCCATGATAAGAAAAACTTATATACATCACTACCATCCTTAAGAGCATTTTCAATATTCTTTATACCAATGTCGAGTGTTTTTCTATCATTATATATAAGGCCTTTTAGTTCACTAAACCTCTTATCCAAAAATTCTTTTCGAATCTTTACTTCGGCTAACTTCTCAAAGGACTCAAAATTTATATTTACAGAATGCACAAGATTTTTCAAATTACCAGAAGGGGAATCAGATGTATTCTTATGATATGTGGACATGATCTTCTCCAGTACTCCAGATGCTAGGCTTATCACCTCACTATCTTCTATGTGAGACTTCAGTAATTTCTCCCTTGCCTTGGCCTATGTGAATGAGGATATCTTCAACATTTGATCCAGAGAGTGTCATAATTGATTGGTCCTTGTATCAATTCCGGCTCATCTAACTCTAGCATCTCCTTGCTGAGAAAACTCTGCACTACATTTGTAGTGTCTCTTGCCACACTCACTATTTTAGTTTCCTTCCCTTGTGCTTGGTCAAAGACAACAACCGAACTATCTTGCTTTGGTGCATTAGCACCATCCCCTTCTGCTAGTTCTTCTTTTCCCTTTGCCTCTTCCTCTTCCTTCTCTTTCTCTTTTTCCTTTCTAGAGTCATCATTAGCGGGAGGATCCAGAGGATCAAGGCCAACATTTGCTTCTTCTATCAAAACTTCCTCTTCTTCCTTTTGCACTTCCTCTTTCAGAATGGAGAAGTCTAGAGTTTCAGTCTGTTGCTTATTTCCCTTTAATCCTTCAACATCCATGTCTGAGGACTCAATCTCTACATTTATCTCCTCTGCAATAGGAAGATTGTGCTTTTTCAGAGCACTCCAGAGAATCTCTTTGGTTTCCTTTGCAATCTTGTTTGTCTCCCCAATCATAAGCTTGTTCATTTGATTTTTACTTCGGAACTCATCCTTGGCCTCTTTGAATATCAAATTCATTTTCTTTGGAGAAATTTGGGGGCATAACTGTATTAATATTTGTTCTCGGATCTCAAGATCCTTGCTTATTGCATTCTCTTTTCTCAGTTCCAAAACTTTTTCAAGGCTTTTTGGTATCAATGAACATATCTCAATAAGAGCCTTGTTGTAGATATTCAAATATCTTACCGTTGCTTCCTCAAGTACTCTTTTGTCAGCATCACTATAGCTATCATAGAATTTTGTTATTGGAGCCAAGTTTCCATTCATAGTTACTGATTTAATGATGTCATCTACTAAAAGGGTAGGCTTCTCTACATATTCCTCTATCTTTTGCCTCTTTCCTTCCCTTTTGCTTCCATGGAACATCTCCTTGGATATCTTGGATGCTTTTGTGCCTGTGGCATTTAGTTCTTTGATCTCAATGTCAGAATCTGTATCTTCTTCTTCTTCTTCTCTTGTGCTTTCATAAGTTTGCGATGCTTTTGTTCTCTTCCTTTTCTCCCTTTTTCCAGATGATTTTGCTTCCGATTCTGCAGTCTTAGGAGGAATAGGGGCATCAACAGAGCTCCTAGTAGACCTTGAGGTGGAAGAGGGTTCCACTAGAGCACTTCCTTGTTTCTTATCTTGTTTCTCTTTCTCATCCTTTTCAGTTCTTTCCCTGAATTGCCTTACACCCTCTTTAGTTAGGCCTAGATTTTCAGCCAGCTGCTCAACTTATTTTCTTACTCTCCTATTGGTTTCAGGTTCTCTGAGCTCTGTATGCAGTTTTAAACTTAACTCTTCATATGTTCCAAATATTTCAATTGTTGTGTCTTTAGGCTTGCTTAGAAGATGTTGAGCATACATATTCAAGATTTTTCCATCTACTTCATACCCCATGGGTATGATCCAAATAGTTCTGGGTTCCACTACTTCCATTAGGCACTAATCAGTGTCAACCATAAAGCATATTTCATTTTTGTACTTCTCAACGATTGATTTAGGGATTCTTTCTCTTAAATGCATCATACTCTAAAAATTCTTGAAGTAACCCCATATTACAATTTTCTGTGCTTTGAAGTCACCAATGCTGCGAAGATGATCTCTGATCTGAATGGCAACTGGTTCATCATTAGTCTAGTGAACACCCTTTACTTCATGTAATTCATTCATATAGTAGAAAAACAAGCATAGAAGAAATGTACCATATTTAAAAGTATTTTTCTTATCCCTTTTGATTTTGTTCAAATTTTCAATCAGCTGGTTCTGTAATAGCTCACAAAGGTCATAATCTACATTCTCCTTTAACATTTGATATGCTGCATATATGGCAGTTTTGGAGACAGAATTCTCCCTGCTGGAGTGGTATATCTTGTAGCCAATAACCAGGGAAGAAAACTTCACATCTGGTTCTATAATGTCATTTATAGTCATAGCCCTCCTATCAAATTTTGCACCGATTGCATCAGTAACTATTTGGTTTTTCACAGATTTAACATAGGTAATCCACCGGTTGAGTTTAACCCAGTCACAATTTTGATAACATCCTTGGTAATCTTGAATGGTTTTAACAGCCAAATGAATTCATCATGCATCTGACTCAAAACATACTAGACCCATTCATCTTCATCAAATGTTGGAAACCCCATAATCTAAATAAAATGTTTATCTTGTAGTGCCTTATACTTGGGTTTAAGTTCGTGAGTTTCATCCCTGAGATGATTCTCAAACAAGTCTACATACCTTGAATCTCCAAACTCATTTATGTTTGCATGAATATAAACCCTAATGTCTTCAACATGTAGCACACCATACGGAACACTTGAAAAAGCACCTAATGGGTTGACTTCTATTGATTTGTGAGGATGCTTCTTAAATTTTGGTCGAGGCCTTTCAGTAATGTCAACAACATGAGGAGTAGCCATCTCAACAGATTTCAGATTCAAAGCTCTATAAAGTACCTTTTTCTTCCGCGGGGTTAGGGTTGATCAATTTCTAGTTGAATTCGCTCTTTGTGCTTCAATCTTTGGATTTGCAGCTTGGATGCTCTTCTTCTTATTTCCTCTGAATGTAAAGTGATTCAAATGCGTGGCCAAGTGACCTTTTATCCTTTGCAAAACCTAAATTTGCATTGTAATAAATGTGTTGCCCTAACTTGTCTGGTTACTCTATTTTTGACAGTTCTTCATGAATCACTCCGCAAGTTTTCATATCAACATCTTTTCTTCTGGAAATCCTTCCAAAGGTTCTGAACCAATTCAAAATTTCCTTTTTTATTGTGCCAAATTCAGGCACCCACTTACTAACTGGGGGAATTTGATGTTCAATGTAGCTCCCCCTGAGCCAGAGCTCATGACTTAATTCCCGGAGGAATTGTCAGCACCGGATTTTGGTGTGGACTCATCACAATTGTTTATTGTATCTTTCTTTACCCAAGTCTTGTTCATTTTTCTCTGTATCTCATTCACATCAATATTTCTTTTGCCTTTGTCTTGTCTCTGCTCATCTGATTTTCTATTTATTAGACCTCTTCTTCCATTGTTCTTGCTTCTGCAAAATCTTGCAATATGACCAGATTTATTACAATTAAAGCACACAACATTTCCTTTCTTATGAACTTGATTTCCTCTTGATTTGCATTGATTAGCCATGTGTCCAAACCCATTGCAAGGAAAACAATAACCATTGAAAGAATTGCCAATTCCTCTATTGTTAACATTATTCATTATCATGTTTTTGCATTCATTTGATCTATGACCATACCTCTTACACTTGAAGTATTGACTGGAGAAGGATGGACCATTTTTTTTTACTCTACTTCTGCACTGAGTAGCTTTATGACCAAATTTATTGCAATTGAAACAATTTCCATTAAATGATGGATATCTTTGAGCATTAGGTTGTCTTACTCGAGATTTTCTAGTTCTGTTTCTCCCATTCCTTGGTTGAATATTTCTTTGTCTAGATCCAGAGCTTTCACCTTTTTCATATCTAAGATCATGCTTGTCATCATCCTTTTTCTGTCCTTTAATTAATGCTTCAATTTTAGCTAAGCTTATCTTGAACTTCTCTTTATACTCATTTGTAATTTCTAAATCATGTCTGAGAGTGATAATTTTTCTCTCAAGTTCTCTCTCATTGTTTCTACTTTCTTGTAGATTAGATTCTAGGAGACCATCTATTCCATCTAATCTACAGCATTCTTCAGTTCTCTCTTTCAGATTTTGATTCATCTCTTCTTCAGATTTCTTCCTATCTTCAATCTCCTTGGTTAGTCTCATCACCCCAGATTCCATCTCATGTTTTAGGACAACAACTTCTTTAGCTAACTTTTTGCATTCCTTTGTCTTCTCTTTCAGGGCCTTGTTTTGAAGAGGTTGTTCCTTTCCTTTTACATTGGATTTGCTCAATTTTTCTTTTAAAATCTCAATGAAATCTTCAGCTTTTTTGAGGTTATCTTGCAGCTCTTGGGCTTCTGCTCTAGACTGCTCAAGATCTTCTAGGGTGAGATTAAGTTGCCCTTGAACGTTGTATTCATCCCTTTTATTGTCTTCCCAAATCTTCCTTAAGCTGTCAAAAATTTTCAGAGGAACCTTGCTTTGATACCAATTGTTGGAATTAGTTCGGACAACTAAGAGGGGGGGTGAATCAGTTGTCACACAATTCAAACTTTTCTGCCTTTAATCTTCTTTTACAACTTATAATCAAATAAACATTAAAGCATGAATTAATGACACATGAGAAGAAGCATAAATAACACATTTGACACCAAGATTTTTAGCGTGGAAACCCGGTTAAGGGAAAAACCACGGTGGGGGTTAACCCACAAAAATTAATACCCTGTTAAAAGTATTTTTAAAAATGAGAATGCACATGCATTCGGGCTCACTGCCCAGAGCTCACTTCTCAAATAGAGGCTCACTGCCTACAAATGATTACAAGAGAATAACAAAGATTCTGAATAGATGAGAAGCATCTACTAATGCATGAGTTCAGTTCTGGTTAAGCACAAAACACTGATCTTACACATTTCATCTTCACTTTGCCCTGTTTACTGCTCTACCTTCATCCGAGTCTACTCTTTATGCCTTTACTCCATATTCACATCACACACACCTCCATCATCCAAATCCATCTGCTATATATATATCCACATCCTGATCTTTAATTACTTTTCAGTCAGCTTCAAGAACACTCAAACTTTATTGAATATTCTACTTTGTTAGCTAGATCCATGCATAACTTGATATGTGGACGAAAACTTGCACTCACAAATCATTAGTCAGGTCATCTAGTATCACTGATGAACACAACTTTCCCAACCAACAACTTCCATACATCCAGAACCAAGACCAATTACAAGGTCGACCTGTTCTTCTTCTACCTATTCTGTCAAACTATTCACCCAATACTCAGATGCTAATAACTATTGAGTCCTTCGTCATCAGAGGCAAAAACTCTGGATTTAGATTATTCTGACAATGCTTATGACTCCCTTAGATCCACAAAAAAATTTGATCTACTCCCGGGGAGATCTAGACCAAGATATCAGACCCTGTCACACACTCTGTTCTTGATTTCCCAGACTTAGACAAATCTTCAATCTAATTTCTGGTCTAGGCAAATTAGGTAAAGTGGATGTGTAGAGAGACTTGGTTGCCATCAATAACAACACTTATCATGCCTAGCAGTGTCTCTTGTCAACAAAACTTGTATGTGAACTTGTTGGTCCCAATACACCTTGGTACAATGAGATCTATACCTACCTTCATGGTAACACTTTACCACTTAACCTTACAAATTCCCAATGTCGAACCTTCATCCATTGTTCATCCTATTATACCATTATTGGCGATACACTTTATTGAAAGTCACTCGATGGGATTCTCCTTAGAATACTTAACTCAGAAGTTGCCCAAGCCACCTTACATGAGATACATGAAGGTATATGTGGTGCACACTCTAGTGGTCCTATCTTGGTCAAAAAGTTGTTAAGGACTGGGTACTATTGGACGACTATGGAGAATGATGTACATCAGTTTGTTAAGAAATGTCTTCCTTGTCAACAACATAGTGATTTGATTCATTCACTTGCACAAGAGTTACAAACAATCACTACACCATGACCTTTTTCATAGTGGGGGATTGATGTCATTGGTAAAATCCATCCACCTTCATCTAATGGCCATTCATTCATTATCACCACCACTAAGTATTTCACAAAGTGGGTCAAAGCTATTCCTTTTACCTATATAACCGACAAACAAATTTCCAAGTTCATCCTTCATTATATCATTTTCTAGTATGGTATACCCCAAGCAATTGTTACTGACAATGGCAAGCCATTCAAAAACTAAGAAGTCTGCCACCTTTGCAATCAATTCCATATCCAACACTGCTTTTCCACTCCATACTATCCCCAAAGCAATGGTCAAGCTAAAGCTTCAAACAAAACTATTCTTAAAATATTGATGAAAACCTTCAATTAAGCTAGTTGGGATCCACACTTGCAACTCAATCATGCTTTGTGGGCATATCAAACTAGCATTCACACACCTACTAGAGCTACAGCATATTCCCTTGTCTTTGGATCCAAATCTATCCTACCAATTGAGGTCAAGATCCCTTCCTTAAGGGTGTCATTACAACATCTTATTGATGAGGAAGACTATAGAGTTGATCACTTGCAAGAATTGGAAACATTAGATGAAAGATGCCTCAATGCTTTTAACCATCTCAAGTATTATAAAAATCATCTTCGTTGTAGCTACAACAAGAGAATCAAGGAGTGAAAATTTGAAGTTGGTGATCTTGTTCTCAAGGAAAATCAAAGGAACCTCCAAGATCAGGACAACAAATGAAAATTTGAGCCTAATTGGTTGGGCCCCTTCATCATTACTAGCAGTTATGGATCTGATGCATATCAGCTTTCCACACTTGAGGGACATTCCCTCAATGAACTTACTGACATAATTCACCTTAAAAGGTTCTTTGTCTAACTCGTGGGGTATCCCAATTATTCAAAAAATATAAAAAAATTAAAAAAAAATGATCAAAAAATTAAAAGAAAAAAGAAAAAAGAGAAAAAGCAAGAAAAAAGAAAAAATCAAAATGGTAAAGAGAAATAATCCATCCTATGGTGAAAACCACTTCAGTGGCACCTTGGATAAGTACCATGATGAAAACCTGCAAATAGGCGCCATGTGTAGAGGTCTTGCATCTACCATCTATTATTTATACATTGTCACTCCCATTTTCTCTCGTCTAGCTTGCATACCATCATCCATTTCTGATTTCATTATCCTATCATGGCTTGGAATTATTCACTTAATATCATTTCTTATCACCCTGAATCATGTCTATCCATGTCATAAATAAAACTTTACCAACACCTAGTCTATCCATTTCATTCCAAAAAAATTCAAAAAATCCAAAAAAATCAAAACATTTCCAAAATTCCAAAAAATCAAATATTCCAAAAATTTCAAAGCAATAAACTTTCCTTAATCCATTCCACATTCCATAACAAATTTTTCATTTTATCATAATAAACATTCCACTCTCATGACATCAATAAAGCACTTGACATTCAAGCATAAACACTTATACATCATGTTGTACCTAAACCAAAATTACAAGCATTAGTCTACATGATAATACAATATCCAGTCACTTTATCAATTGCCACATCATTTGAGCTCAAACAATCACCATCTAGTCTCATTTAGGGATATATTGTTCCCGTCATCAGACACCTATCCAAACATCACTTAAACTCTTTGGCAAGAGATACAATGACTGTGTGACTTGTGTCGTCATTTGGTCTTTGTTTTTTATTTTATCTTTTCTATCTCCTTTTTCTTTATGCCACCTAGATCCATTTATATCTTGGTGTGTTGTGATTAGCAGAGAATGGGGCATAGTGTTTTGCGTGTCTATTGGATATTCTTATCACTACAACTAATATTCATATCTTGTATCTAGACAAGGTTGTATTACATTGTGTATAAGGATACTTCTTTTGTTTGTAGTATCAAGTCTATGCAAAGGATACAAGGTCACTATGGTTCCTTATACCTTGGTGCATAATATCCTCTTGCTATATCAAATAAGGACTGCTCTACACATTATACCAACATAACTATATCTTCTCTATCCACTATATCCATTATGATTCTTCACTTCTCAACCTATCTTTATCCATTATCTATTTCACCTAACTATCCATTCCTAAACCTTAGACTTTTCCATCCTTTCTCTTATCTAACCCCTTTCATCCATTTCGAGAGCATACTTGTGTTATCCTAACCTGCCTATCCTCTCAAGGAGGCATCCCATCCTTGCATCATTCCTCCTCATCACTTCTTCAAGTGGCTAGGGCATCCTTTTCCTTCCATACCTTTTCTTCTTTGAAATGATGTTACTTTTCTTAATCGCAACATCATCTCAAAGAGGGGCAAAATTTAGACACCTAAATTTGACCATATCTTACGACATTACCTTGTGACATATTTTCTTCTAGGTCCCTTTCATGACCCCTTACATCATTCCCATTAGTTAAATAAATTATATTTATTTAACTAATCCCTCTTATGCATTTATCTCCTCTTAAATCAAATTAAATTTATTTAATTCCATTTGTCCTCCATTTGCACCAAATTAAATAAATCTTATATATTTAATCCTATTTTCCTCCATCATCCAATTTAAATAGTTATTTAAATTCCACATGTCTCTCATAAATTAAATAATTTTATTATTTAAATTATTTATCCCCACTCACTTCCCTATTTTTAAACTCATTCATTGTGCATCATAAGCACTTTCTCTTCAAAATCATTTAAAAATCCCACTTATTCCCACTCTCCTAATTTTGGCCATTTGTCATACCCATTTATGGTGCATCATAAGCACTAAGTTTGACTCTCAATCCTATTCATCCACCTCATACCTCACCCTTCTAATCCTATCCATTCATTTGATTCCCTCTCCCTCTATAAATCAAACTTTCTTTTCCATTTCAAACCCTCACACATTTTCATGCGTACGTTCATATCATTCCTATTTTCCATTATTTTCATGAGAGTTATGTTGGTTGTGTGAGCAGCCCACAAATTCATCCAAGAGGACAAATCAATGGAGCATGGGTGCAATTCATTCTATTCTATTCGAGGTCTAATTTTATGCAAGGCTTGAAAGTATTTTCATTTCATTTTGGTTTACATGTTTATTTATTTGCATTGTATAATTTTTATGGATCTCACAAGGTATTCTCTAAAACTTTGGTCCTTTGAATTCAACCATTCCTCCATCAAATGATTTCTCTAAATCAAAAAGGATTTGTTCTTGGTCGGTAAATCCTAGATTCTATCCTTACTACTCATGAAATTCTTCATTCTATGGAAAATAATAGGAAGCCAGGTATGGTGCTTAAACTAGATATATCTAAGGCCTATAATAGAGTTTCTTGGTCATTTTTATTTGTTGTTCTTCAAAAATTTGGGCTTAGAGGAAGAATGGTTTAGCTCATCAAAGAATGAGTCTCTACTCCAAAATTATCTGTTATTGATAATGACATACCTAAGGGTTTCTTTGGGAGTGGGAGAGGGCTAAGACAAGGGGATCCTATTTCTCCCTATTTGTTTATTATGGTTGTTGAGGTTCTAGAAAGGAATACTTCTAAATTGATCGATTCTCAACTATTGAAAGGTGTTAAACTCACCTCTTCATTAACCCCCTCTTCTCATCAGTAGTTTATGGATGACACTATTCTTTTTGGGGCCTCATCTCTTGTTGAAGGTAAGTAGTGGAAGGAGCTTCTTAATCATTTTGCTGGGATTTTGGGGCAAGATATAAATTATGAAAAAAGTGACATATTTCTTCAATACAGGAGAAGGATTAAAATAAAAGATTATCAAGATTTTGGGATGTGCTAGTGCTGAGATTCCTACTACTTACCTTGGCCTTCCACTTAGTACCAAGAAGATAACTAACATATATTGGAATGATATTGTAGAATGAATTTAGAAAAAAAACTAGCTAGTTGGAAAGGAAAGTTACTCAGACAAGATGATAAATTTTAACTCTTAAAGGATTCTCTTCAAAATATCCATATGTACTACTTATCTATTTTCAAGATTCCTAGATACATGGCTAAAAAATTAGAACAAATTCAAAAGAAATTCTTTTGGATGGGTATGCAGGAAAAGAGGAGATTGTCTTTGCTTAGCTGGGAAACTATTTGTAAAACAAAAAGTAATGGTGGATTGAGTCTAAGAAGCATCCAAAATTTTAATAAAGTTCTTTTGGCTAAGGTTGGCTAGAATTTACTTTTGGATGATAAGGACTAACCTTTAATGATGAAGGATAAATACCTTCAAAATAGAGATCATATCCACTTTTTGAATGAGGCCAATATTCCCCAAGGATATGTTATTTGGAATCATTTGATGAAAATTAGAGGGATGTTGAATAAAGAGATAAGATGGAAATTGAGGAATGGAAGTAAAATTAGATTTCGAGAAGATAATTGGTTGGACTCTTTCCCCCTCTCCTCTCATCAATAGTTTTCTAGGTTAGCTTATCCTTTCACTATTCTTTTTGAGAGCTATCTGGAAGGATATGTTGATTACAATGGAAATACAAGGAAGTGGAAGATCTTTACAAATTATTTTGTTGAGGGAGATTCTTTAGTAGATACTATAGATGAATTTGAAAGTTATCTTAAAATTTTCAACTTCTTTTAGAATAATAAGGATGATGAAATTCTTTGGGCTCCTCACTCTTCTGGGAGTTACACTATTGCCTTTGGTTATGCTTTGGTCTCTAATTATTTAGATCTTGTGTAATGTCCCATTTTTCTGAGTGATCACCCAACAAAGTCGGCTATCCTATTTTATTCCCATAGGCTAAGTCAGAAGTACATGGGAATTATCTAATTAGTTAAATACTAAGTAATCCTAATCATTTTAGGTTATTTACATTTAACAAATTTTGTTGGACCAAATTGTGTTGTGGAATGACTTCTAATATTTTTGTGAGCCACTTGGTAAAATAAAATAAAATAAAGAAAATTTCCCAAGAGGTGGATGACCTAGAGAAGGAGAATAAAAAATAAAATAAAGTGGGTGCCTAGAGGGAGGTCGGACAAAGTGAGGATAAAAAAAAAATTGCCAAGGGAGGTCGGCCATGATGATGTCTTAATGGATGGCTATAAAATAAGGCAAATTGGAAGTCATCCTCATCATTCACATTCATATCTTTTCATTGAAGATTTTATCTTTTGGATGCAACTTTGTTTCAACATATTCCAAGGATGAAAACCCTTAGGAATATTGGTGGATTGGACGACAACCCAATTCCATCTTGGAGGTGGACTCATATGGATTTCATAATTGCACTTCATTGGAGTTTTGGAAGGGAAGAAGGAGCTTCAAAGACATATTTTTGTAGAAACCCTAAGGCCAAATTGTGTGATTTGTGCCAAATACAATTTGGAGAAGTGAAGGATATATTCAGATTTTTCAGATCAGACTTGGAGCACCATATTTTTGAAGGATTTGAGCATTGATTTTTGCTAGGGTTTAACCCTAGATTGAGTACCAAGGAGGGCGATTTCACTTTGAAGTGTTGGATCCAAGCCCTAGTCACCGCCACCCTCATTGTGCATGTCAATTTTCTTCATTTTGGGAGCACCGCCTAGTTGGAGGAATTCACCCATCTAGGGTTTGTTGATTGAATTCATTATTCATCATTTTTGGTATGTATAAACCTATGATTAGGTCTGATTTGTAAGAGAAAAAATCTAGGCAATGTTTGGGTATGTTTGAGCCTATACATTTTATGTAATTTCAATTCAGAATATTCTGCTTTGTAGCAGCAGACTTTCATATTCAAAAATCAGAATTATTTGTCAATTTGTTTGCATTTGGATGATCATATCTTGTGTTGGAATTCATGGTTGATGTTATCATCATAAGGGTTCATTATTGGCATGTTTATTTGAGTTTTTTGCCACATGTATATTCATTGTTCACAATTATTTATAATTCAGAAATAAAAATCAGAATTTAGATCTAGGCTTGTGAAGAAAAGTAAATAAAATTTTAGGGCAGATCTGGTTAGGGATCTTAAAGTGGTATCAAAGAAAGTGATATTTCCATTATGAAGGGTTTATATTATAAGAATGTTGACTTATGAATCCTGAGGATAGAGAGTACATTACTTATAGGAGAAGGCAATAGTTTATTGGCTCGGATTTCAAAGGAGAAGACACCATGGGTGACAGAAATCATGAGGATCTCAACACTGGAGATATCCTCAATGATATAGCTAGAGGACAACATGACCTAATGTGTCTCTTTTCCCAATTTGTGTGGCATAACATGGTGACCAATGGAAACAATGGAGGCAATGGAAACAATGGGGAAGCTAGCAATTATGAAAATAATACTTACACTCACACTAGAACCACTCAAGATTCTGCGAGTATGCCTCTCATGCCTACTTTCTTGGATCAACAAGGAACACAAGATGGTGGAAAATAGGTTGCGGGTGAGAGCTTCAATGATTACATGAGGGAATGGAAGTATCTAGGTGAGGAGTGTCAAGATGCTATGTCTCTACAAGAGTTTTGTCAATTGAATTACATGAATAGGCCTAGACTAGAGAGGAATCACAACCATGATTCACAAAGGAAGTTGGGAAAGGTGACTATCACTCCTTTCGATGGTTTAGGTAGATGCATGACACGTGCATGAATTCTGAAGATAGATAAGTATCTCACTTTGAAACCTTTGTTCGAGAAGGAAGTAATTCAATTTTCTACTCTACACTTGGGGGGACATACATAGGATTGGTGGTACAATGGGATGGTTAAACAAGGTCATAGCCTTATCACTACATATGTTGATTTCACTCAGAGGTTGATTGACAAGTTCGATAAGGCTAACCCCAAACAGTTCTTCAGAGAGTTGGCCCAGCTCAAACATAAGGATTCAATGGATGCCTATAAATATGAATTTTAGAAGCTTTCAATCTTGGTTCCAAATGTTTCTGAGAGTAGATTGACTTATCTTTTCATTAAAGGACTTGAGGAGCCTCTTTGTGGTTGGGTGAAGCCTTAGATCAACCTTCATTGTAGGATGCTATTAAGAGGGCTAGAGGTATGCAATTTTCAACACTATCCAAGCCCAAGTTTCAAAGCAAACCCTTCTCTTCATCAAGAAAGGATCCTAAGAGGAATTTTTAGAAGGAATGGCCTAGAAGGAAAAATCCAGACATAGAAGAAAAGAATGAACTAAGGAGTCCAATAATTTGTGCTTCTCATGCAAGGAACCTTGGGAGCCCGATCATAGATGCCTTGGGAAAGGCAAAGCTCATTACATGGAGGTCACTTCTTACATTGATGATGATGGAGTCCAAGACACTAGTTCAGAAAGTGATAATGAGGAGCAACATTTGGAGCTTGATGCTACAACTATAGGTGGCATCATATATGGTACTATTGCTACACTATCAAGAGTTACTAAGTATCATACTTTTAGAGTGAGAAAAGTCCTAAAAGGGGCAATAGGTCACATGTTTGGTGGACAATAGAGCCACTCATAACTTCATTGATGAAGGTGTGGTGGTGAAGCGAGGATTGTAGGTAGAGGAGTTTCTAGGCTTCAGTGTGATGGTTGTGGATGGATTCAAGGTGAGTTTCACTAAGAAGATTTTGTATTTGAGTATCCAGTCGGGTGACTATACAGTTATCAATGACTTCTATGTGGTTGGGATTGGTGATACTGATGTTGTTCTAGGAATCCAGTGGTTGCATTCACTTGGAAGGTACATTCAAGATTTTCAAAAGATTGTGTTGGAGTTCATGTTAGATGGGAGGAAGATAGTGTTGAGAGCATTAGTGGATGGAGCACCAAGGATTGTGACAATAAAGAGGATGGAGACAATATTTTGACATGGTGATGTTGCATGGGTAACTCAATGTTTTGAGTCTTCTAAGTCTTCTTCTAGTAGTGACCAGTAGTATCATGTGGATATTAAGTCAGTGTTAGATAAGCACAATGTGGTGTTTAATGAGATTCTTCTTGGTAGACCTCTTGATCATGGATTTGAGCATGTGATTGAGTTAGAGGGCTCCAAGCCCATCATCACCACTCCTTATCATCATCCTAGGAGATTCAAGGAGGAGATACATAAGACAATTAAGGAGTTATTAGATATGGGACACATCAGGCCTAGTTCCAGTCCCTTTTCTTCTTCAGTGGTCTTGGTGAAGAAGAAGGATGGCACAATGAGGATGTGCATTGATTAACATGCCTTAAACAAGAGGACCATAAAAAATAGGTAACCTAAACCTAGGATTGATGAGTTGTTGGATGAGTTACATGGAGCAGTGTACTCCAAGATTGATCTTCATTCGAGGTACCATCATATTAGAGTTTGTGATGAGGATATTCATAAGACTACATTTAGATGTCATTAAGGGTACTATAAGTTCTTGGTTATGCCCTTTGGTATTACTAATGCTCGCACAACTTTCTAGTCATGCATGAATCATATATTCAATAGGCAATTGTGGAAGTTTGTAGTGGTATTTTTTATGATATTTTGATATACAATAAGACATGGGAGGATCACCTCAAGCACATTGACGAGGTATTGCGCATCATGGAGGCACAATCCATATTTGCTAAGGCTTCCAAATGTGAGTTTGGAATGTTAGACTCTATATTTGGGATGTGATTGACACTGATGGAGTGAAGGTGCATTAGGAGAAGATAAAGATTATTCTAGATTGACCACCGCTGAAGAACATTTCAGATTTGAGAGGTTTATTCAAGATTTGCAGTTACTATAGGAGGTTTGTGAAGGGGTTTTCATAGCTAGTAACACCTCTTATAGATCTCACTAAGAAGAGCACATTTAGATGGTCGGATGAGGCTCAAGCAACATTTGATAGACTCAAGGAGGTAATGAGCACTTGTCTAATACTGGATCTTCCTGATTTCTCAGGTGAAGGGATAGGCACTGTCCTCATGCAGAACAAGCATCCCATAGCTTATGAAAGTTGAAAGCTGAGAGATGCAGAGCGATTGTATTCCACCTATGATAAGGAGATGCTTTCCATCATGCATGCGTTGGCAAAGTTCAGACAATACTTGGTGGGTGGAAAGTTTTTGGTAAGGACTGACTACAACAACTTGAAATAATTTATGGAGCAGAAGGATCTGAATGAGTGACAGAAAAAGTGGGTCAGTAAGATTTAGGCATATGACTTTGATATTGAGTATGTTAAGGGGAAGAATAATATTGTTGCTGATGCACTATCTAGGAGACCCACACTTTGCTCTATGACAAAGATTTTAGCTGATTGGAAAGCTCACATTTTGGTTGAGTATTCCAAGAATTATTTTGCACGTGAGCTCATGGACAACAAGATTCGGGATGACAGGTATAAGGTAGTTGATGATGTGATATAATACAAGGACAAGATCTATTTGGTACCTGAATCAAAAATGAAGGAAAATATTTTAAGGGTTGTTCAAGACACTCCTTCAACAAGACATCTAAGGTTCTTCAAGACCTATAAGTAGGTGCAAGAGAGATTCTCTTGGAAGGGTCTCAAGGATGATGTCTTGCTACATGTTCGTGAGTGTATCACTTGTCAGCAGAATAAGTTAGAGCATACTTTTCCAATAGGTTTACTTCAGCCATTGCCCATTCCAAAACAAAAGTGGGAGAGTATCTCTATGGATTTCATTATAGGTCTTCTGAATGTCCAAGGCAAAGATTGCATATTTGTGGTTGTTGATAGATTGACCAAGTATGCACATTTATTTACTATTGCATCTGAGCATAAGGTACCTCAGTCTATAGAGTTTTTCTTTAGAGAGGTGTCTAGACTCCATGGACTTCCCAAGACCATTACTAGTGATTGGGATAACATATTTCTTAGTGTGTTTTGGCAGGAGCTATTCAGATTGGCTAGTATAGAGTTGACCTCGAGCACTAGTTACCACCCTCAAATAGATGGGTAGACATAGATCATGAACAAATGGGTGGAAGGATATCTACACAATTATGTTGTGGGACAACAAAAGGCTTGGGTTAGGTGGTTGTATTTGGGAGAGTATTGCTATAATACCACCTATCACATGTCGACATGCATGTATCCTTTGAGAGCCTTGCATGGATATGATGCTATGTATTTTTTAGACTTAGCATTTGATGAAAGTAGATCTCCTAGAGCTAGAGAGATGATGCAGGATAGACAGGACATCCTTATGGCACTTAAGGATAATCTACAATGTGCATAAAATCAACAGAAGATGTATACAAATAGGCACAAGGTGGAGAGGACCTTTGAGATTGGTGATCTAGTTTTCTTGTGCCTATAGCCATACCAACAGTCTAAATTGAAGAAGAGTGGTACAAAAAATCTAAAACCATGGTTCTATGGCCTCTACAAGATTGTGAGGAGAGTTGGAGAGGATGCATATGATTTGGAGTTGCCCGAGGTTAGCTAAATTCATAATGTATTTCATGTATCTTGCCTCAAAAGGGAAATTGGGCAGCATATTACATCTTCTCCAGAGCTTCCACCATTGGATGAGGAGGGGAAAGTCATACTTGTTCCTAATGCTATACTAGATGTTAGGGAGCACATGCTAAGGAATAGGGTGATCAAGGAGTATTTGATTAGATGGAGAGACTTGCCACTTGAGAATGCTACTGGGGAAGGTGAACAAATTCTGTAGCATCAAGGTTTGCAATTGTTTGAGGGAAAGCAATCCCAGGAAGGGAGGACTATAATGTCCCCTTTTTCTGAGTGATCACCCAACGAAGTTGGCTAGCCTATTTTATTCCCGTAGGCTATGTCAGAAGTGCAAGGAAATAATCTAATTAGTTAAATAAGTTAAGTAATCCTAATCATTTCGAGTTATTTACATTTAACTAATTTTGCTGGACCAAATTGTGTTGTGGAATGACTTCTAATATTTTTGTGAGCCACTTGGTAAAATAAAATAAAATAAAATAAATTACCCAAGAGGTGGATGACCTAGAGAAGGAGAATAAAAAATAAAATAAAGTGGGCACGTAGAGGGAGGTCAGCCAAAGTGAGGATAAAAAAATAATAAAATTGCCAAGGGAGGTCGGCCATGATGAGGTCTTAATGGATAGTTATAAAAGAAGGCGAATTGGAAGTCATTTTCATCATTCACATTCATATCTTTTCATTAGAGATTTTCTCTTTTGGCTGCAATTTTGTTTCAACATATTCCAAGGATGAAAACCCTTAGGAATATTGGTGGATTGGACAAAAACCCAATTCCATCTTGGAGGTGGACTCATATGAAGTTCATATTTGCACTTCATTGGAGTTTTAGAAGGGAAGAAGGAGCTTCAAAGACATATTTGTTTATGTAGAAACCCTATTACAAAATTGTGTGATTTGTGCCAAATACAATTTGGAGAAGTGAAGGATATATTCAAATTTTCAGATCAGACTTGGAGTGCCATATTTTAAAGGATTTGAGCATTGATTTTTACTAGGGTTTAACCCTAGATTGAGTGCCAAGGAGGGAAATTTCACTTTGAAGAGTTGGAGCCAAGCCCTAGCCATCGTCGCCCACATTTTGCATGTCATTCTTCATCATTTCGAGAGAGCCGTCTAGTTAGAGGAATTCACCCATCTAGGGGTTGTTGATTGACTTCATTCTTCATCATTTTTGGTATGTATAAACCTATGATTAGGTCTGATTTGTAAGAGCAAAAATCTGGGCAATGTTTGGGCATGTTTGAGCCTATACATTTGATGTAATTTCAATTCAAAATATTCTGATTTGTAGCAGCAGACTTTCATATTCAAAAATCAGAATTATTTGTCATTTTGTCTGCATTTGGATGATCATAACTTGTGGTGGAATTCATGGTTGATGTTATCATCATAAGGGTTCATTATTGGCATGTTTATTTGGGATTTTTGGCACACGTATATTCATTTTCCATAATTATTTATAATTCAGAAATAAAAATCAGAATTCATGTCTAGAGTTTGAGAAGAAAAATCAGAATTTTAGGGCAGATATGGTTAGAGATCTTACATCTTGATCTTTTTTGGAGGAGTGTATGGAATCATGTAGACTCATTCCTAAAATAATTTTCTTCTGGTACATAGCTATCCACAACAAGATTCTTACTTAGGATAATCTTATTAAAAGAGGTTTCAAATTTCCTTATAGGTGCCCTATGTGCTTATCTCAAGAAGAGACTATTAACAATTTGCTCCTACACTGTTCCTATGGCAGGAAAATTTGGGAGTTTATTTTTATCAAGTTTGAGGTCTATTGGATAATATCGAAGGATCTAAAGAATTTTGGGTTTTCTTGGAATGGCTACTCTCCTTTTAAACACCCTATCATTAGAGAATTATGGAATCAAACTTCCCCTCATGTGGCTTGGGCTCTTTGGAAAGAATGTAACAATATAACTTTTGGAGACATGGCAAGAGATGCTAAAACTAGCCTTCACATTGTTTGTTTTGTGATTCAAGAGAATGTTAATATGGATAATATTAACAAACCTAAAAGTTGTCCTACTACTTAGGAAGTCAAACTAAGAAATTAGGGAGTTAATGAAGATATGTTCAATGTTTATTTAAAAAAAAACATGATTAGAAAGCATACGAAGTAGAAATGTCCTCAAAAGGGTTGGATGTAGCTAAATTTTGATGCTTGTTCTAAAGGTAATCCAGGTATGGCTGGAGCTAGTGGTATTATTAGAGATGAAAGAGGCATTATGTTGTAAATTTATGCTAAAAACATAGGAATCAAAACCAATAATGAAGGTGGATCTATAACTGTTTGGTGGGGAGTTAAAACAACCCTCAATAAGGGTGTGCATTCTCTTGAAATTGAGAGGAACTCAAAAATTATTATCGATTTTATTAAAAACAAGGAGTCTCCAAGTTGGAAGAGAAGAGACTATATAGAGGAGGTTAGGCTCCTTTTGTAATATTTTAAAAATTATAAAATTAACCACACTTTTTGTGAAGGCAACAAGGTGGCTGACTACTTGGATAACATTAGTCTTGAATTGAGTAATTGGACTCATTGGATAGTTGGCAGATCTTCCAAGTTCTATGGCCAACATTATAAATAATGATAAAGTGGATAATTAAGATGAATTCTCATATGGAAAGGACTAACATCATTCTTATTAATGTGTTATTCAAGTCGACTAATAGTCTCGGTTCAAATCATCATAATCATCTCACATCCAAAGGCAAATATGTGTTGAATAATAATGATGTTAAATGTATCTCTCAAGTAGCTCATGTAAGGGTTCATTTCATGAATATTGTTTCTTGTATTTGCTTGGATATAAATGAAGAGGTTTTTATTAACCATTTTGATATTGGGATTAACTACTCAGTTATTACCAATTTCAAGTTTAGCTTTCTTTGCAACAAGTTCCATATCCCTATGTTTAATAACATTGTCATGGGTGACTAGATAGTTAGAGTTGAGACTTCCTCTTTCTCTAAACTACAAAAGAATGAAGAAGTGTGGGACATCTTTGTGTAGGGTGGAATTTCACCCTATTTCTAAGCAATGTAGGGGTTCATGAGGTTTTTATTGAACATGTTGTGAGGTCTTGGGATAGGAGAAAAGTTGCTATATGGGGATTAGATTCATGGTCTCTGAACTTATAATAAGCCAAGCGAAGGGGATTAGCTGTCAAGGTAGGAAGGTTTTAAGGTTTGGTAGAAGTAAATAAAAAGAATCCATTGATTCCTTCCCGGAGGAGGGTGAATCCTTAGTTAGGCATCAAAATGGCTATGAGAGAGCTATGATGTCTTGGCCTTAGGCAAAGATATGCTGGTATTTGATTAAGTACTTTACTTTGGAAGGAAGATTTTCTACTTTCCATGGCTATCAATTCCCCTTCCTGGATCATCGAAGACATAAATATTTGGTTAGTTTTTTGTTCTTCCTACTATCTTCCCTGGAGGCTTGTATTAACAATGGTGCTTCTCCCTTGGTGGTGCTCACCAAGGGTTAGGGTTCTAAATCAAGTTTGCAAGCTTATATTTGTATTCTTTCAAACCCTTGATGCCTTAGATTTTATTTTTCCCTCGACCTTCTACGTTGTATCTTTTGTTTTGTTGTTGACCTCCTATAGTGGGTTCCCGATTGTTTAAGTTGTATTTTCATGCCTTAGCGCTCATTGATTGACCAACCCTTATGCATTGCTTTACCGCTTTTTCCCGTCGCGCTTAAAAAAAAAATGCTAAGTTTAAAATCACTCTATGCAGTGGTGAATTTTGTCGAATGTATGTGTCTTTGTATGTACAAGTCCAAATGTACATTGGCGGGCCAAAAATGTTCTATCAGTTTTCAAAAAAGTGAAAAATTTGATTGTATGCATTTTGGATGCATATCGGGTTTGTATATGTATTGAGGAATCTGTCGTAGATTCTAGGAATATTCCCTGCTTATATGTGATGGTATGCATGTATATCTGTGTTGTATGTTTTGACATGCAACGAATAGATACAAAGAGAAACATGCAAGCAAAAGGTACATTGGCAGCATACAAGGAAGTTGTGCAAGGCAAAATGTACATCGGGTTTATACAATGGCAAATGTATAAGGAGGCAGACATGCATTCACTATAGTGAAAGGGTTCATTGGCGAAACAACATTCATTGGCAGCATACAAGTCAGACATACAAAGAAATATACAAGGTCGGTTGAAGTCAAAATAGTCAAAAGCATGTGGGGCCCACAGATTGCATATATTTGCAATTGTATGTTGAACATGCAATCAAACATACATTCCTAATATACAAGCCAGATCTGAAGTGAACATACATTCCGGTTGATAAAAAATGAAGCCCGCTGTTTGTATGTATGTTTTCCTTGTATGTTCGCATTGTATATGCGACATACATTGGTTATGTACAAAGTTGAAAGGTGCAAGGCCTGGGGCCCACCAGTTGTATGTCCGCGTTGTATGTTTGCACATACAAGATGATATACAAAGGAAACATACAATCCGGACCCGAAGGAGGAATCAGATGTAGCAAATAAAAATTTGGGGTACATAGCTTGTATGTGAGGTGCTTGTATATGCCGATATACAATGAAAGATGCAAGAGTAAAGATACAAGCCAGATTTCGATGGTTATTTCAAATCTGATTGATAAGTGTGCTGGAGTCCATGCCTTGTATGTATATTGCACTTGTATGTGCATTATACAATGCGATATTCAAAAACAAAGGAGATACATTGGCATATCGCCGAGACCTTATACATCAATGGATACCTCCAGAGTTTCCCTGATGGCCGATGGAGGAGATGATGTCATGGCGACGGAGAACCAATCAAGAGCTGCCATGTGTCCAGACAGTTGCATGTATATGAATTTTGCATATACAAAGATTTAAAAGGCAATTGAGGTAGAAAAGGCAAAATGAATGTTGTGATGGGAAGAGTCAAAGGAGATAAAGCACCTATGTGGCATGATTCTATTGGTCAATGACTTTTCAGCTTGATTTGGGGCTGCAGATCTTGGCGATAGTTGGAAAATCAATGGCTCTGTTCAAACAGAGGGTTTTCATGCCTCTACAGTGGCATTCTTGGCAGGAAACTACAGAGTACGCAGTTAGCTGTGTTTCCAGAGGCTGCTGGTTGGTATGCCATTAATGGTGATTTACAGAAGAGGTATGGGTATGGTTGACCAGCCAACCACCAAATTTGATGAAGAAAATCTTCAGACGATGGTGCAAATCTTGATTCTGCCTACTTTTTCCTCTTTGTCCCCCCTACTGCATTGAATATTTTGGGCGCCATTCTGATGGTGCAATGTATTTGGTAGGATTTTGAAAATACCTTGGGCTTAATGCTGAGTACACAGTCTTGCTATAAAATGTAAACTATGTTACTCATTTAGGTTGTTGAAGATTTGGCAAATTTTGGTGGAGTAATAAGATACATTCTTGCTGGTGGCTCTGTTCTGTGCCTTGTGAGTTTATGAATCACTTTTTGAATGATTTATGCATATTTCTGCTGGTTTCATGTTGTGTTTATATGAGAAATGCATTGTTGCATGTGTTTAGTTGTTCGTCTCCAAGTTGTGGGCATATTTTCTTTTGAATCAAAATAGCTAAGGGTTATTTAGGATTCTGGAATACAGATTTTTTGTGTTGATTGTTTAATCTCTTACCTTTGTTCAAGGAACAAATTGAATGTTTTAGGTTAAGCATTGGGAAAGGTATGTTGCAACAAGGATATCACTAAGTATGAATGACTAAATACTCAATCTTGGGAAGTATCTGTAAGGCAGACACTATAAAATCCCCTTGAAACTCAGTCATTGATTCAAGTTTATGATAATCATTCACATGTGTATATCTATTTGACTCTGAGCCCAAGATAGGCACTAGTCTGGTCTTGTATTGAGGTTACAACCCAAAGTCCCATTCTTGCATCCAAATACAAAATACAAACTCAAACTTCAAATACAAACCTTTAGGATATTAGAAGTAGTTTTAGGACCAAAATCCTCTATCTCACAACTGAACATAGGCCCAAAGCTAGCCCCTTTGCACTTATTTCATAGTTTTGGTCTGCATAAGAGAGTATTTATCTACTTTGTATCAACATCCAAGTAATTTCACAGGCATATGTTATAGATGTTGAATAGGGAATACCCCCCTTGGTTCTATAGAGCCTAAAGAAGAAGAGGAGATATTTATAGAGTCTATCTCCTGTACTGTTGGCCCTTGGCCCAGAAATCCTATTGATCAATAATGGCTACCTTGTAGGGATAACTAGGAAGCATCCAGTCGGGAAGAAACCCAACACCCCTCACTTCACTAAGGTCTAATTTATTTCCTATATCAATATAACCTTACCCTCACCCCTGTTATTATCCCTAATATTAGTACCGATCCTTCCCTCTCTGCTAAGACTTAGGTTAAGTCACATGAAAACAACCCCACTAGAAAAGGAAAAAAGAAGAATTTTGTTCTTCCTGCTAAGTCCTAGATGCTTGGTATTGGTAACAGAGGCAAGTATAAAAACCCTATGAATCCCTTAGAACCTAGTTCACCTGATCCTTCAACTCATACTGCTTGTGAAAATTTTATAGATGACCCTATTTTAAACACCCCTATTCAGAAGTCCAAAATGGGTAAAGGTAAAGGGAAAAGTATTGCTTCAAATACTCTTAAACATATTTTGCTCTCTTTAAAAGATGACAACATTGCCCTCCAGTAAGATGAAAGACTTGCTCAAAAGAATTGTCATAATTAAATTTGTTGATGCTAAAATTGATATAGATGCTTTCTTTGCCCCTAAAGAACCTAAAGAACAAGAAGACATTACAAAAAAGGAATATCATGGTAAGGTAGAAGGAGAGGGAGAAGGTTTGCTAGGGTTGCTAAAGCTTCTAAATCTAATGCTACTAGTGGTGAGTATAACACTATTAGTACATGTGATAATTAGAAAGGAGAAATTAATATTGAGACTATTGATTCTGACTCTATCCCTTCTTACAATTCTATAAGCACTGACATTGATTCTTCTAAGGTTGAACCAGAGTCATAGTCCCCCTGTTGATTCTAATGACCTTATATATGATTCCCCTAAAAAGGTTAATGTGGAAAGTGAGGATATTCAATCTCCAGCCAATAATGATAATGACATGGATAAAGATCATAATGGCAATTATTGTAATAAAAGATTGATTCAGATAGATGAAAGGTTGAACTTTATCTAGGATAAGATGACATGGTTTGAAGAAACTAAGAAGGAGACTAGTTGTGAGTCTTGCAAAGAAGAGTGGATGGAGATACATGAAAGCCTGGACATATTTCAAAATAGGATTTAGAAGTTTGATGAGGCAATGTATGAAATTGTTAGTATTAATGATGATATGATGAGGAAAGTTGCTTCAAGCATTGTTCTTTTGCAGGCTAATCTTATATAACATAAACATATGCAAGAAGAGGGAGTTGACAGAACTAAGATGAAAACAAAGAGATTGACATGTAGATGGATACTGCTTCTGCCAAGTGGGAGGAGAAATTGAAGATCATTTGCAAGGATTGGCGGGACCTTATTGCTTGCCATGGGGTGTAATTCTCTTTCTTCCTACTACTGGAGTTATTTGGTGTTGTTCCTAGGTTGTTGTGTTTGCTATCTCTATGATGTTCTCATGTTGTTTTTTGTTATGTCGACTAGTCTGTTCTTGTTTAGCCAACCAATTTTTTTTGTTGTATCTAGTTTAGATCTTCCTCTATGTTCTATTCTATGATTTTTAGGTGTTGTTTATAAACTTTATGCTTTTGTAAGGGATTGAGACCCTTTTCCCTATTTTTTAATAAAAACAATAGTTAGGCCAATATAGAATCAGGTACTCAGAATGATTTGAATAAATATAGTTAGATATACCTAGATTCACAAATAAAAACACTTCACCATTTGAGCTAATGTTGTCAAAATCATACTATAATTGTAATGCACAACTTCATGTCAATATTTGTCTACAAGGAATATCTCTCTATGAAAATAAACTATCATAATACGTATGTATCGTTCCTCCCCTTCATTGAAGTCCTTCAATATTTTATATGAAAGCATTCAGTTGAGGTTGGTTACAGTTGGATATGATTATAAAGACAACTCACATAACACCTTTATTTTATAACACAAGGTCATAATAAGTTAATATTTCATTCAAACAAATAACTTTAATTCATTTATTATATAACTTTTAGAAAAATTGAAATCACAACACCCAATGGCCCCAAGGAGGGCCCCAAAATTGAAGAGGTTTGTGAGTCATCTCCGATGGACACCCCTGTTCCCAAATCGGACTCTAAATCTAAAAATACCCCTAAAAAATCCAGCAAGAAGAACAAGTCCTCGACCCAAGAGATTGAGAAGGAAGCTGTTGTTGTGGGGAAGAGGAGCCTGGATATTGAGGGGAAGGAGGAAGTTTAGCACTGCAAAAAGGATAAAACCAGGAAGACGAAAGCACTGAAAGATGTGGGTGCTTTGAAGGTGATTGATTTGGAGACTGATACTAAACATGGGGAGGCAGTGATTCGGGAGCTACTAGAAATCTTGTTCAAGGTGTTCAGAGGTCTAGTCGGATTGCTGGCATCCCCTCTGCCAACCAACAGGGCATGGAATTATTAGGGGATTTTGAATTTGTGAAGGATACTTTGAGTGTGTAAGGGCACCTAAACCCTAATTATTAATTGTGATATTTTATTAAGAATAATTAATTAAATGCATTGTTTTCAAAATAATTATTTAGACGATTTAATAGTGTATATTGTTATTTTATACTTTTGTATTCTTCTATTTTATGCCATTTACAAGAAATGGCAGTTATGCAATTCTAGAGAGAATTTTAGAAATTTAATATTTTCAAGTTAGTGGAAGAGATGGAGTAAATGAGGTGTTCAGATTGGCAATAGAAAAGGCATGATTGTTCATTTTTATAAGAGGAAGAAATGAAAGAAGGGAGATATGCGAGAAGGAGGTGCAAAGAACTCTGGTGAAACTGTAGGTATTGGTCTCCACTTGTTCGTTGCATTTTTCTAAGTGAAATGAGAGGCGCATAATTTTGCTAGAGGATCTGGTTCTTGCACGTTTGTGTATATTGACTATTGATGCTGCAATTAGTTTGAGGTTTTAACATCCCAAATTTGATGATTGGTGGGAAAAACACTAAGAATACAGAGAAGAGATAGCCATGTTAATATTATTGTGCATTGCGACCATTTCAATTCCTATTTGACTGTTTGTTGCTCTGCAAAGGGAGAAAGAGGTTGGTTATAATCATATTTTTCTGTCATGTTCCAATTTACATTTTAAATGAGCATTTTTATTCAAGCCAAAATACATTTTCATCTGAAATCCATTAATTTATCATTGCTTGGAATTGTTGTTAAATGTTAGTTGTTAATAGATCTGCATATTGTTGACATTGCTTACTACCAAGCTACAAGTGAAAAATAGTCTTATTTTCATGCATTTTACTAAAATAATGCTGAATTTAAGAATACCTTTATGAATGTTAGGAGACTTAGTATCCAAGTTATTGATATGCACTTTTTCCTAGAGAGTTCATTATCCTTGTTGAGGTGTTATGGAAAAATTGAAAGCGCATATGCTTTACAAGAAACCAATGAATTTTGATTTGAATACATGATGTTAAAGACCAGAATAATTCCAAGGCTCATTTCCCATTCTACACATGCCAAGTGCATTTACTAGAAGATACTAAGCCTTTCAACTGATCCATTTTGTGATTATCCTGCAATCATTGCACTCTATCATTAGTTCTTGTGCCTAGTATGTGTATACACATTTTGCTAGATTTTGGCTATTGCTTGAAGGCTTCTAACACCTTTTCTAGGTATCTATTCTATGTCTATCTTGAAAATAAAGTTTTAAATATGACAACTTTCGCTTTTGGGCATTATGTCAAGAAGTTCGTATGCCTTGTTTATGCATTCACTTTCTGCTTCATGTCTACCAAAGCATTTCTAACTATTATATTTGCCAAATGTTGTGAAGCTCTCATTCTTGGCACCACAAAGGTTGTGGAACCTGGCTTTATGCCTATTGGTTGCAATTGCATGTAAGTTTCTAAAGCCTGTTCAGCTAATCGTCTTTGTGCTATTCCACGATCATTGCATTCCATGAGATGACATATCTTTGAGGCATTTTTTCAAATAGTTCATGTGTTTTGTCTAAAGCTTACCATCTGTGTATATATTCTAAAACTTTATTGCCAACAATTTGAGTGCTTGTTTGTGTTTCCCTTCAACACTTCCACGCTAAATCCATTTGGTGCATATCTTGCAATATTTGCAGATGACATCCCTTGAAGGCATTTTTCCAGTGGTTCATGCACCTTGACTGTGCTTGCATTTTACCAGCGGTTTGAAACCCTTATCTTTCTTTATTTTTTGGAAATTTTAGTTAACTCTCCACAATATCCATCCTTACCGACTGTGGTGTTTCTTGTCATTGATCGGCCATTCCAGTGCATGTAACGATTTTTTTCTCCTTATAATTTTGTTATTAAAACTTCTTTGGCGTTACTTTTGTTTAGTTGTATATTTGGAAATAAAAATATATTTAGATATGATATCTTAACTACTGCAATAATGTATAATACAATCATCTTCAGTAGAATAAAGAATAGATATGATAGGATACAACACATCATTCCTTTCTGTAAATACTAGTTGTTTCTTTCACTCAGAAAATATATACAAATCTTTAGATATGTTTATTGGGAAATGAAGTGTCTCAACCTTGCATATTTCCCATGAATAGTTATTTTTATTTAATATTTTTCTATAACTGTTAATTATTGTCAGTGCCTTGAAAATTGGTTTTTTAGGTGTCAAAAGATGCCCACATGGTGGTACATTGTGTTAGGCCTATTTTTAGGCATATTATGACAGATTCTATGACATCTGTAAGGGTCAAAAATAGGGGATTTCATTTTGGACGTGAGAGCTTATTTTGGGACTGGACTCTTGGTTGAGAAGCCTCGCACATGGTTTTGTAAAACCATAGATGGTTTCTTGTATAGCCAGAAGTCTATAAATTGGAGGCTTGAGGAGTTGTTTGCATACTGTGAGTTTGCAAGTATTGTTATGCTGTTGGAATGCTACTAGAATTCTTCCAGAGTTGTTTACTGGTGATACTCCTATAATAAACTTGCTCTGCAAGTATGTAATCTTGGTATTGGATTTGAAATACATTGAGCAAGCTTTTGGAGTGTGGGGTTTTTCACCCAAAAGGGTTTTACCCACGTATATCTGGTGTTTTGTGTCTCTTTGTTTATTTCATGTTTTTGAATGTGTTTCTGAAATTTCTGTGACTATTAGATCAGATTTAAATTTTTGCATAATTTCTTTCCTCAAGATTGGCATAGGAAGTTGTTTCCGCTACTGTAACTTCCTTACAAATGGTATCAGACCCTGATCACCTTTGGTTTCAGTTGTGGGTTGTTGGGTTTTTTGTGCTAATCAAGGTTTGAGTGGGAGCTTGTGCAGAGGATACTTTGTGATCTTGTTGCAGGCTTTTTCAGATGGTGAGCACATCTGGGAGGATTGAGGTAGAGAAGTTTTCTGGCACAAACTTTGAAATGTGGAAGCTAAAGATGGAAGATCTGTTGATTGACTAGGATCTATGGGATGCAGTGGACGAAAATGTCCATAGGCTTGTGGATCCAGATTTGGCTGCAAAGTATGATGTAATGGATAGAAAAGCTAAAGGTATCATTAGATTATGCCTTGCAGATTCAATTCTGATAAATGTCCACAAAGAACCCACTTCGAAGAAGCTTTGGAAGAAGTTGGGTGAGATATATCAAGCTAAATCTCTAGTGAATAAGATTTTCTTGAGGAAGAAGTTGTATTCCTTGAGAATGGAAGAAGGTGGAAGAATTTGTGAGCATTTGGAAACATTCAATATGTTGGTGACTCAGTTGACCTCAGTTGGGGTTAAAATGGATGAGGAAGAAAGGTGCCAAATTTTGCTGTGTTCGCTACCAGACTCATGGGACAGCCTAGTTATGGCTATTGGGAGCACTGTAGTCGTCTTGACGATGGAGGATGTTGTTGGTTCTCTACTTTCCAAAGAGATGAGAAAGAAGGTCTCTCTGAATGCCAAAGAGGCTTTGAGTGTTCGAGGAAGACAAAAAGAATAAGGCAAAGATGAGAAGCAGCATGGCCATTCCAAGTCCAAGAATAAGGGGAGATCAAAATGCCCTGGTAAGTCCAAGGCAATATGCTAGAACTGTGGCAAATCCAGGCACTTCTGAAAGGAATGTAAAGAAGAGAAGAAAAAGAAGAAGAAAAAGCAAGATTTTGACTCTGAGTCTGAAAAGGAAGATGGATATGCCTTTATTGCATCCTTGGCCACTCGTGCAGGTGATAATGCATGGTTAATAGACTCAGGTGCATCTTTCCACATGACTCCTAACAGAAACTGGTTTAGTAAGTATGAAAACTATGATGGTGGTAAGGTGTATTTGGGTGATAATTCTTTCCTTGACATTGTTGGCCATGGTAGTATTCATGTGAAATTTTTTGATGGTAGAGTTAGATGATTTGATGGTGTCTTGCATATCCCAAGACTAGCAAGAAATTTATTATCTGTTAGCAAGCTAATAGATGCGGGTGTGCATGTATAGTTTTCTGAAGTAGGTGTCAAAATGGTGAGAGGTGCTATGGTGATAGCAAGAGGAAGCAGATTGGGTACATTTTACCAGATTGATGCATGCATGGTTGAGTGCAATAGGACTTCTGATAAAATTAAGCCAAAAACTATTTCGCTGAAAAAAGAGAGTTTCCTCTTCTGTGGATGGTCGTGGCTTCTAGGTACCCAAGGGTGCTTTGTCTACCGAATCAAAGTTGCCTGCAGAAAAGACCATGTTATGGCACCAAAGACTTGGCCACATTGGAGAGAAGGGTTTGAAAGCCCTGAAAAATAAGAACCTTGTTGAAGGTTTGAATGATTGCAATCTAGAGTTTGATTTCTGTGAACACTGTATTTATGGCAAACAGAACTGCATTCAGTTTTACTCGTCTTCTCATAAGTCATGTATTTTGGATCTAATCCATTCTGATATATTTGGTCCTATTGATGTTGCTTCTATTGGTAAATCAGTTTATTATGTTACTTTCATTGATGATTTCAGTAGGAGAACATGGGTATATTTTTTAAAGAGTAAATATGAAGTTTTTAGTTGTTTTAAGGAGTTCAAGGCTATGGTAGAAACTCAGACTGGAAAGAAAATTAAATGTTTGAGGACTGACAATGGTGGTGAGTATTGTTCTGCAGATTTTGACAGATTCTGTACAGATTGTGGGATTAAAAGACAAAAGACAACTCCGTATTCTCCTTAGCAGAATGGAGTTGCTGAAAGAATAAACAAAACGTTGATGGAGAAGGCTAGGAGCATGTTGAGTGGAGCTAGTCTAGAACAAAAGTTTTGGGCTGAAGCTATTGCCACTACTTGTTATTTGATAAATAGATCTCCTACATCAGCGCTTGTTGATAAAATGCCAATGGAGGCGTGGTTAGGGAAAAAGCCTTCACTTAGACATCTGAGAGTTTTTGGTTGTGAGGCATATGCACATGTGCCTAAGGAGAAGAGAACAAAGTTGGATTCTAAGGCTATCAAATGTATCTTCATCAGCTACAACTATGGTGTGAAAGGATACAAGCTTTGGGACCCTGTTGCACATAAGGTAATTCATTCCAGAAGTGTTATTTTTAGAGAAACTAAATCTTCTCCTATTACTTTTCAGCTAGAACAACATAAAGAAATTGAACAGAAAAAAGATGGCATTCAACTTTCTTCTATGCCTAAGGAAGATGAATCGAGGCCCCAAGATAGACAAGAAGTTGAGGAGAGCTCATCAAGCTCTGAATCTTCAGAAGAGGGTAAAGAGGAGGAAGAAGTGGAAGAACCTCCACCTTAGGTTGTTCGAAGGTCTACAAGGCATAGGCAACCACTTGAAAGGTATGGGTATTCCCCTGATGATTGGAAGTGTATATTTGCTTTGAATACTAACATTGATGAACCGAGATCTGTGCAAGAGGCTTTGGGTATGAATGATGCAGAGTCCTTGAAAGTTGCCATTGATGAAGAGATGGTAGCCCTTGAAAGAAATGATACATGGGACCTTGTACCTTTGCCTGAAGGACGTAAACCTGTTGGATGTAAATGGGTTTTTAAGAAAAAGATTGGTTCAGATGGAAATGTTGAAACGTATAAGGCACGATTGGTTGTGAAGGGATACTCTCAGGTTGAGGGTATTGATTACGATGAGATTTTTTCACCTATTGCTAAAATGACATCCATTTGGTTTTTATTATCTATTGCAGTAGCTTATGACCTAGAGGTCAAACAAATGGATGTGAAAACTGCTTTCCTTCATGGTGATTTGGAGGAAGAAATCTATATGACACAGCTAGAGCACTACATGGTGAAAGGTAAAAGTAAGTTGTTTTTTAAGTTAAAGAAATCTCTGTATGGCCTTAAACAAAGTCCTAGGATGTGGTACCAGAAATTTGAAACTTATGTGTTGAGTTTGGGATTTGTGTGGTCTAAATCTGATCGCTGTGTATATTTTAAATCTGATGGTGATCATTTCCTGGTAATTGCTTTATATGTTGATGATATGTTTATTGGGAAAGACAAAGGTTTGATTGCAGAATTGAAATTTCAGCTCTCTATGAAATTTGAAATGAAAGATCTTGGTGCAGCAAAACACATACTTGGGATGGAGATTAGAAGAGATCGTGAGAACAGAAAGCTATAGCTTGGCCAAAGTAAGTATGTTTGTTCAGTTTTGCAAAGGTTTAACATGCAGGATTGTAAACTGCTTTGTGTTCCTGTTTCATTGGGAATGAAGCTCTCTATTTCATAATGTCCTACATCCTCATTGGAGATGGAAGACATGAGCAAAGTGCCTTACCAGAGTGCAATTGGAAGCTTAATGTATGCTATGGTATGTACAAGACCAGACATTGCCCAAGCAGTGGGAGTTCTTTTTCGTTACATGTCTAATCCTGGAAGAGTGCATTGGGATGTAGTTAAGAGGGTCTTCAAATATTTGTAGGGTACAACAGAGTACTCTATTTGTTTTCATGGTATAGGAGATCAACATTCCTTGAGTATTTGTGGTTTTGTGGATTCAGACTGGGCTGGTGATGTCAATAGTAGAAGGTCCACCAGTGCATATGTGTTTACTCTTAATGGTGGTGCAATTAGTTGGATGAGCAAGTGATAGGCTGTGGTCGCTTTGTCCACTACTGAGGCAGAGTACATGGCAGCTACTCATGCCTGTAAAGAAGCCATTTGGCTGAAGTGTTTGTGTTCAAATATTGGATTGAAATAGGGTGTAGTTACAGTTTATTGTGACAGTCAGAGTGCAATCTACCTTACGAAGAACCCAACTTTTCATGTCAGGACCACAAATTGATGTTCAGTATCACTTCGTGAGAGATATGGTTGAGGATGGCAGGGTGAAGTTGGAAAAGGTAGAGACTGTGGCAAATGTTGCAGATGCATTAACTAAGCCCGTGAGCACAACAAAATTTAGGTGGTGTTCCGAGTCTATGGGCCTTTTGGCCCCTAGCAGTTGATCCATGATGGTGTGATTCCCCTAGCTCTTGCAAGGTATTCAACAAGTGGAAGAATGTTGGGAAATGAGGTGTCTCAACCTTGCATATTTTTTATGTAGTTATTTTTATTTAATATTTTCCTACAGTTGTTAAACATTGTCGGTGCCTTGAAAATTGGTTTTTTAGGTGTCAAAAGATGCCCACATGGTGGTACATTATGTTAGGCCTATTTTTAGGCATATTATGATAGATTCTATGACATCTATAAGGGTCAAAAATAGGGGATTTCATTTTGGACGTGAGAGCTTATTTTGGGACTGGAATCTTGGCTAAGAAGCCTTGCACATGGTTTTGTAAAAGCACAGATGGTTTCTTGTATAGCCATAAGTCTATAAATTGGAGGCTTGAGGAGTTGTTTGCATAGTGTGAGTTTGCAGGTATTGTTATGCTGTCAGAATGCTACCAGAATTCTTCCAGAGTTGTTTACTGGTGATACTCCTATAATAAACATGCTCTGCAAGTGTATGTAATCTTGGTATTGGATTTGAAATACATTGACCAGGCTTTTGGAGGGTGGGGTTTTTCACCCGAAAGGGTTTTCCCCACATATATCTGGTGTTTTGTGTCTCTTTGTTTATTTCATGTTTTTGAATGTGTTTCTGAAATTTCTATGATTGTTAGATCAGATTTAAAGTTTTGCATAATTTCTTTCCTCAAGATTGGCGTAGGAAGTTGTTTCCACTACTGTAACTTCCTTACAATGTTTACTTTCTATTGGACAAGCTAAGAACTTGTTCTTTCTATAGTTTAATACCAGTAGCTCAGAATTAATAAATTAGAGTTAATTGAGTAGTGTGAATTTTCTTAATTGAAATCATTTCTTTTGAAGGCATAGAAAATGAATCATTAGTTTGTAATTAGGAATTCAATTATCATTAGGAATAGATTTTCAAAGATAACTGTTAAAGATTCTACTATCTATTAAAAGTTTGTCATGGCTAATTTTACGCCTTTGATTGTTGAGGATTGGTTACAAAATAGCCTAATATAACAGGTTTTGAAGGTGCTTGTAATATTTGTGGTTATCTGTTGTATATAAAGTTAATAAGCCTGACCTTAAAAGGTGGCATTTTTGGCAAGCATAAGATCTGGTATGTTCCGTGACATAAAAGTGTAAACCTTTGCTTAACAAAAGTGTTAGGCCGAGTCTCCATGGCTGGGTGCTCTTCAAGGGTTACAAATAAATAGGGATCCTTATATTTGCCATCTACGGCTAACATTTAATTAATTACATCATTTCACATGAATCCAAGTGAGCACCTACCTTTAAAGGAAAGTAATCTTTGTTAAAAGTTACTTGGTTAGTTGTTGAATTAGACGTTTATGTATGGCTTGGTGTAAAGGATGTTCTTTCATAGTTTCTAATTGAGAAGTTAGTGCAAAGAATTGATGAGACTAATGAAAAAATGTATGATGATGTTTTATTTATAGATTATCACACTAAGGTTGTCATATTAGTCGAAGAATCTTGAATCATTCTTGCAAACCTTGTGAGGATATAATTATGTATTATGAGCATTAGCATTATCTTTTACTAAATTACATGACTGGCATGATAGTGTTAATGACTATACTACTAGTTTCTATCGTAATAATTGAGTCTCAACATTTAGCATTTATATTGAACTGGGGAGATTGTTTTAGGAGTCGACCTTGTGTATCTATTAATTTAGACATATTTTGTCTCTTTCCTACTAGATAATTTGAAAGTTGACATTGTATGTGAGATTAATTTTGTAAAGAAAAGTCTAGGCCTATGATAGTTGTCCATTTGCTTGTGCAAAGGAATAGCTGATTTTGGAATTGATATTGAGTCTGTATAGTTTGTGAATTGTATTGATCAAAATTGTGTATCTTGAATCCCTAGTGTGATGGTGATATGACTAAAATGAGGTACTTCTATAAGTGCAAAAAGGTATGATGATATGATACCTAAGTATCTATCTTATAGTTGGAGAATCTTGTTATTGAGTTATCCTATATGTAAGTGTGTGATGCATGAATGTTTTTCCTTTGTGCATGAAATTACTTTAGACAAGGATTAGTATTTTGAATGTGAATCTATGATTAAGAATGTGTCGCTATTTAGTGAATAACATCTTAGAGATTTTTATTTGTATGATATTATCTTATGGTTACATGTATAAGTTCCTGAACTATGAAGTATCGATGCTACGTGTACATAGGCAAGGCTATCATGGATGAGCTACCAAGACATTAGGTTAGTCCTTAGGGCCTTAGGCTAGTATATTGCTTACTGTTAAGTTTATTGTTGGACTTTGTGGGACTAATGTTTACTTTTAGTGGTGCAGTTACAGGTATGTTATCATGTAGGATACTGAAGCTAAGGAAGAATTTTTCCATCTTTGCGAGTGGATGATGAAATGACATCTATTGTAGTTGATTGTTATTGTATAAGAAGATATTGTATATTAAATTTTCATCTACAATGAATGATGTTAAACTTATGTTTAATCAAAATCTAAATTTTAAATAAATTTTCTTATATAAACATATTATATTTTTCAGTATTTCTTTCTACTTTAACAATCTTTATTATTATTTATTGATATTTCCTGAGTGGGAATTACAGGGTGAAGGAGAGGATGAGACTCCCATGAAGTCGTATCATGAAGAAGAGGGAAACAGTCATTTCCCAGGCTAAACTTACCTTATTCTGAGGTGAAGAAGAGGAAACATGTGAAGCTCAAGAACATAAGGATGACAGTGTTGGTTTCTCTCTGTGTAGTAAAACAACCAAGGAGTTTACTGAGCTTAGGACCAAGATGGAGAAGCTCCAGAAAAAGTAGCGAATTATGACGGAGTTCACTGCAAAAGCTCTTCACCCCGTGACTTCTATTTTTTTTTGTTGCCAAAGAATTTGATGATAAGGTTAAGGGAATTGGAGTTGATAGTCTGGGGGGTTACAAGGACATGCTTAAGTTCTTGTCCAAGTATGGGATTTCTAAGAATCCCTAGCTTGTTTCTGGGTCTCTTTGTTATTTTTGATTATGGTCTGCTCATTTTTTGGTGTTGTTCTTTAGCTATTAATGAATTGATAATGTGTTGTTTCTAGCTTGTTTAAGGCCTTGTTGGTGCAAGTATGTGCCTAACCAGTGTTGTCATTGATGTCAACATATCTGTGTTGTCATTGGTGTCAACTGTGCTCTTGTTTTGATGCTTGCTTGTAATGAGTTAGATGCTTTGTATTGTCTTATGTAAGTGTTGAAGATAATGAATAAGTATTCCTGATACTAAATTTCCAAGTGCTTTTGAGAAAATTTGCCCCTCTAGTGGAAATAGTGTACTGAAGATTATCTTTGTTTACAACAAAACAATCCAGTAGATTGCTCTGCATTTCTTGTAGAATGAATATTGTTGTTTGTGGATTGAAAATTAGTTAGAGACATGTCTAAAGTTGCTATGTTCCAAATTTAAGACTTCGGTATGAATATTTGAGTGAGTTATGTTCACCAGAGTGAAAACTACTTTTTCTGTATATTTGGTGGTGATAGGGAGAATGTATTATGCTCCGCATTCCTCTACATTTAAGTATTTCAATCTGTGGTTCTAGAATCTAGTTTGTAAAGATGATAAGTATCTTCAACTCCAATGGATCATGATTTGGTGGTCCGTGACAGTGTCCTGATTGAAGAATCTTGGGGATAAAGTGTTTAGAGGTTGTGCGGATGTTTTTGGTGACTACAATGTGCTTTTGGATGTCTCTTGATCATGTTCCTATCTTTGGATTGGTCCGCAAAGAGAAATTTGGATCATGGATGAAGACTATTCTTAGAAGACTTAGTGTTAACACCAGTCTTAGCCGACCTGGTTGTTTACGCTATTTGCGGAGATGCATTGAAAATCGTGGAAGTGTGTTGTGGCATGGAAGATTGCATTTGAGTCCCAGCTAAGGCATAATGTGATCCGCATACATCTTTTCCTTAGCTAATTTTTTTTAGGTTCAGACCTATTTCTATGTATGTTTGTAATGCCGACCTTGGAGATTGTTCCAATGGTTGATGAATGTAATGCTGACCTTGATGTACATTCCAAGGTTTATGAATTGTATAAAAAAATGTATTGAAGTTGTGAAAAACATGTCCTTGTATAAAAATGTGAAGATAAGTGAAAAGGTGTAAGAAGAGCAGAGCAGAGGAGTTATACTATGCTTCAATGGAGCTGAACCCAGGCATGGAGTAGATGCTATCAAATCAGTTCACCAACCCTTGGCAATGAGCCACCCCTTGGCAGTGAGCTAATCTTGGTAGCGAGCCTCTATTTTTTGGTATTGTTATAACATATTTATTTCTATAGGCTAACACCCATTGTGGTTTTTTCCTTATAGGGTTTTCCACGTAAAAAATTTGGTGTCTTATGTGTTGAATGTGTTATTGTGTTTTTCTTATTTCATGCTTTCATGGTTAAATCTTAATAACAGTAATTAGACATTTCATGTGTTGATATTCATAAGTGGTTAAAGTTTTTGAGACAACTGATTCACCCCCCCTCTTAGTTGTCTTGTGCATTTCAAAAATTGGTATCAAAGTGAGGGTTCCTTGGAACAAAGCCTAACAGCTTAAGGTAGGTCTAGGATGGCACACATGGATGAGTTGCCTCACAAATGTTTCAGGTGTGATGAAAATGGTCACTATGCATCGAGATGTCCAAAAAGAAACTTGAGAAGTAATGATGAAGAAAACAAAAGCAGATTGTCCAAAATAACATATTATGATGTTGAAGATGATGAAGATGATCACTTTTTCACTGGTTCAAAGGATGTCAATTGCAATAATAAAAAGTGTCTTGATCCCGAGGTAAGTACTGATAGTAAAGATATGCTTGAAGAAAAGAACTATTGGGTTATTGATAGTAGTTGCTCAAATCATATGATTGGTGATAAAAGTAAGTTTATTAATTTGAGAAGTATGATGAAGGATTAGTCACATTTGGAGATGACTGTACTGCTAAAATATGTGGAAAATGATCAATTAGTCTTGATGGAAAACAACATACTAATGATGTTCTTTATATTGAAAGCTTAAAGAAAAATCTCTTGAGTGTTGGATAGTTGTGTAGAAAAGGATACAGTCTTGTATTTCAGAATAATGTTTTTGAAATCAGAGATAAATCAGGAGCTATAATAGTTGGTGGAAAAAGGACAGAAGAAAATTTGTATCATCTCATAGAAGGTATCTTTATTTGCTCCATGGCTCAGAATAATGACAGTTGGCTTTAGCATAGGAAGTTATGTCATATCAATCTTAATGATCTAGTAAGGATAAGCTCAGCTCAAGTTGTGAAGGATCTGCAAGAGATTATATATTCTAATAACATCATCTGCAAGAAGTGTCAAGTTGAAAAACAAGCAAGATGAAGTTTACAGGATGAAGAAAAATCTTCAATTGAACTGTTAGAATTAGTTCATGCAAACCTTTGCGGTCCCACAAAAGTTAGAAGTCTCCATGATGATAGGTATTTTATGTTCTTTATTGATGATTATTCTAAAATGACCTGGGTTAGTTTTCTTAAAGAAAGATCAAAAGCTCTAGATGCATTTAAAGCTTTCAAGATAATGGTTGAAGATGAGTTAAATATGAAAATCAAGTGTTTGAAGTCTGACAAAGGAGAAGAATTTACGTCTAATGAATTCAATAAGTTTTGTGAAACCCATGAGATAAAGAGATAGCTATCTAACTCTGAAAAGAATAGAGTGGTGGAAATAAAGAGCAGGACTCTTCAAGAAGTTGCAAAGACAATGATAGATAAGCTAAACTACCAGAAGTGTACTGGAGAGAAGCTATACAAACTACTGTCTAAACTCAAAATAGAGTTCAAGTCAAGGTAATAGTACTACAACCCCTTATGAATTGTGGTATGGAAGAGTTCCTACAGTGAAATATTTCAAAACTTTTGGAAGAAATGTTATATCAAAAGAGAAGAAGAGCTAGGCAAGTTTGATACTAAGTGTGATGAAGGAATTTTCCTTGGATACTCTACCCAGAGTAAGGCCTACTAGTGCTACAATAAGAAATTGAAAAAGATCATTGAGAGTACTAATGTCAAGATTGATGAAGACATACAAATTTTTTTAGAAATCAATAAACATGCATAAGATTCAAATAGGCTCCCTTACCAAGAAAAGGAAAATACAAAAAGAGGGGAAGTATACAAAGAAGAAGATGAGACTAAAGAAAAGAAAATGCAGAATGAAATACAAAAAGATTGTCAGTGTGAAGTGAAAGGACACAGAGCTATTGAAGAACAAACAAATTGGTGTTTAATTGCCACTACTAAACCTAAATTAGTGACTAAAGTCAACAATAATATAAAATCCTCAAACGATGTATGTCTGTGCATTGACAGTGAAGTACCCAAAATTGTCCTTGAAGATCTTGAGAAATCTAAAGAAGAAATAATGGACTTAAATGAAAACTTAACAGAAGCAAATGAATACATCAAAGAGCTAAGAAAAAAAATCATGGAGCTTAAGAAAAGACTCAAAGAGGATAGTGAAGAATTGATGTTAGCAAAAGAAGAAAAAGCAAAAATTGAGGAATGTTTGAAAGACAAAACTAAAGACTGCATAAAGCTTGAGAAAGAAGTTGTGGATCTGAAAGCTGATCTGAAACATGCATGGGCTCAACAAGACAAACTCAGTGTGAGTGCTGTCAAATTTGATAGATTAATGGCGATAGCAAGTCAGAAAAATCCTAATGACAAAGAAGGTATGAGACTTGAGAAAGATGAAAGTTCTAGAACAGAGAAGATTGCTAAGGTCAAGGAGGAGAAAGGCAAACAGAATCAGGATCAAAGGAATATATTAAGAAGACCACTAGTTAGGCAACCAAAAGCTCAAAGGTATCCATTTTTCAATGGTTATTGTCACACATGTAGTAAATTTGGTCACAAGGCTACTCAATGTAGGAGCAAAAATGTTTCATCTTTCTCAGGTCAATGCTTTACATGCAAGAGAATTGGTCATAAAGCAAATGAATGTAGAAATCAAATAAGGAAAAGTTTCAACAATAGAAGGAATACTCAATCTTTCAATGAAAAATGCTTTACATGCAATAGATTTTGGGCATATGGATAACCAATGTAGATCAAGAATTAATCAAATCAATGGAAGGAACCAAGGATAATGAAATGTTGTTTGTTACAATTGCAATAAGCCTGGACACTTTGCAAAATTATGTAGAAGCAAGAATGTAAAAAGAAATACAAAGCAGAGGGAAGACAAAGGAAAGAACAAGGTTGATTTGGTAGAAATCAAGGAGATGAACAAAATTTTGACTAAGAAGGATGCAAATGAGGTTACAGATGGATCCATACCAACCTCTGGTGCAGATACTTCTAGGAAGTAAATTGGGAGCCCTAGCTCAGGGGGAGCTTATATTGAAAATCTTTTCTCCCCTGCCAAAGGATTGATGTTGATACCCCAACATGAAAAGATACTGATTTCACTCTTAGTGCTTATACGATGTAGATTGGGCTAGAGATGCTGATGACATAAAAAGTACAAGTGGAGGTACTTTCCTTTTAGATAACAGATTGGTGTCATGGCTGAGCAAGAAGCAAGATTCAATCTCTTTGTCTGCTTCAGAAGTAGAGTATATTGCAGCAGCATGTTGTTGCACTCAAGTGTTATGGATGAAGAAAACATTAAAGGATATAGGAGTTGTGTACAAAGAACCAATCTCAATCCTCTGTGATAACACAAGTGCTATAAACATTTCAAAGAATCTAGTGATGCACTTAAGAACAAAGAATATATCTATAAGATATCATTCTCTGAGAGAAAAGGTGATAGAAAATGAAGTAAAGATGAAATATGTGTCTACAAAGGATCAGATTGCAGACGTTTTTACCAAGCCTCTGCCTAAGGATACTTTTAAGTATCTCAGAGAAACTTTAGGGGTTATTACCCCTCTTGCTTTGAACTAAGATGCATAGGAATGCATCAGTCTAGTGTATCCCAAAGCCTCATTTTTTTCTGGATTGATGCTTTGAGAGCTACCTCTTAGGGGGAGTAGCTAGATGTCATTGACATGAGTTCTTGATTAAAAGTACTAAGTGTTACAATGTTGATGAAAGAACAATTTTAGTTTGATCAGAGCAACAGAGTGCAAGTATGTGCCCTTTGCCATTGATGTCAAAGGGGGAGAGAAATCATGTGAAAAACTCAGGGGGAGAAAGAGTGTAGATGTGTAAAACGAAAGGGGGAGTATCTGTTGCAAGTATGTGCTTAATCGGTGTTGTCATTGATGTCAACATATTCTTGTTGTCATTGGTGTCAACTGTATCCTATTCCATTACTTGTTTAGAAGACTTGTATGTTGAGGATATTGAGAAAATTAGCATCTTCGGAAGAAACAAGTAAGCCACAGAGAAGTGTAGTACAGATAGTGAGTTGTATGCCGAAGAATAGTCCGGTAAACTGCTCCACATTTGTTCCTAATTGAAGATCATGGTTTGTGGATTGAAAGTAAGTTAGAGGTATGTCTGAGGATGCTACATTTTGGGTCTAAGCCATCCGCATGAAGATATGAGTGATCTGTGTTCACCAAAGTGAAGCCTTATTTTTTTGTAAGTTCAGTTGAGATAGGAAGACAGTATTTGGCTCTGCATTCCTCCGCAAGAAAGTATTTTGCTATGTGGTTCTAGAGGGAAGTCTGGGATGATGATAAGTTCCTACAATTGCAATGGTTCGTGGTTTGGTGGTCCGTAAGGTATCTATCTTCTATGACAGTTGAAGATAGTAAAGTTCATGTACTCCGGTGAGAAGATTCATATGAATAAAGTGGTTAAGGTTCGTGTAGTTGCTCTTGATAATTATAGCGTGCTTGTGGATATCTCCTAATCATGTTCCTATCTAGACTTTGGTCCGCATTAAGAAATTGAGATGGTGTGTGAAGATTGTTCTCAGATAATGTAGCATCTAACCAGTCTTGGACGACCTGGTTGATCCCAGTGATTGCAGAGATCTCTAGAAGATTGTGGAAGTGTGTTATGGCATGGAAGATTGTGTTTGAGTCCTAGCTAAGGCATGACGTGATTTGCATTTCATTCCCTTTGCATGATGTTGCAATAGGTCAGGACCTATTTTGTAAATGTTTGTAAAACCAACCTTGATGATCATTCCAAGGTTGATGTAGTGTATAAATACTTGTAGTTGAGTCGTGGAAAAGTTGTTCTTGAGTGAAAATGATAATATATTAAGAAATGTCCAAAGGCAGAGCAAAGAAGAGGCAGAGGATAAAAGGGAAAGAGCAGAGCAGAGGAAGAGTAGAGCTGAGAAATTATTTATTCACAATAAAGAAAGGTGTTCATCATGGCAGTGAATTTGGCAGTAAGCCACCAGTAGGGTTTAACAGCCCTCAGAGTTTAACAACCCTTATTGTAATCTTGCTAGGTTGAGGGTTGAGGTAGTGAGCCTACTAGACCTAGTTGTTCTTCATGGCAATAAGCCAGTATGTTTAGGCCCGTGGGGTGACCAAGCCTGAACATCACTATTTCAAGATTACAATATATATTGAGAGTTAATCCTCTCTATGGTTTTTCCCCACCTTGGGGTTTTCCACGTAAATCTGGTGTCTCTTGTGTTTGATGTTACTTATGTTGTTAAGTTTCTGATTTAATTCTCTCATTGTTAAATCATAATAATTGTGGATAAGTGATGAATGTTTAATTGCAGAAAGTGTTTAAGTTTTTGTGACAACTGATTTACCCCCCCTCTCAGTTGTCCAATGCAGATCAACAATTGGTATCAGAGCCAAGTTCCTCTGAAGAAAGTTTAACAGCTTGAGGAAGATCCAAAATGTCTTACAAGAAGCGCCACATTTTGATGGAACTAATTATGTTCTCTGGAAGGATCAGATGAAAAGCCATCTTCTTTCTCTTGGTATCAAAGTTTGGAAAGCTGCAGAAATAGAATACACCATACCTCAAAATGGTTTGATGACTTGTTGATCATGATGTTAGTCATAAGCAAACATAGAATAAAATTTGCACAACAACCTTTACTCATCTTGAAAGATATGATGAATTCAGAGAATTCATGATCCCAAGTCTCCATGGATTAGTTCATAACCTACTGACAAATTACTCAGTGGTTGATGTGCGTTGCTGTTTTCCATTTTGGGGCCTTACTTTCATCAACAGGATCTGATAAGATGCTACAAAGAAACATTCTTTCACAGTATATTTCTAGATGATGCATTTATACTTAAATCTTTGCATGATATTTGTCAATTTGACATGCTTTAACTCAAATATGCTACTAATTTCTAGTTATCTTCGAGATATCTGCATATTTATTACTATTTGCTTCTGATTGTCAATTATTACAATTGTGATGGTGAATTACTCTGAAATTGAAAGAAATTGAAAAAGAATACTTCAAACAATGATGAACCTTCAGTTATTGAACCACATACACATCGGATATAGTCATGAAGAGAAGAAATCAAACCATATGTTCACCAGAACATTCCACAGCTAGATACAATCGATGCTAACTTCAAAGGAAAGGCATGAAGACAAACATGCGAGCTGATATGCACTCCAAGGGATGCAGCAAATCAAAGCACATATCAAGAATTCATACACTGATTACTCAAGATTTATGATGGATTGTAATCAAAACAGCCTTCTCATTCATTAAGTATGCAAGAACATATATGTATACAACAAATTTGAAATAAGCCCTTAATACTTCAGCAAATAGATTTCAATTAAGTTTTGAATGCTCAAAACAAGGCATCTCTGCACCTTTTATAGAATAAGGTGAGGGGGTGGTTACAAATGGCCTACACTCAAGATTTATCTATTAAGATCTACAGTGGATATTTATCTTTGACTTTGTCAGCATTTGACGTGGCACAGGTTGCCAGCTGGCAACCATCTGAATTGCTTATTTTCCAAAGTATCAGATGCTTATGTCTTTTCTTGGTATTGCATCTTCATTTACTCTTTATCCTTCAAGTTCCCCATCTTCATCATCAGGAGCATCAGGATCATCACTTCCCAAACCTTTATCATCCTAATGACTTTCTCCTTGTATATGGACTTGCATGGATGTCCAGATATTTTCATAAGATTGTACTGTCTTTTCTACTTCCCCGCCATCTTGAATTCTTGCTTTGGTGATGGCGTGCTTGTGTATCTGGTATTTGCCTTAGAGAGTCTCTAATTTACTCCTCCTACTGCTAGATGTTTCATTGGATTTGTCCACTCTGACCTTGATCCTCATAATTTTGTCCATGACTTCTTCCGTCAGGGGATTTAGAGGGTCATCAGCTACTAGCTGGAAATTGTTATGTAGAGCTTTAATAGCAAACTCTTCATCTTGATTTTCAATCTTTCCTTCTACTTCACCTTCCAAGGCCTCCAAGACTTCTGCCTCATATGACATCATGTCATGCAACTTCATACTGATGTCTCTTAATTTGTTGTTACATCTTTGGAGCATGTCACACTCAAATCAGATGTCCTTGTACCATATATCAATCAAAATGGCAGTATTATTATTTAATACTTGATTACTTATGAGAACCTGAGGATTAATCCTCTTTATTTCATCTAAAGCACTCAATGCTTTCTCTAACTGAAAGGACCTTCTTCCTGTCTCCATCTGTAATTTGTCGACCTTCTTCCTTGAGATGCTTAAAGAATTCCACCTCTTCAAAGAGGCTTTCACTATTTCCTCCGCTGCATCAAATGTGGATAACATCCATTTCCTCAAATTTGATGACTCATGCTTCATGAGATCCAATTTATTCACCTCATCCTGGGAAATAGCAGTCAATGGGACTGCATGATCACCTGAAATATCATTAGGGTTAGTTAACCGTTTTATATAGGCATGCAGCTGAGCAATGTGATCTTGCCTTTCTCTTTATCAACTGTGGGAATGGCTACCTGGGCGGTCCTTCTACCTGTAACAGGATCTCTTCTTATGGTTGAAGTCAACCTAGCCTTCCTCTTTGGCTTCATTAGAGTATCTGAAAACAACGTTGAAACATCGAACTCCTGTATCTCTAATCCAGACTCTGTGCTTATCTCTTTCTCCAGCCATGGAGGAACTTGTTCTCCGGATCCTGGGCATCCACGATCATCATGATGATCATCCTGATCTCCAGCAATTGCATCTATTTTTGATGGAGATGGTGACTTCATTATTTCTTCCTCATGATGCTATTCATCAAGAGGGTGATCTTGGGGTATTTCCTCCTATTGAGGAATTTCTTTTTTTAGAGGAATTTCTTTTTGAGATGGAGGATCTTGCGATGCTTCTACCTTATGATCATGCACTGCCTCCTTCTTTACCTCATCCAATTTGGTGATTTCCTCATCCTGAGGCATATTCGTATTAGTGGATGTTATTGCGTTTATCTTAGGTACATTAACCTGATCTGAAGCTGCAATTTGCTCCGTACCTGTAGTAATTGCTTCTTGAACTTTTAGGGTAGGATCAATTGATGTATCCTTTTCTTCTCCTCCCTTTTCTTGTACTTCCACTATTTTGGGTTCAGTAGATGTATCTTGTTGTTGTTGACCCATATCTGCAGTGTGGCTTTCCACTTCTACAAGCTTGACTTTCTCAATATATTTTGTTTCCTCATGTGTTTCCACTGGATTTTCAGGATGTGCTACATCCTCCCTGTGTGTTAAATCTATCACTTTGGGGCTAGTTAGCTAATCCACTAATTTATCAAGCCCCATTTTTTGGGCTACCTTTTTTGGGCTCTTTTCTTTCTCCTGCTCTACTTGCTCCAGTTCTTCTAACACTGCTGCCTGTACTGATGGTGTTCCTTGTGGTGTTATGCGGGTGTTAGCAACAAGAGTCTCCATTCATTGCAAGGCAACATTGTCTACCACTTCATCATCTGATAGGTCTATAGTCTCATTTAATGAGAAATGACCTCCTTGACTTGTGCCAGTGATTTCCTTCATTTGTTCTTCAACCTGTTCAGTCTTAAACTGAACAATGGTAGGAAGTGGCACATTATGTTGCAGTTCCTTTCTGAACACTTCACTACCTACTCCCCTCAACATTATAGGATCATGTCTTATCTCACCTCTCATGGATGTTCTTGGTTTCTTAGGTGTGGAGGCCATCACCTGAGGTGCTTTTCTTTTTCTAAGGAGGGGCACTGGGTCTTCTTCTGCAGGCTCTTCATCAAGAGGAACATCCTCTTCCATTTATTTTTGTGATGCCTAACCCTCTTCATATGTTTCAATATTTTCAACAGCTGGCCTCTGGATCTTTTTAGCTTTTTGTTTAGCCATAGGAGGCGGTGCTGATGCGGCCAATGCTTGTCCTGATGCTGATGCACCCTCAGCTATTGCCATTATTCTCTTAATTATCACCCCTTTAGGTTCAATATCAGTCTTCTTACCTCTGGAGGGTCTCTTGCTTTGTTGTTGCTGGGGTGACAACCTTTCTCCCTTAGATTTCCTCTTCTCTATCAGGAAATCATCATATTCCTCATCAGGAATATCTTGTCTCTTTTTTTTATTATCAACTATAAGGGCTACACCCCTCTTCTTCAGTGCATTTGTTTGGTCATCTACCCAAGACTGGGTTAACTGTAGGGTCCTGCCCATGAACTGATCTAATGAAATATCCTCAAGTTGAGTAAGATCAAGCGCTGAGATAGTGTCATTATATATCTTTTTCTCTTCATACTCATCTACCATGATCTTGCCATCATCTTTCTTTAATTGTACAGGCACTAGGATGCAATCAAAGGTCTTGATCTAGTTGAGGGTTAGCCTTTGGTATTTTATTCTTCTAGCTTCGGCTTCATCCTCACAATCCACCCAGAAATCTTCAAGATGCCTTTGATGGATAGGTTTCCCCATGATCTTCTGCATCCTGCCATATGGATCATATGATATTGCCAGTGGGAATGGCTGTAATTTCATCATACTCAAGCCAGCTATGGCTTTTTTTATGTTTTCAGAATCCTGACATATATACCAGCCCATTGTTACTGGAAACAATACTGGTGGAATCTTATTATTTTCTTTGTAAGCATCCAGTATTGTGGATATTTGACTCATAAACTCCAATAACACTACTGCATCAGTGGGATACCTGGGGAGCATGAGGGGCTGACCTTCAAAACCCTCTATCCTGATATAGGAGAAAGTAGCATATTGTATAAACTAGGCACCATGCTTGTAAATAACCTCCTGAGCTTCCATGCTTGGTCTTTTAGTCCTGTCTTCCTCCATTGTTCTGACCAGATGCATAGAAAATGCATCATTCACTAGTTTATAATTAGGGAGGTAATTTACTATTTGCAACTAAGGATAATGATCCCATATGTGGGCATCATTAGTAGTCCCACCAATCTTTCCTATTGTTACAAGTGCATCGAATGTACCCTTGTAGGCACATGAATATACCACATATGAAATCATGTAAAACACACATTCCAGGCCCCCTAGGTTCATGAGCTGATCATGTAGGGCATCACTTATCATTTTTGCCCACAGTGGCTTATTGTCTCTATAAACACACATTAGGATGACCCCATACATCCAATCCTTAAAATTTCTAGCATCAGGTTGGCCTGTCACTCTGCTGAGTAGAGCTATTATATATTGGTATTCATCATTGAAATCAAACTTGTACAGATGCACTGGCAATTTGGCAGCTGCAGTATAAGGACCATTTTTTGCCCTCCATTGGTACATTCTCTTCCAGGTAGTCTTCTTGTTACTTTCATATTCAGTTTCCAACCTCTTCAAGTCCATGCTGGCAGCCTTCTTTCCTAATGGCAAATTGAAAGTGGCTGCAATCCCCTTAATAGATAGATCAGCATAAACCCTACCACGTTTCTCTACTTTTCTGGTCTGTGGGTTGTAGTTCCTTGCACATTCAACAATTAATTCTGGAGCTTCCATAGAGTAAGGGAATTCTGCAGCACTCCACATTCTTGACGTGAAAACTGCATCCAACAAGGTGCTATTATTCTTTTCATTACTCATCTTAGCTGACCATGCCGCCAAATCAGTGCTTCCTTGGTGTGTATATGTGATGGCACCATATTTAAACTGTACACCTTTAAGTTGAGTGAACATGGGCTTACGAAATTCAGCCTCAAACCTACTCAGTCTCTTGTCCGCCATGGCCTTCTGCAACAAACAGTACCAAGCTTACTATACCATATTTCTCATGCATGCACATAACAATATATTCTCACGACTTGATGTACATTATACTCATTTATCATCACTTCATTATAACATGCATAATTCATAGCTTCAAACCAGTAGAAATCATACTACTTGGACATGTAGAAATGACAGGAGGGGGGTTTCAATTACTTACTTGATTACACTTATTCTCCTGATTATGCTGATGATTATGTGAAGGGGACTCAAATACCAGTAATGTTCACATGTTTTGTTCTACTGCAAGCCGTATGCGTCCGCAGGTAATCGTATGAGGGTTTGAAAGCTTGGTGCCCTATAAAAACTCATTTTTATTGCAAAGTAAGTGTAAAATGACTCTGTAAATTTGCTTTTAACCTCCTCTTTAAGGCAAATTAATTAAAACTACTAATTTTCTATACAAAACTTCTGGATCTCGCCAGGTGTATATATCGCATTCGTAATCGGCGGGAACCACCTACCGCACTTGCGTGCATTTAATGTCATGGTGACAAAAGGAGCAGGGTGATCTATGAAGATCGAGTGATATTCTGAATATCGGGTGATATTGAGAATATGACCCTCTATGTGTAATATGATCATCCGCTTTTAAGTGGAAAAACCCATGTCGAAACATCAGGTGATGTTGAAAATGTCGGGTGATATTATAAGATGATGATTTCCTAGGCTAAAATGACCTCCCTTCGAAATATTAGGATGACATCATCAGGATAATAACTTGATTCATCATTGTAGCACTATGACGTCATCGTCATGTTATGCAGGAAGGGTCACTGTTGGAAATATACCTCCGCGAGGTAAAAAGGATGATGACATCATCGTTATGTCAATCTTCTTATTTCATTGAGACTATATGACATCATCAAGATATTGGCTCTAGGGTGATATTTTGTGATAAGATGATATTCAAAAGATAAGGTGATATTTAGAATATCAAGTGATATTCAAAATATGACCCCCGCAAAAATATGACGTTGTTCGAAGGGTAAATACCTTTATCACCTAAAATTGATGTCTAGATCTCTGGATAAATGATTTATCGGGTGATAAAATTGGATCGGGGTGATCCTTCATAAGATGACTGATGTTAAGAAATATGATCCTCCCCCTGGAATATCAGGTTTGACCCGGACTTTGACTTACCATAACTCTCATTTTCTAAGGAATGTCAGGGTGATCCAAAAGGCAAACCTGCATGAAATTTTGTAATCTATCCAACCATGAGGTTACTATCATGAAATATTAATTTTGAAAAATTGACCTCATCATGATGACTTACCCAGCCCCCTTTATGCAGGATCATCTATATTGACTTACTTTTACTAAACCGCCAACAAGCAGAAAACACAAGCCAAGCCAAACAAAAAGTTGGGTCCCTATTTTGTCAAGTCAAAATGGGGCGTGTTGTGTAACCACACAACACGACTGAAGACAAAATCAAAGAATATGAGATAGATATCAAGGCAAGGGATGCTCTACTAAGCTCATTAACTGACTCGATACTGATGAAAGTGGTAGATCATGAAACTACAAATAAGGTATGCGAAAAGTTAAAAAATCTATATGAAGGAGATGACTCTATGAAGGAAGCCAAGTTACAAAGTCTGAAAGTGAAATATGAAATCTTGAAGATGAACAATGATGAAAACATATTAGTGTTTATGCAAAGAGTTGATGAACTTGTTACAAGGATAAAAGCCATAGGTGGAACTCTCGATGAAAAGGAGATTGTCATGAAAATACTCATATCTCTGCCCAAGTCCTACTGTCACAAGGTGGCCACAATTGAAGAATTCATGTAAGTAAAAATAGTTAACAGGGATCAGTTCCTTGGTAAGCTTACTACTTTTGAGATGAGGGAGTTAGATGATGCTCTACCAAAAGTTGAGACTGCCTTCAAAGCCAGTACTCCTAGAAGTACTTCCAGATCATAAAAGTATAAGGTAGAATCTGATGATGAGATAGATGAAGTTGAAGCCAACTTTGTGGACAGGCTGCAAAGAGGATCTAGTAAGTATAAAGACAAATTACCTTTCAAATGTTTTTCCTATGGTAAAGTAGGTCATTTTGCTTCTAGATGTCCTAAAAGAATTGAAAGAAATAGAAGATATGAGAACAAGCCTAGAACCCAAAAGAAGTGTTATTATGTTGAAGATTTTGATGATGGAGTATTATATAATGGTGAACTAGATAATGTTAATTCCTCTATAAATGAATGCTTGTTCAGTGCTATTAAGGAAGATCTTGTGTCTACTAATTCTTCTAGCTGTATGAAGGAAGAAAAACCAGTGGAAAGTTCTTTGACTGCTCAGGTCATCAAGGACAAAGATGAATGGGTTATTGATAGTGGTTGCTCTCACCACATGACTGGTGACAAAAGTAAGTTTGTAAGTTTGGAAAGATATGATGGTGGACTGGTTAGGTTTGGAGATGACACATCTGGTAGGATTTGTGGAAAAGGATCTATTTCTTTTGATGGCAAGCATAATACTAAAGATGTCTTGTATGTGAAAGGATTAAAGCACAATCTTTTGAGTGTGGGTCAGATGTGTGACAAGGGCTACAACTTAAGCTTCAAGGACAATAGATGCAAGATCAGGGAAAGCTCCAAAATAGTCATTGCAACAGAAGACCAGAGGTAATATCTATCACTTGAAAGGAACCGAGAATTGTTGCTTATTGACTTAGATTGATGAAAGTTGGTTATGGCATAGAAGGTTCTGTCACATTAATTTTGATAATATTATGAAGATAAGTACTGCACAGATTGTTAGAGATTTGCCTAAGCTTGTGAAGCCTACTAATCCGGTTTGCATGGAGTGTCAATTTGGGAAACAGATAAGAACAAGTTTCAAAAGAAAGAATCAATTAGTTGGAGGACTACTTGAGCTAGTGCTTACAGATTTGCGTGGACCTACCAGAGTAAGAAGTTTGCAAGGATACATGTATTTCATACTGTCATTGATGATTATTCTAGAATGACTTGGGTCACCTTTTTGAAAGAGAAAGATGAAGCTCTAGATAAATTCAAGGCATTTAAGGCAATGGTTGAAAATGAGATGGATTTGAAAATCAAATTTTTGAGATCTGATAGAGGAGGAGAGTTCACATCAAATGAGTTCAATTTCTTTTGTGAAGAGCATGGAATAAAGAGACAGTTATCTGTGCCCAGAACTCCACACCAAAATAGAGTTGTGGAAAGGAAAAATAGAACAGTTCAAGAAGCTGCTAGAACCATGATGAAGGAAGCTCATCTTCCAGAAGCATATTGGAGAGAGGCAATTCACACTATAGTATATATCCTAAACAGAGTTCAATTAAAAGGTAATAGTTCAAAAACTCCCTATGAATTGTGTCATGGTAGAGTTCCTACTGTGAAATATTTTAAAGTCTTTGGTAGTAGATGTTATATCAAAAGAGAAGAAGATTTAGGCAAGTTTGATGCTAGATGTGATGAAGGAATCTTTCTTGGTTACTCCACCAAGAGTAAGGCCTACCAGTGCTATAATAAGAGGCTTAATAAAATCATTGAAAGTGCAAATGTCAAAGTTGATGAGTGTAAAGAAAGGTCTTCAGAACCAAGTGGATATGAATCAGATGATCCAAATGTTTCAGAAGTGGTGTAGCATGAAGTCAACACAGATGAAGAAGAACAAGCTTTGGTAAGTGCTATCAAAACTCCAAGATATGTAATAATCAATCATTCTAAAATTCAAATCATAGGAGATAAGAGCAAAGGGATCTTAACTAGAAGAAAAGCTGCAGAAGAACAAGTAAATTTATGTCTGATCTCTAAGATTGAGCCTAAAATTGTGGATGAGGCATGCAAAGATGAGAATTGGATAAAGGCCATGGAAGAAGAATTGATGCAGATAGAGAAGAATCAGACTTGGGATCTTGTTCCCAGACCAATAGACAAGAAAGTAATTAGTACAAAGTGGGTCTTTAGAAACAAAATGAATGAGAATAGTGAAGTGGTAAGAAACAAAGCAAGATTGGTATGCAAAGGATACGCTCAAGTTGAAGGAATAGACTTTGAAGAAACTTTTGCTCCAGTAGCAAGGATTGAAGCAATAGGGTGTTGGCAAGAGACACTATATGGATTCATGATTGTTGTCATTGATGGCAACAAAGTTCATCCCACACATCCACATGACATGGTGTGTCTATACAAGAAGTCAGAGTGAAGAATGTTGTGGTCCGGTAAACAAGAATAGAGCATGTGGTGAGGGCCGACAGTCAGGTCAGGATCTCTCAGAGGAAGTATCTTGGTGAATTTTAGATTTGGGGAAGTCAAGAGGACTACCTTTAGTGATAGATTCCAAGGATTTAGCCTCCGGTGATAGATGAAGAAAAAGATATGCATACTTGAGTATCGGGTTCCTGATTGGCAGTGTGGACAGAGGAAGAACTGACTGGCAAAACATCAGACATTATTCCGGATGTGTTACTGACATTGGTAAAGGTTATGAAGGCATAAATTATGTTTGGTCGACATGAATAATGATCTCCACAAGTATATCCTTGATCCGCATTACTTGGTAAGCAAGGATTCAGCTGATAGATCAATGTTTATGAAAAATATTGACTATTCCGGGTGCCGATTAGAAAGGTGATGAACTCACTTGTGCGAATATATATACAAGATGGATTTAGTTATGAGAGGAGTTGTCAAGGTGAGGAATGTGTGAAGAAAAGCAGTAGAGCTGAATCAAAGCAGAAAGGAAGGTCCAGTATGTGAAAGGAGAGCAGCACAAAAGAAGAAGAAAGATGAAGTGCAGTAGATCAGTGTACAGAGCCTAACCGGAACTGAACTCCAGCATATGTTGATGCTTCTTATCAGTTCAAGTATTGTATTACATTCTTTATAAATTATAGACAGTGTGTCTCTTGTAGGCAGTGTGCCTCTTGTGAGCAGTGTGCTCGGGCAGTGAGCCCTAATTGGCAAGTGCCATTTTGTATTTCCATTCTTCTAACAGAGAATACAATCTTGGGTTAATCACCCCATGGTTTTTTTCCCTTAACAACGTTTCCATGTCAAAAATATTGTGTCATGTGTATTTCCATTTCATGGTTATGTTTGCTTAATTAAATTGATGTTGCATTGATTATGAAGAAAGTTCAATAATTAGGATAACTAATTCACCCCCCCTCTCAGTTATCAACAATTGGTATTAGAGCCAAGTTCCTCCCAACAAAGTCTAACAGCTTGAGGAAGATCTAGGAATTCAAATGGATGCCTATGGTTTAAGGGAGCAACTCAAGACTGCCCTTGATGATCTTGAGCAGTCAAACTCTGAAGTTAGTGAGTTAAAGGAAAGACTCAAACAGGCTGATGATTTCATGAGAGAACTAAAAGACAAATTAAGTCTCTCTATGAAAAAGAGAAAGGAGCTACTTCAGCAATTGGCAAGTCAAAGTGAAGCCAATGATACAAATGAAGATCTGAAGGAGAAAACTAAGTTATGTGAAAAGTTATCAAAAGAAATCATTATGGTAAGACATGAAATGGAATCAGGAGTTATAAAATTTACCCAAGAGATTGAAGAGAAAAGAAAAACTAAAGATAATCAAAGACAATCTCTCAAGGAGAAATCAGAAGATTGCCACAAGATGGATAGAATTATCAGACATCTTGAATCTGATCTTGAAGATCCTAAAGATAATGAAGAAAAACTTGAGGATCAAATTGTCTCTCTCAAAAGGGATCTTCAAACAACAAATGAATATAAAGAGAAATTCAAGATAAGTTCTGCTCAACTTGAAGTTCTTCTTGGAAGTCAAAAGAGGATAGATGACAAGTGTGGTTTGGGATGTGAGAAAGGAGAAAGCTCTGGATCTGGTCAGAAGAATTTTGGATTAGAAAATCCAAGGAACAGGCCTAGAAGACCTTCGGTAAGGCAACCTAATGCTCAAAGATATCTATCCTTCAATGGATACTGCCACAACTGCAATAACTTTGGTCATAAAGCTAATCAGTGTAGAAAGAGAATGAATCAGACTAACTCATCCTTCTCCAGACAGTGCTTCAACTGCAAAAGATATGGTCACAAGTCTCATGAATGCAGAAATATGCAAATGAACAAATCATTCAATGGTAGATTCTTTGCATGTAATAGAATAGGTCATATGGCTAATCAATGCAGATCAAGAGGATATCAATCAAATATGCAAAGAAATGTTGTTTGCCAAATTTGTAATAGATTCGGTCATATTGCAAAATTCTGTATAAGCAAGAATTAGGACAAAAGAGCTCCGGTACATCATAATCAGAATCAGGATAAGGGAAAATGAAAAGTGAATGCAGATGAAGTTCAAAGTGAGATGAACAAGATTTGGGTGAAGAAAAGTACAAAGAATGTAGGAGATGGGTCCGCACCAGACTCTGGTGCTGATATTCCTTCTAAAAACTAAAAAGTGAGCTCTGGCTCAGGGGGAGACACAAAGAAAACCTTGTTCCCCCAGCTAGTCAATTGGTGCCGGAACTGGCACAAGAAGAGTTGCAGATTAAAGGGTTCATAAGGGAAACATCCAAATAAACTATGGTTAAGATTTGGAAGATCCACAAGATGTTTAAAGATCAGGATTGATCAGGTTCTTCAAGTCATCTGAATAAGGCAAACCAGAATAACTTAGGTTGAGCATTTATTGCAACTCGACATTAGGGTTTGCGGAGCAATATAAGGGTTTTCTCATTAAGCATTTGTTCACTCTACATTAAATGAAAAGTGAAGCTCTGCAACAAAATTCCTCGAGCTCATCAAAGATCATTTGTAGAAGTCAATTCATCCAGAAATTGATCCGGCTAACTCTGTGAAACCGAAAGGCGCAAAAGGTATTCCTCGTTATCAAATATCTCTCTCTAAATCCTTGAATGATGGGTACTCCAAATATTGTAAAAAGCTCTGATAGGCCTCACCCCAAATTTAAGAAACATCCATACAAATCTTTGGAAGTAGATCCCCTAGGAGCATTTTCTAGTATTTCGCATGGTGTGTTGCATATAGAAGACATTAGGGTTTACATACATGCGATTATTGAAGAATTTGGGGAATCAAAGTTAGTGGATATCTATCACAAATAGCTAATAGATGATTCTTTTGAGATTAAACCTTAGTATAAAGCCATCTGGGATAAGCATTTTGCACAATGCATTTATTTCCCCTATTTTGAAGAAGATGAATGGGTTCGGTATGTGTTGAGTAGAGTGCATGACAATCTCTTATGGTTAAATAAACCATTTAAGATCACCAAAGATGCAATTAGGGCAGTAACCGGTCTGTACTCATCTGGTGGAATACTTGTTCTCAAATCTGTCAAGAATCAAACAGTAAGTGATGCAACCGGATCAAAATTTGACAAGAGAGCTATGACAATTAAAGACATCACTGAACCAGATGTCAAATTTGCATCCATGATAATTGGTTACTAGGGAAAATTCAGTACCAGGAACTGCAGTTTACACAGCCTATCAAATGCTAAAAGAAAATGCTGACTATGATTTGTGTGAACTTCTAAGCCAACTTTTGGAAAATCTGCAAAAGATTAAGAAGGATAAGAAGAACTCCTTCAAGTATGGTGGCTTAATTCTCTACCTATTCTTTTATTACATGAATGAGCTTCCCGAATCCAATGGCTGGGTATGGCAGAATGACAGACCGGTTGCCATCCAAATCAGAGACTATTTGCATGGGCTTGGGGATGCCAAAGCAAGAAATACAGCCCTGTGGGGATATTTCAAGAATTTTCAGAACATGATGCAAGCAAGAGAGAGAATTCCCTAGTCTCTTGTTGAGAAATACAAAGACATAGTATGCTTTATGGTTGAGACTGATCAGTGCCTAATGGAGGCAGTAGAACCAAGAACTGTATGGATCATGCCTATGGGGTATGAAGTTGATGAACAAATTGTGGAGCTGCATGTTCAACACATGCTAAGTCAACCAAAGGATCCAAAGGCAGAAAGGTTTGGAACCTTTAAGGAGCTAAGTGTAAAGATTCATGTGGAACTCAGACAACTAGATATCAAGAGGAAGGTAAGAAAAGAAGTTGAAGATTTTGCAAAAGGCTTTGGCGTATCAATGGAGGCACATGATGCCAACAGGGAAAAGATGGAAAGGGCTAAGGAAGACAAGAAAAGGTAGAAAAGAAAAGTGAGGAAAGTGTTCTAGTAAAATCCTTCACCCGGACCAGATCATCAAAGAGATCTGCACCTACCACTACCAAAAGCTCAAGACCATCAAAACTGGAAGCAAAATTATCTGGCAAAGGAGAGAAAAGAACAAAGACAAAAGCCACAAGGGCTTATGCCAGTCAAAGGGATGAAGAGGAGACTGAATCTGATGAAGAAATCATGAAAGTGAAGAAACAGAAGAAAACATCTGGTGAACCCTCTACCAGACAAGAGGAAGAAGAAAAGATAGAGGAATATGTTGAAAAACCCACTCTTCATATTGATGACATAATCAAATCAGTTACAGTGGACGAAAATCTTCAGCCAATGATTGAGTTCTATGATGATTACGGTGAAGCAGATCAGAAGATATTGCAAGATGCCACAGTCAGGTACCTAAATATCTACAACAAAGCATTCATTGAAATTATATCTCTGATCCCCAAAACTTGGAGAAAGAACTAGAAATAAGAAAGAACAATGCCCAAGCCAAAGACCTAGAAATCTGGGAACAGATAGCAATTCAGCTATATCCTTCAATCGATCCCAAGACAATGAATATGGTATTCAAATATTGTAAGGATGAGTTCAAGAGAAAAACAAGGATGAATGAACTTATGCTCGGAGAGACTGACAAAGTTGCAAAAGAGACAAAAGAGATCCTCCGGAATGCATTCAAAAGATTCAACATTCCTATTATAGAGGACTTGGGTACTGATCCCTCAACTACAAGTGTTGCAGAAGAATCTACTGAGAAAATGACAGAAGAGGTGGGCCTTGAACAGACTAACATTTCTCCTCTGGATTCCTCTACAGTCTCCAGATCTAAAGAAGAAGAAAGAATACAGGAGAAAGAACCAGAAGTGAAGGAAACAGAAGGTGACAATACCAAGGTTGCAGAAGGAGAGAAGACTTCAACAGAGAAGACCACAACTCCAGTGATAAGAATGTAGAAGGAGAGAAAGCTCTAAGAGACAGCTCTAAGAATGTAGAAGAAAAGAAAAATCTGTCTCCAGCAAGAGACACTGCAAAAACTGTCCAAGAATTCCTTAACAAAGAAACAATGGAGATTGATGAACCGGAGCTTCTACAAGGACCATTTAATTTTGATTCTCTTTCTCCGGTACAGACAATGAAGATAGCTTCATTTGCTAATGCAAAGGATAAAGAAAAACTCCTAAATTCTCACATGGAAGACTGTGAGCTTATAGAGGCAGCATCCAGAGTGTTGGAAAAGATCATGCCATCTTTTCAAAAGGATCACACAGCCTCTTCCTTCGGTAATCTCAAAACTCTAGTCAATAGTGTTAGCCAACATTTTAATTCTCTAGAGAAATCAGCTGAGGAGAAGGTCAGGAAAGAATTTTTGGATAAGAGATTCTCAGAGTTGTAAGGGATAATATCAAATGACAAAAAAGTTATGGGTATTGGGATAAAAAGTTTGGAAAATGCCCTTAAAGATGGAGGTGATGTATACAAATTTTGTATATCCTGGTCTAAAACAACAGTGGAGATTGAGAAGAAAATGAAAGAACAGGAGGATAAACTATTAAAACTTTCTCAAAATTTTGATCCACTTACTACATCCATAATAAATCAAGAATGTCAAACGGTTGCAGTTTTGAATGAAATTAAGAAGCTTGAAAAAGAGAAGAAAAATTGAATCAGTAGGTTGAGTGAGCTCAGAGGGATAATTGTCCCTAAGTTAGAGGCCATGCATGAGGCCATAAAAGAAGCTCAAATCATAGCCCAGACCAATGATCCAACAGATCTAAAAAGGGTAGATGCGTTTGCATTCCTGTTGAGCGGTCATATATCAATTTTGGGCAAAATGAAGCAAAGTTGGGCTACAGAATTTATTCAATTGAAAACAACTTTTGCAGACATACTTCAGTATATGTAAGTATGCCATATGTATATACCTATACGGACAAGTATAGTTAAAATTTTGAAAATTTTGATGTGCGGACCCAACCCTTTGCCATTGATGTCAAAAGGGGAGTGATGAGTAGTGAAGGCATAAATTATGTTTGGCCGACATGATTAATGATTTCCACAAGTATATCCTTGATTTGCATTACTTGGTAAGCAAGGATTCAGCTGACAGATTAGAGTTTATGGAAAATATTGACTATTCTGGGTGTCGACTAGAAAGGTGATGAAATCACTTGTGCGGATATATATACAAGATGGATTTAGTTATGAGAGGAGTTGTCATGGTGAGGAATGTGCGAAGAAAAGCAGTAGAGCCAAATAAAAGCAGAAAGGAAGGTCCAGTATGTGAAAGGAGAGCAGCACAAAAGAAGAGGAAAGATGAAGTGTAGCAGATCAATGTACAGAGCCTAACCGGAACTAAACTCCAACATATGTTGATGCTTCTTATCAGTTCAAGTATTGTATTACATTCTTTATAAATTGTAGACAGTGTGTCTCTTGTAGGCAGTGTGCCGCTTGTGAGCAGTGTGCTCGGGCAGTGAGCCCTAATTGGTAAGTGCCATTTTGTATTTCCATTCTTCTAACAGAGAATACAATCTTGGGTTAATCACCCCGTGGTTTTTTTCCCTTAACAGGCTTTCCACGTCAAAAATATTGTGTCATGTGTATTTCCATTTCATGGTTATGTTTGCTTAATTAAATTGATGCTACATTGATTATGAAGAAAGTTCAATAATTAGGATAACTGATTCACCCCTCCTCTCAGTTATCAACATAAGGATGTTTCTAGCTTTTGGAGCATACAAAGATTTCAAGGTTTATCAAATGGATGTGAAGTCTGCCTTCTTAAATGGAGAGTTGGAAGAGGAAGACTATATTGAACAACTGGAAGGATTTACTCATCAGAACAAGGGGACATGGTATGCAGATTGAAGAAAGCACTGTATGGATTGAAGCAAGCTCCTAGGGCATGGTATGCATGGTTGGACAGGTACCTGATACAGATAGGGTTCAATAAAGGTTTGACAGATAGTAATCTCTACTTCAAGATTAATGATGAACAAACCTTGATTGTTGCAGTTTTTGTTGATGATATTATTTTTGGAGGCAATGAAGGTATGTGCTTAGTTTTTGCTGGAGAAATGTAAAGTGAATTTGAAATGTCTATGTTTAGGGAGATGAACTTCTTTTAAGGTCTACAAATAAGTTGATCAGATAAGGGTATCTTCATTTCTCAGTCCAAGTATGTGAAAGAGTTGGTAAAGAAATTTGGGAAGGAAGACTCTAAACCAGTATGTACACCTATGATAACTGGTTGTAAGTTGAGCAAATATGATAACTCACCCATGGCAGACCAGAAAAAGTATAGATCTATGATTGGAGGATTACTTTATCTGACTCAAACCAGACCTGACATAATGCATGCAACATGTCTTGTGGCAAGATTTCAGGCAGAACCCAAGGAATCACATGTGATGGCAGTCAAGAGAATTCTGAGATATTTAAAAGGCACAATAGATTATGGTCTGTGGTACCCCAAGGACAATGACTTTGTTCTCAGTGCATATACTGATGCAGATTGGGCTGAAGATGTGGATGACAGAAAAAAGCACAAGTGGAGGTGCATTCTTCTTGGGAAAAAAGATTAGTATCTTGGTTGAGCAAGAAACAAGATTCAATATACCTGTCTACTGGTGAAGCGGAATACATTGTAGCAGCATGTAATTGCACTCAAGTGTTATGGATGAAGCAGACTTTGAAGGACATCAGAGTTGTGTATGAAGATCGAATTACAATCTTTTGTGACAATACAAGTGCCATCAATATATCAAAGAATCTAGTGATGCATTCAAGGACAAAGCACATATCCATTAGGTATCATTTTTTGAGAGAAAAGGTGATAGAGAATGAAGTGAAGTTGGAGTATGTTTTGACCAAGGATCAGATTGCAGACATTTTTACCAAGCCTTTGCCCAAGGATACTTTTGAGTATCTTAGAGAAAAGTTAGGGGTCATCACCCCTCCTGCACTAAACTAAGATGCATAATTTGGTGCATCAGTCTGGAGGTGTTCAGAGGTCTAGATTGATGCTTTTTAGGGCTACTTCTAAGGGGGAGTAGTCAGAAAGTTTAGAGGAGAGATTAGATCAGAGCAGAAGAGTGCAAGTATGTGTCCTTTGCCATTGATGTCAAAGGGGGAGAGAAGTCATGTGAAAAACTTAGAGTGCAGATGTGTAAGAGAAAGGGGGAGAATTTTGGACAAAGAAAGAGTGTAAATGTGTAAAGAGAAAGGGGGAGAATCTTGTCTTGATGACTGTTGCAGTTTTTCACATCATATGTTGCCATAAATGACAAAGGGGGAGATTGTTGCAAGTATGTGCCTAATCGGTGTTGTCATTTATGTCAACATATTATTGTTGTCATTGCAGTCAACTGTATCCTATTCCATTACTTGTCTAGAAGATTTGTATGTTGAGGATATTGAGAAAATTAGCCTCTCCAGAAGAAACAAGTAAGCCACAAAGAAGTGCAGTATAGGCAGTGAGTTGTATGCTGAAGAACAGTCTAGTAAACTGCTCTGCATTTGTTCCTACTTGAAGATCGTGGTCTACGGATTGAAATTAAGTTAGAGGTATGTTTGAGGATGCTACATTTTGGGTCTAAGCCATCCGCATGAAGATTTGAGTGAGTTGTGTTCACCAGAGTGAAGCCTACTTTTTCTATAAGTTCAGTTAAGACAGGAAGACAGTATTTGGCTCCGCATTCCTCCACAAGAAAGTATTTTACTATGTGGTTCTAGAGGGAAGTCTAGGATGATGATAAGTACCTACAATTGCAATAGTTCATGGTTTGGTGGTCCACAAGCTATCTTTCTTTTATGACAATTGAAGATAGTAAAGTTCATGTACTCCGGTGAGAAGATTCCTATGAATAAAGTGGTTAAGGTTCATGCAGTTGCTCCTGATAATTATAGAGTGCTTGTGGATGTCTCCTAATCATGTTCCTATTTGGACTTTGGTCCGCGTTAAGAAATTAAGATGGTGTGTGAAGATTATTCCCAGATAACGTAGCATGTAACTAGTCTTGGCCAACCTGGTTGATCCCAGTGATTGTGGAGATCTCTAGAAGATTGTGGAAGGGTGTTGTGGCATGGAAGATCATGTTTGAGTCCCATCTAAGGCATGATGTGATCCACATTTCATTCTCTTTGCATGATGTTGCAATAGGTCATGACCTATTTTGTAAATATTTGTAATACCGACCTTGGAGATTGTTCCAATGGTTGATGCCGACCTTGATGATCATTCCTATTGATAACTGAGAGGGGGGGTGAATCAATTATCCTAATTATTGAACTTTCTTCTTAATCAATGCAGCATTACTTTAATTAAGAAAACATAACCATGAAATGGAAATACACATGACACAATATTTTTGACGTGGAAACCCTATTAAGGGAAAAAACCACGGGGTGATTAACCCAAGATAGTATTCTCTGTTAGAAGAATGGAAATACAAAATGGCACTTGCCAATTAGGGCTCACTGCCCGAGCACACTACTCACAAGAGGCACACTGCCCACAATAGACACACTGTCTACAATTTATAAAGAATATAATACAATACTTGAACTAATAAAGAGCATCAACATATGCTGGAGTTCAGTTTCAGTTAGGGTTTGTACACTGATCTGCTGAACTTCATCTTTCCTCTTCTTTTGTGCCGCTCTCCTTTCACATACTGGACCTTCCTTTGTGCTTTCATTCGGCTCTACTACTTTTCTTCACACATTACTCTCCATGACGACTCCTCTCATAACTAAATCCATCTTGTATATATCGCACAAGTGATTTCATCACCTTTCTAGTCGGCACTCGGAATAGTCAATATTTTCTATAAGCTCTGATCTGTCGGCTGAATCCTTGCTTACCAAGTAATATGGATCAAGGATATACTTGTGGAAATCATCAATCATGTCGGCCAAACATAATTTATGCCTTCATAACCTTTACCAACATTAGTAACACATCCGAAATGATGTCTGATGTTCTGCCAGTCAGTTCTTCCTCTGTCCACACTACCAATCAAGAACCCGATACTCAAGTATTCATATCTTTTTCCTCATCTGTCACCAGAGGCTAAATCCTTGGAATCTATCACTCAAGGTAGTCCTCTTGACTTTCCCAAATCTGTACTTCACCAAAATACTTCCTCTGAGAGATCCAGACCTGACTGTCGGCCCTCACCACATGCTCTGTTCTTGTTTACCGGACCACAACATTCTTCACTCTAACTTTTGGCATAGACACACCATGTCTTGCGGATGTGTGGGATGAACTTTGTTGCCATCAATGACAACCATCATGAATCCATATAGTGTCTCTTGCCAACAATCTCCCCCTTTGGCATTGATGGCAACACTTAGTGAAAAATGACTAAGTGTTTAGATTATGCTCTCCCTTGACTAATGCTCTATTTTTATATACATTTTTTGAAGCTCCTCCTTAACTGGCTACAACATTTTTCACTACTCATCACTCCCCCTTTGACATCAATGGCAAAGGGTTGGGTCCGCACATCAAAATTTTCAAAATTTTAACTATACTTGTCCGTATAGGTATATACATATGGCATACTTACATATACTGAAGTATGTCTGTAAAAGTTGTTTTTAATTGAATAAATTCTGTAGCCCAACTTTGCTTCATTCTATCCAAAATTGATATATGACCGCTCAACAGGAATGCAAATGCATCTGCCCTTTTTAGATCTGTTGGATCATTGGTTCGGGCTTTGATTTGAGCTTCGTTTATGGCCTCATGCATGGCCTCTAACTTCGGGACAATTATCCCTCTAAGCTCACTCAACCTACTGATTCTATTTTTCTTCTCTTTTTTAAGCTTCTTAATTTCATTCAAAACTACAACCGTTTGACATTCTTGATTTATTATGGATGTAGTAAGTGGATCAAAATTTTAAGAAAGTTGTATCAGTTTATCCTCCTATTCTTTCTTCTCAATCTCCACTGTTGTTTTAGACCAAGATATACAAAATTTGTATACATCACCTCCATCCTTAAGGGCATTTTCTAAACTTTTTATCCCAATACCCAAAACTCTTCTGTCATTTGAGATTATCCCTTGCAACTTTGAGAATCTCTTATCCAAAAACTCTTTCCTGACCTTCTCCTCAGCTGATTTCTCTAGAGAATCAAAATGTGTGCTAACACTATTGACTAGAGTTTTGAGATTACCAGAAGAGGAGGCTGTGGGATCCTTCTGAAAAGATGGCATGATCTTTTCCAACACTCTGGATGCTACCTCTATAAGCTCACAGTCTTCCATGTGAGACTTTAGGAGTTTTTCTTTAGCCTTTGCATTAGCAAATGAAGTTATCTTCATTGTCTATACCGAAGAAAGAGAATCAAAATTAAATGGGCCTTGTAGAAGCTCCAGTTCATCAATCTCCATTGTTTCTTTGTTCAGGAATTCTTGGACAATTTTTGCAATGTCTCTTACCGGAGATAGATTTTTCTTTTCTTCTGCATTCTTAGAGCTGTCTCTTGGAGCTTTCTCTCCTTCTACATTCTTATCACTGGCAGTTGTGGTCTTCTCTGTTGAAGTCTTCTCTCCTTCTGTAACCTTGGTATTGTCATCTTCTTTTTCCTTCACCTCTGGTTCTTTCTCCTGTATTCTTTCTTCTTCTTTAGATCTGGAGACTGTAGGGGAATCCGAAGGAGAAATGTTAGTCTATTCAAGGCCCACCTCTTCTATCATTTTCTCAATAGATTCTTCTGCAACACTTGTAGTCGAGGGATCAGTACCCAAGTCCTCTATAATTGGAATGTTGAATCTTTTGAATGCATTCTAGAGGATCTCTTCTGTCTCTTTTGCAACTTTGTCAGTCTCTCTGAGCATAAGTTCATTCATCCTTGCTTTTCTCCTGAACTCATCCTTACAATCTTTGAATACCATATTCATTGTCTTGGGATCGATTGAAGGATATAGCTAAATTGCTATCTGTTCCCAGATTTCTAGGTCTTTGGCTTGGGCATTGTTCTTTCTTATTTCTAGTTCCTTCTCCAAGCTTTTGGGGATCAGAGATATAATTTCAATGAATGCTTTGTTGTAGATATTTAGGTACCTGACTATGGCATCTTGCAATATCTTCTGATCTGCTTCACCATAATCATCATATAACTCAATCATTGGCTAAAGATTTATGTCCATTGTAACTGATTTGATTATGTCATCAATATGAAGAGTGGGTTTTTCAACATATTCCTCTGTCTTTTCTTCTTCCTCTTGTCCGGTAGAGGGTTCACCGGATGTTTTCTTCTGTTTCTTCACTTTCCTAATTTCTTCATCAGATTCAGTCTCCTCTTCATCCCTTTGACTAGCATAAGCCCTTGTGGCTTTTGTCTTTGTTCTTTTCTCTCCTTTGCCAGATAATTTTGCTTCTGGTTTTGATGGTCTTGAGCTTTTGGTAGTGGTAGGTGCAGATCTCTTTGATGATCTGGTCCGGGTGGAGGATTTTACCAGAACACTTTCCTCACTTTTCTTTTCTACCTTTTTCTTCTCTTCCTCAACCCTTTCCATCTTTTCCCTGTTGGCATCAAGTGCCTCCTTTGATATGCCAAAGCCTTTTGCAACATCTTCAACTTCTTTTCTTACCTTCCTCTTGATCTCTGGTTGTCTGAGTTCCACATGAATCTTTACACTCAGCTCCTCAAAGGTTCCAAACCTTTCTGCCTTTGGATCCTTTAGCTGACTTAGCATGTGTTGAACATGTAGCTCCACAATTTGTTCATCAACTTCATACCCCATAGGCATGATCCATATAGTTCTTGGTTCTACTGCCTCCATTAGGCATTGATCAGTCTCTACCATAAAGCATACTATGTCTTTGTATTTCTCAACAAGAGACTAGGGAATTCTCTCTCTTGCTTACATCATGTTCTGAAAATTCTTGAAATATCCCCACAAGGTTGTATTTCTTGCTTTAGCATCCCCAAGCCCATGCAAATAGTCTCTAATTTGGATGGCAACTGGTCTGTCATTCTGCCATACCCAGCATTGGATCCAGGAAGCTCATTCATGTAATAAAAGAATAGGTAGAGAATTAAGCCACCATACTTGAAGGAGTTCTTCTTATCCTTCTTAATCTTTTGCAGATTTTCCAAAAGTTGGCTTAGAAGAAGTTCACATAGATCATAGTCAGCATTTTCTTTTAGCATTTGATAGGCTATGTAAACTGCAGTTCTTGATACTCAATTTTCCCTACTGGAGTGATAAATCTTGTAACCAATTATCATGGATACAAATTTGACGTCCGGTTGAGTGATGTCTTTAATTGTCATAGCTCTCTTTTCAAATTTTGATTCGGTTGCATCACTTACTGTCTGATTCTTGACAGATTTGAGAATAGGTATTCCACCGAATGAGTGCAGACCGATTACTACCCTTATTACATCTTTGGTGATCTTAAATGGTTTATTCAACCATAATAAATTGTCATGCACTCTACTCAACACATACCGAATCCATTCATCTTCTTCAAAATAGGGGAAATGAATGCACTGTGCAAAATGCTTATCCTGGATGGCTTTATACTAAGGTTTAATCTCAAAAGAATCATCTATTAACTGTTTGTAATAGATATCTACTAACTTTGATTCCCCAAATTCTTCAATATTCGCGTGTATGTAAACCCTAATGTCTTCTGTATGCAACACACCATGCGGAACACTGGAAAAAGCTCCTAGGGGATCTACTTCCAAAGATTTATACGGATATTTCTTGAATTTGGGGTGAGGCCTATTAGAGATCTTCACAATATTTGGATTACGCATCATTCAAGGATTTATAGAGAGATATTTGATAAAGAAGAATACCTTTTCCGCCTTTTAGTTTCACAGAATTAGCCAGATCAATTTTTGGATGAATTGACTTCTACAAATGATCTTTGATGAACTTGAGGAATTTTGTTGCAGAGCTTCACTTTTCATTTCTTCTTGAATGTAGAATGAACAAATTCTTAATGAGAAAACCCTTATATTGCTCCAAAAACCCTAATGTCAGGTTGTAATAAATGCTCGACCTAAGTTATTCCGGTTTGCCTTATTTGGATGACTTGAAGAACCGGATCAATCCTGATCTTTAAACATCTTGCGGATCTTCCAAATCTTAACCATAGTTTATTTGGATGTTTCTCTTATGAACCCTTTAATTTGCAACTCTTCTTGTGCCAGTTCCAGCACCAATTGACTGGCTGGGGGAACAAGGTTTTCTTTGTGTCTCCCCCTGAGCCAGAGCTAACTTTTTAGTTTCTAGAAGGAATATCAACACCAGAGTCTGGTGCGGACCCATCTCCTACATTCTCTATACTTTTCTTCACCCAAATCTTGTTCATCTCACTTTGAACTTCATCTGCATTCACTTTTCATTTTCCCTTATCCTGATTCTGATTATGATGTACTGGAGCTCTTTTGTCCTGATTCTTGCTTCTACAGAATTTTGCAATATGACCGGATCTATTGCAAATTTGGCAAACAACATTTCTTTGCATATTTGATTGATATCCTCTTGATCTACATTGATTAGCCATATGACCTATTCTATTGCATGCAAAGCATCTACCATTGAATGATTTGTTCATTTGCATATTTCTGCATTCATGAGACTTGTGACCATACCTTTTGCAGTTGAAGCACTGTCCGGAGAAGGATGAATTAGTCTGATTCATTCTCTTTCTGCACTAATTAACTTTATGACCAAAGTTATTGTAGTTGTGGCAGTATCCATTGAAGGATAGATATCTTTGAGCATTAGGCTGCCTTACCGGAGGTCTTCTAGGCCTGTTCCTTGGATTTTCTGATCCAAAATTCTTCTGACCAGATCCAGAGTTTTCTCCTTTCTCATATCCCAAATGACACTTGTCATCTATCCTCTTTTGACTTCCAAGAAGAACTTCAAGTTGAGCAGAACTTATCTTGAATTTCTCTTTATATTCATTTGCTGTTTGAAGATCCCTTTTGAGAGAGACAATTTGATCCTCAAGTTTTCCTTCATTATCTTTAGCATCTTCAAGATCAGATTCAAGATGTCTGATAATTCTATCCATCTTGTGGCAATCTTCTAATTTCTCCTTGAGAGATTGTCTTAGATTGTCTTCAGTTTTTCTTTTCTCTTCAATCTCTTGGGTAAACTTTATAACTCTTGATTCCATTTCATGTCTTACCATAATGATTTCTTTTGATAACTTTTCACATAACTTAGTTTTCTCCTTTAGATCTTTATTTGTATCATTGGCTTCACTTTGACTTGCCAATTGCTGAAGTAGCTCCTTTCTCTTTTTCATAGAGAGACTTAATTTGTCTTTTAGTTCTCTCATAAAATCATCACCCTGTTTGAGTCTTTCCTTTAACTCATTGACTTTAGAGTTTGACTGCTCAAGATCATCAAGGGCAGTCTTGAGTTGCTCCCTTAAACCATAGGCATCCATTTGAATTCCCAGATCTTCTTCAAGCTGTTAGACTCTGTTGGGAGGAACTTGGCTCTGATACCAATTGTTGATAACTAAGAGGGGGGGTGAATCAGTTATCCTAATTATTGAACTTTCTTCTTAATCAATGCAGCATTACTTTAATTAAGCAAACATAACCATGAAACGGAAATACACATGACACAATATTTTTGACGTGGAAATGCTATTAAGGGAAAAAACCATGGGGTGATTAACCCAAGATAGTATTCTCTATTAGAAGAATGGAAATACAAAATGGCACTTGCCAATTAGGGCTCACTGCCCGAGCACACTGCTCACAAGAGGCACACTGCCTACAAGAGACACACTATCTACAATTTATAAAGAATGTAATACAATACTTGAACTAATAAGGAGCATCAACATATGCTGGAGTTCAGTTCCGATTAGGGTCTATACACTGATCTGCTACACTTCATCTTTCCTCTTCTTTTGTGCTGCTCTCCTTTCACATACTGGACCTTCCTTTCTGCTTTTATTCGGCTCTACTACTTTTCTTCACACATTACTCTCCACGACGACTCCTCTCATAACTAAATTCATCTTGTATATATATCAACACAAGTGATTTCATCACCTTTCTAGTCGGCACCTGGAATAGTCAATATTTTCCATAAGCTTTGATCTGTCAGCTGAATCCTTGCTTACCAATTAATGCGGATCAAGGATATACTTGTGGAAATCATCAATCATGTTGGCCAAACATAATTTATGCCTTCATAACCTTTACTAACATCAGTAACACATCTGGAATGATGTCTGATGTTCTGCCAGTCAGTTCTTCCTCTGTCCACACTGCCAATCAGGAACCCAATACTCAAGTATTCATATCTTTTTCATCATCTATCACCAGAGGCTAAATCCTTGGAATCTATCACTCAAGGTAGTCCTCTTGACTTTCCCAAATCTGCACTTCACCAAGATACTTCCTTTGAGAGATCCGGACCTGACTGTCGGCCCTCACCACATGCTCTGTTCTTGTTTACCAGACCACAACATTCTTCACTCTGACTTATGACGTGAATTTGGCAGTAAGCCACCAGTAGGGTTTAACAACCCTTATTGTAATCTTGTTAGGTTTAGGGTTGAGGTAGTGAGCCTACTAGACCTATTTGTTCTTCATGGCAGTAAGCCAGTATGTTTAGGCCCGTGGGGTGACCAAGCCTGAACATCACTATTTCAAGATTGCAATATATATATATATATATATAGAGTTAATCCTCTCTGTGGTTTTTCCCCACCTTGCGGTGTGTTTGATGTTGCTTCTGTGGTTAAGTTTCTAATTTCATGCTCTCATTGTTAAATCATAATAATTGTGGATAAGTGATGAATGTTTAATTGCATAAAGTGTTTAAGTTTTTGTGACAACTGATTCACCCCCCCTCTTAGTTGTCTAGTGCATATCAACAATATCTTGTCTTGATACTCTTTATAGTTTTTCACATCATATGTTTCCATCAATGACAAAGGGGGAGATTGTTGCAAGTATGTGCCTAACCGGTGTTGTCATTGATGTCAACATATCTGTGTTGTCATTGGTGCCAACTATGCTCTTTTGATGCTTGCTTGTAATGAGTTAGATGCTTTGCATTGGCTTATATAAGTGTTGAAGATAATGAATAAGTATTCCTGATACTAAATTTCCAAGTGTTTTTGAAAAAATTTGCCCCTCCAGTGGAAACAATGTATTGAAGAGTATCTTTGTTTATAACAGAACAGTCCAGTAGATTGCTCCATATTTCTTGTAGAATGAATATCATTGTCTACAGGTTGGAAGTTAGTTAGAGACATGTCTAGATTTCCTATGTTCCAAGTTTGAGCCTTCGGTATGAATATTTGAGTTAGTTATGTTCACCAGAGTGAAAACTAGTTTTTCTGTATATCTGGTGGTGACAGGGAGAATGTATTATGCTCGGCATTCCTCTGTATTTAAGTATTTTAGTTTGTGGTTCTAGAATCTAGTTTGTAATGATGATAAGTACCTTCAACTCCAATGGCTCATGATTTAGTGGTCTGGAAGTGATCATTTCTATATGACAGTCGATAACAGTTATGTTCAAGTGTTCTTGATTGAAGAATCTTATGGATAAAGTGTTTAGAGGTTGTGTAGATGTTCTTGGTGATTACAATGTGCTTGTGGATGTCTCCTAATTGTGTTCCTACCTTTGGATTGGTCCGCAAAGGGAAATTTGGATCGTGGATGAAGACTGTTCTTAGAAGACTTAGTGTTAACACCAATCTTGGCCAACCTGGTTATTTTCACTACTTGCAGAGATGCATTGAAGATCATGGAAGCATGTTGTGGTGTGGAAGATTGCATTTGAGTCCCAGCTAAGGCATAACATGATCCACATATATCTTTTCCTTAGATAATTTTGTTTAGGTCCAGACCTATTTCTATGTATGTTTGTAATGCCGACCTTGGAGATTGTTCCAATGGTTGATGAATGTAATACCGACCTTGATGTACATTCCAAGGTTGATGAATTGTATAAAAACATGTAATGAAGTTGCAAAAAATATGTCTTTGTGCAAAAATGTGAAGATAAGTGAAAAGGTGTAAGAAGAGCAGAGCAGAGGAGTAATATTGTGCTTCAATGGAACTGAACCCAGGCATGGAGTAGATGCTATCAAATCAGTTCATCAACCCTTGGCAGTGAGCCACCCCTTGGTAGTGAGCTGATCTTGGCAGTGAGCCCCAACTTTTGCAGTGAGCATTTTGGGCAGTAAGCCTCTATTTTTCAATATTGTTATAACATATTTATTTTTGTGGGATAACACCCACAGTGGTTTTTCCCTTATAGGATTTTCCACATAAAAAATCTGGTGTCTCATATGTCTCATGTGTTATTGTGTTAAGCTTCTTGTTTCATGCTTTCATGGTTAAATCTTAATAACAATAATTGGACATTTGTTGTGTTGATATTCATAAGTGGTTAAAGTTTTTGAAACAACTAATTCACCCCCCTCTTAGTTGTCCTGTGCATTTCAACACTTGTTTTGCCCTTGGAGGTGTTTTGTAAGGGATCTGGACCTTCTTTTCTAGCTGACTTAATAAAAAACTTTTTGAAAACCGAGGTGGCCTTAGAATATAACTTAAATGATTTTATAAAGTAAAACTTTATAAAAATTAGAAAATCACTTAAATACTAAATAAGCATGTGGTTAAAATCACTTTAATAAAATATGGCAACATAGTCTATAATCTCTGTTTTTAGGGGGCTAACATTAAACTACAAGAGGGAAAGGCAATAATACCTCCCCTCTCTAAATGCCCAACTTATTTGAGATTATTATATCTTATTTCTACTAAAATTAAATTTATTTGAGATCTACTAAAATCATTCCTTAAATAAAAATGAAACTATGATCACATCACTCCATTAAATCTCATATCACAGTTCATAATTTCAGGATATCATGAAAGCAATGATCAACACCAACAATTATTGTTATCACAAACATGATAAAAAATTAGATATTCTCATACATATTATAGTAAAATGAAACTTCAAGATGATCAAAATATTCAGCTTAACCATATCAAAATAACAATCATCATAATCTAAATAATATATATATAATTACCAAAATATTGATGAAATGAAAGTATTATCCATGTTCTAAAATATCAAGAAAAGTAAGTAGAATATCACATCATATGTCTACATATGAAACAAATCAACTATAACCACCCTCTTCAATAGTTAAATTCACAAGAGAAATACCTCGATTGATCTCAAACTCATGAAACTAATAAGTCTCCCTCTATAATTCAATCTAACTAGCAGTACCATTTTCTTCCATCTTCACCTTAATTTCCTTGCACAATTTCATTACTATGTGAGGGGTTGAAGAGGGCCTAGCACATTTGGAAGATTAGGGCATATCTTACATGCATGGAATTGAGGCAATATGATTGATAATTGAAACTAGGGCTAGAGGTGTGAATGAACTAGGAGTTGGTGGAGCAATAATTCTTTGGCCTTTAGGAAATTCAAAGGGTTGGGTTGCAACATGAGCAATCAATAAATCATACATGGGTTGATCCAAGACAAGTGGGTCATTCACAACATTTTATGTGGTATTCAATAATACATTTGTGCATGCAAGAGCAATAAGTGGATTCTTGGGATTAGCAACAAGTTGGTCAAGTTGACCAATAGACACAAGCTGAAATAAATTCCAAACATGAGGTTCACAAGCATCAAAATGCAAAGAGACGTGCATTCCTCTTCCTAGACTTCTATGGATGGTGGGGTTAATACTTAAATTTTGATAAGCAGACAATGCATGTCCAAACATGTGAGGACCTATTTGATCCTTGAAGGGTCTATGCTAACTAAAACCATGAGAGGATTGTTAATTATTTACTTGTCAACTACCCCAAACATTCATACTATTTGAGATTTAGGAGCCCTAGTCTGAACTTGACATTTACGTTTTCAATTTTAGAAAACAATTTACAGAAAATAGGCTTGCTTTTCAAAATAATGCCACCACTAAACATACAGAATACCATAAACACTTTTCATGTGAAATCATTTTTAAACAAATTCCATAGTCAAATAAAATCACTTATATCTCTTGTATTCACCCTTTATTTCCTTAAGATAAATCACTTATTTTCTTTCAACACAAAAAGAACATTAAAAAGGATTTTCATTACATAGAATTTACAAGCAATAGACTTGTGAACAATTGATATATGGATAAATTCCACTATATAAATCCAATACCAAATTTACTAGCATTTGATAAGAAAGCAAAATGAAGAATAATAATATCTAACACGCATGCAATATTTACTGATTTTTGAATATATACCTTTCAAAATAAAAAAACTTTCACTATTTCATATTAAAAAGGAAGCACAACAAAGGAACTTTCTTAAAATTCATGTATCATGACCAAGAAACAATATTATCAATTTTACACAAGTAACCCATTTATCATATTTTTTTATGAAAAAGTAATCCTTTATTAGTCTTTCAAATAAGACATTAAATGTAGACAAAAAACCTTGCATATGTAGATTCAAACCCTAATATTCACATCCAAAATTAAATTTTACTAGGCATTATAAAGATATCATAAAAAATAAAAATCTTTTTCTATTCGAACCATGCCAATATCACATGGTGTATTATTGTAGCAACAAACACCATAGACCATCTTGTCATGCCACATTCTAATTGCCACAAAATAAAGATCCTCAATAATGTTTAGTTGTGATAGATACATTCTGGAGATACAAAAACCCTATTATATACAACGTAAAAATAAACCCAACTCCATATTTAAAGAGAACTTGGATGATGTTCAATAGAAGGCTCAAAATCAACAACAAAATTTTATCTAATTAAAACTCTAGGGTTTTACTTTGACAACACATTCATGCATCAGGAATAAATTTTTAGATATTATGACAACGACTTGAAAATCCTTGTTGAGTTTGCCATAAATGACCAAGAAGAATATATTATATTTCCCTATAGTGAAGACATGACTACTAAATAGCTAGAACCCCCCAAAAAAAACTTTCTTTAGCAAAAGTAACCACTATGGAAAAACCACACATAGGGAGATAGTTTCATGTGTATGATAGGAGCTAACTATAATTACTTCAAATAAAACCTATTAATATATGCAGATAAGCTCATGGTTCTAGTTATCACAATGGTAACTAAGATGCACAAAATAAAACCTTTTTATAGCTTCAAAAATTCTTGACTTGGGAAATACAATCAATGTATTTTGCATGCAATGACAAGTCTCCTAGCCTCTCAAAATAAGCTAATATCCAAGTGAAAAAACTAAAATAGCTCTTACATGCAATAACCAAAGACTTTGAAATACTTCACAGTCGTGCAAAAACTAATTTTTTTTTTTAGCATGGATAACTTTAAGAAAAATATCAACTAAAAATTTTAGATGAAATTTCGGAACCCTTGGTGTTATAACAATAAGCAATAGCAAGAATACATACGATAAAAAATTGCATGTAATACCCATATGCTTCCAAAATACTTATAGTCATGTAATAGTGATGGCACCTAGAAAAGAACTCAACTTATCAACTATATTCGAGATAATTATTATCACTGCCTATTGAAAGTCTTTTAAATGACAAGTCTGAAGATGGTTACCTAATATTTACATAGATCAAGAAACTGAACTAGACATAAAAACTAATATTCTCTTAAACTCAAATGTAAGTCATGCATAACATATTTTATAATTATGCTCATAGATAATGCCACAACAAATAGTGCACATACTTGTAAATATTCCTTCCTCAATAAAATATTTCTAGAGATCCATTTCTTCTTTCCAACTATAAACAAAGGAATGAAAAACCAATTTTTTTTTTAAATGTAGATTCCAAGAGAATCTAACAAAAATTGAGAACCATTAATGTTTTGGTAGAAAAATCAAAAAATAACCATCAACATTTAATCCAAAAACACCTTCATATCACTTTCACCATATTCTCATTCAATGAAACATCTATTATTCTTTTCATTAAACTACTACAAAGGCATTTAACCATACATAGTGGCAATAAAAATATACAATAGACTTGTGAACGGGGTTGTGCTTGAATGGAAAAGGCCTAAGGTTTTCATGATGGAGATCCAAGTTCAAATCCCGCAAGTAACTTGTGGTTTCTATCTGGCTTCAAGTTGATTAAGTTGGTTAAGTGGATATGTTGATAGGGAGGAGGTCCCTCTTGTGACCTCCATCACTTACGAAACAAATATATATATATATATATATATATATATATATATATATATATATATATATATATATATATATATATATATATATATATATATATATATATATATATATATCAAAATGTCAAGGCCTTTAAAGCCCAACCATGATGGCAGTAAAATGCCCAAAGCAAAATAATATAGCATATGATTTGAATTTATTCAATGCCCAAAACTAATGTCATGTAAATAAAAATCATAATCGACATTATATTGAGACCTATAAAATAACCATGACCATTAAAACTTACAAGGCATTGATGTCAACTCATGACCATAGTAACCCATTTAAGTTCAAACTTTAGACTCGAAACATGAATTAAAACTTTTTACCCTTGACTCACCATGGAATATATGCATTTGCATAGAATCTGGCTATTATCAATACTTCAAAGATAATATATCATGAATGCCATTTTTCCTCACATGGTTTTTTTAGTTAAGCAAACTAATCATAATTGGAAATTATTTATATTATCAACTTGTGTCATGCAAGAAATAATGTCAATTTGCTTGCAAATATAACATTGAACTAAAACATATAGTAACTAAAAGCATGATTATCTCAAATACAAATGTCAAAGATGAAATCAACCATCACAACACATCAATAAATGTGAAACCAAATTATGAATGAACTATTTCAAACTAAAATTGAAAACCCTTACCATGTCGATAAACTAAAGATTGGAAAATTAAGATCACTTTTAGAAATGGACTTGGAACTTAAACTTTACTTCAAAATATAAAATTATGAGTCGCCATCTAATATTAAATTTAGTTTGTAACAATTTCAGATCTAGGCAAGCAAAAAGATTACAACTAAACTTAGGCATAATAATCTTATTAACCAAGCATTTACAAGAAAGTAAAAACAATAGACCCTAATTCCAATAAATAAAAGTGAATTTAGAGTGGCCCTTACCAATGAGATTAGGATAGTTTAGGATAGACATGTTTTGAAAAGAGTGGTGTAAGTTTTTGTAATAACACTAGCAACCTTGTAGGCATGAATCAATAACAAGCTTTGACTTGGATTATAGTTGTAAAACTTCCTCAAGAATACAACCACGTAATTGCTTCTTGGGTTATTTAGCATGAACCCACTTAAATATTAAATATGAAATAGGGATGAATGATTCAATTAAGATGACACAAAGGATAGGAAGACAGAAAGTAGATCATTACAGGTTAGATTGTGTTGTGATGAAAAGTAGGCTTTAAAACCCTTAATAATCAAGTGCAACTATTAATCATCATATTCAAATATATTTACCAAATCATAATGAAATAAATATTCCACTTCAACAAAAATGATTGCTAAGTGCAAATACTTACAATGATGTGCAACAAAGAATCATTTCTCTTCCTCAAATGATAGACTTGGCCTTGCAACATGACAAAGAGAAAATAAAATGAAAACTAAAAGGAGAAAATAGGACAAGAAAATGAAAGCAAAACAACAAAAGAAAGAAAACTAGAGATTAATCATAAAAGTGTTTCAAATGATGACCATTGATAGAGTAACTCAATAAATTATCATCAAGATCAACCAAATGAAAATCATTTTTACCTAGAACAACAATTTTTTTAAAAGAACCAAGCTAGTGAGAATTAAACTTTTAATGTTTTCCCAAACTTTCATGTGTTTTATCCTAGCATAACACTAAATCACCAACTTTAAAAGCTTTTTAAGCAATTTTTTTATAAAATAAGCTTTTTAATTTATCTTTTGCATCTTTAATTTTTCTATGGATGTTGTTTGTGTTTTGTCAAGAGCAAGTAGTTCACTTAGCCTATTTTGTAAAACATTATTATTTTCATCTCCATAATGCAAAGAAATTCTAGTAGAGGATATATGTCCTTCAATTAGAATAGTGGTTTCAAAAGCATAAGATAACATGAAAGACAAAAAAACTATTTCCTGATTTAATAGTAGTTTGGTCTACCCACAAATCTTCAAAAACTTTGATATTGCCAATCTCTTTTATTTTCATTTACTAACTTTTTGAGAATTTTAATTAGATTTTTGTTTGTCAATTTAGCCTAACCATTACCTTGAGGATAATATTTTGAATAATGACTAGAAATTATTAAATAGTTCATCAAGAATTTAAGATATTCATTTGAAATGAATTAAGGTCCATTGTTTTATATATTTTCTTGTTGAACTTCAAATCTTGAGAAGATCTAATTTTCAAAAAAATGACATCTATAGCAATAAAACTTCTTAGAGTAGCAAATTTAGACCATTTTATGAAATAATTTATAGTTGTCATAATGTATCTATGACCAACAAAATATTAAGTATGACTATGTGAAATGAAATCAATGCCTCGTTTAGTGAAAAGTTTATCAGGGATGACTGGGTTTAAGGGCATTATAGATAATCTATCTCTTCTTGAAAAACACCTAACAAGGAACACACAAGTGGACCAATTTATAGGCATCTTTAGAAAGTGTTGGCCAATAATAACTAGCATGTAAAACTTTGTCAGCAATGGTTTTGGTAGAAAAGTAATAACCACAAATGCCTTGATGGCAACTCCTAAGAAACTTTTCAATTTGGTCATGCATCAAACATCTAAGTAGAATTCCATCATGATTTGTATAGAATAAGAGATCTTCCAAATGTTAAAAATGTAAAGCCCCTAAACCTAAATTTATTCTTTGCTTCTAGTCCAAAACTTGAGGACACATTTTAAAAGTAATAGATTAGATTATTGTACCAATCATCTTGGAGAAGTATGATGTTCCAATCTTGAATATGATAGTCAAAACTAAAATGAGAAGAATGTTTTTTAGATTTCATGACTTGAAAAGAAGGTTTGGGCTACAATTTATCATCAACACATAAGATAATAGAATTTATATCAGCTTACCAAATAACATTGTAAAAAATTGCTTTGCAACTAGCTTGACGAAAAACCCTCATTTGAATTTGAGTGGGAATGGAGTTTCACAGCCTAGGGGGCCACCTAAGCCTCCCCCCTCCCTCCTCCTCCCACGGTATGATGTTTCGTTAGAACTGCCTCAGGCAGTTCTTTAGAACCCGTGAACAAAGCCTTGGATTTTGGGTCCATCTCTTAGAAGGAAGCCCTCTTGGGCATTGACTATAGGGAACATGTGCCTCATAATGCTATCCCAATATTGTTGGATTCTGCGGAAGGTACTGCTATAAAGTTGTTAGATTCAACTGTGAATAGAATTATTTTGACTATGGAAAATACTTTGGTTGGAAATTTCTTCTCATGTCACCCCAATATTGACTTGGTCAGGAGATGAACATTAGCAAAATGGTAGCTAAAGGGCTATGTGATTGTTAGCATAATGGTAGAAGGTATGTTCCTTTTTAATCTTACTACTAAGGAAGATCTCCAGGTTTTAGTGGGGTGTCCTTGGCTCTATGGGAACCATTCTCTTTCCCTTTATAGATGGAAGCTAAGCTTTGATCCAAAGGTAGACCTGAACAAATCAGCTCTAGTTTAGGTCAGGTTGCTTGGCTTACCACTAGTATTTTGGGATGAAGAGGTTTTTTCTTGGAATGATAATTCCTTCAGGAATTACATCACTTTGGATAAGGTCACTAAGGTGAAATCTAGGCTAGTTTATGCCATATTTTGTGTTAACGTTGCTATCCTTAAAACCCTCCCAACTTCTATCATCCTTGATTCAAAACTTGGAAAGTGTACTCAAACTATCTTATATGAAAAGGAATTTTTTTTGTCAAAACTGTTCAAAACCGAGTCATGTTATCACACAATGTGGGGCCCCTAGAATTCTTGACCAAAAGTTTAAGGAACTTGTGGAAAGAAGGAATGAAGATGCTGAGGAATACCCATTCAAGGAAGATCTTCTCAAAATCATCAGTTCACCTCTTGGTTCCTCTGAAAAAGATTCTGGATGTAAGGGAGAAGAATCCTGGGGGAAAGACAGTGAAAGAGGTCGAGTCTCATGTTGTCGAAGACAATTTTGTTACATAGGATGAACAACAGATGGTAAGTTGATTAGTTGACTCGATTGACCAACAATCTGAAGTAGTTGTAAAGGAGGATTTGGTTCCTCCTCTAAATAGATTGGAGGAGGAAAGGGAGGATGGAGAAACTCCATCTCAGGATGATTCATGTGTTCTTGAGGTTGTTGAAAAGGAACCTTCCATAGAAAATGTAATAGAGGACACTCAACTTTGGGCTGGGACTATTATAGAACAAGCAAAGAATTTTAACCCACCTAAAAAAGAGAATGGGCCTTCAAGGAAGGATAGAGTTATTCTTCCATTTCAGAAAGAGTAATTCTCTCCAGGGGCTGGGCCTAGAAAACATAGTACCTATAATTCAGAGGGTTGGTATTCTCCTAAGAGAAAAGGCAAAGGGCATGCCAAGAAAATGGTTGATGTTGGGATAGACCCAAAAATAGGGAGACCTTCCCTTCGAAAGACTGGGCAAAGGGAGATAGAAAAAGAGATAGCTAATGGAAGACATAATACACTTCGGTTGTCTTCTAAGAAGGCTCGAAAATGAAGATTTTGTCATGGAATGTTAGAGGACTCAATAGTCCTCACAAGAAGTTTTTAGTTAAAAACTGTATCTTTGAAAATAAAATTGATATTCTGTTGTTGCAAGAGGTTAAACTATCAAAAGTCAATTTTAAATCTATTGCTAAGAGTATCTAACCTAATGCTTATTTCTGTATTAGTGAATCTCAAAGGGCATCTGGAGTGATTGTGACAAGTGGAGCCAAAATGTCAAAGGATCTTATATTGATCACAGCAAAAACAATCTTGAGGTGAGTTTCTCTTAATAAAGATTGGATTATTTCTAATATTTATGCTCCTAATACCAGAGCTGCTAGAAAAGAAGTGTGGGTGAATGTTTCTTCTCATATTATGGCTAATAAGGAGGCACATTGGATGGTGGTTGGGGAATTTAATACCTTGATATTTCCTTTTGAAAAACTTGGGGGTATAATGGATTACTTGGATAGCATGACCGACTTTGTTGAGTTTTTAAATGATGTTGGTTTAATGGATATTGAGCTGATGGGTCAACTCTTCACATGGTCCAATAGACAAAGAGGAGATCATCTTATCCAAGTCAAGCTAGATATATTTCTTAATTCTTCTAGTTGGGATATTATAAACCATACCACGCTTGCTACTCTTCTGAGAATTGGGTATGGTCATAATGTGAGAGTCATTGATTGAATCAAGCCACCAGATCACCTACAAAACCTAGGATTAACCTTATACAAGAGAAAAAATAAGAGGATGAATTTGCACAATATTAGATGCAATTAATGAATTGGATTAATGAATTACATGTGAGAACATGTTTTTATATTTGAAAGTTAGAAAACACTAATATGACTTAAGAATAACCTAAGACTAAAATTAGCACTAAGTCAACTTAATAAAGTGTAATTAAATATTTAATTACACCAACACCCCCCTTAAGTGCAACTTAGGGAGAAATGAAAAACATGCAACTAATGCAAGAATGTTTCTCAGATACAAGGCCATGTTAGGTACCCATGAACAACAAGAATCTCTCATAAAGTTGAGAAAAGGAGAAAAACCCAGTGGGAGAAAACTCCTCTCCAAAAGAGAGAAAATAAAACAAGTACATGAACATATGATGGAAGAAGGACTAACACTAAGACCCCCCAAGAACTGAATTCATCACAAAAGTACAATCATGAATGCCCCCCCACAAGAGAGGAAGAAGAGAGAAGGTCAGATGACCCCCCCAGAAGTGAGAAGGATGAAATCCCATGCGAGGAAATGCTCCCTCCCAAAATAGAGATGAGAAGAGAGACCATGCAATCACTCCTCAAGATGACTCTTGTAGTGTTGGAAGATGCTCGACATAGAATAAAGATGAAGACCCATGAACGTCGAACAACATTCCTCTGTTTGGGAAGAAATAGAACTATAGATGTGTGCATAATGTCTTCCCATTCAAGATAGGAATATACAAGAAAAAGTATAAATGTCTCTGAACTCTGCACATGATTCAAAGACAACAATAATGCTCATAAAAACTACTCAAATGTCTCCAATCCACTGCAAAACTATGACTAAATAGGAGGATGAAGAACAATATCTGAATCAAATGATGATGATGCAACTCCATCAAAGATATCATCAAAGAGAAGATAAATACCCTCAATGTGGTCCTCCAAATATTCAAGGTGGGACTCTACAAACAAAAATGATATATCTGGTAGATATGTGTCCCAATGAGCTATCTCTAGAAGGATGATAATGTCCTACTACAAAGAATCTAATGTAGCAATACGTAATAAAGATGTGATCTCCATAAGAGAAGGAGAAGCAAGAGAAGTCTTTGTGTCATATGAACTAGCAAGACCTGCCAAATATGCAAGGTCCTCAACTGTATCATCATCAAAAGGTATGTAATCTGCATCATCAAGGGGTATGTGGCAATCCATAGTAGGATCATTAGGGAATGGAGAGATATGTGGGTCTCCATAGATCTCCCAAATGCTAGTCCAAAGAGCACATGGGTACTCAATATGTGAGATAGAACACAGTGGCAAAATCAACACTAGAACCAACCAATCCTACAATATGATCAATATAATTTCCCCATGTAGATTTCCTCTCAGGTGTATCTAGTTCAGGTATGAGTCCATAAAGATAAGGCAAAAGATTAAGCCACCTGAGATGTGTCAAGATGCCCTTTCACTAAGACTCATAATTATCCTTACCCAATGTTACCACAGAAGGGGGAATCATAAAACCCATGATATCTCTTCAAATAAATCAGATCAAAGATCAACAATCTGAATATATATTAATGTTGATAAATGAAGCTCAACAAAACAAACATAACTTCTCTAGGTGCCAAAATGTCTAGTATATCAAACAAAAGCCATAAAAATAACAAACTAAATAAAGAATACTTGGGACTAAATCTGGAAAAAGTGCATGGATGGTTGTGTAGATCTCCTCAATACCTTTCCAACACCTCAAGAATCGTAAAAATTGGAGATCATGGCAAAAAGATATGAGCTTGGAGGCCTAAAATGGTATTTGGACTTCAAATAGCAATAAATTGTACCTAGAAAAATTTGGAAAAAATACCTACACCACTGGATTGTTCTCAGAACTAACTTTCTGATGCCTATTCATTTGCGAAAATCTGACTCCATTTCCTCAAGATATGGCAAAAAGGAAACAACCCCCCTGAAGCACAAATTAGGGCAAAAAATGTCCCCCTACTGCTAAAGTTGGCAAAACTGCTGCCAGATATAGGGATACTGCCAAGTTTGATTGTCACTAGATGAATTTAGAATCACTGCCAAAACTAAAGAGTCACCTAAATCTTGTCGAAGAGTTAGATACGACCAAAGATGACCTAACTACCAAAATCGCCTCCAAATTTGGTGACTACAAAAAAACAAGTCAACTGCTAACTTGCAAGCATGAATCTTGAGGAGTTGGTACAGAGGTAGGCGCAAAGATTTTTTTTGATGTTTTTTTAATTAAAAAAAAATTTAAAAATGAGAGGTGTGGGGGGCGACAACCACCCCACTACACCTATGATGGGGTACACAGCCCAAAAGGGACCGTAGCCCAATGGGCACGGGACCCTAAGGTCCGCAGGCCCTTGGGGTACTCTGCGCAGGAACAACCTACGCAGGTACATCCTGTGCAAGGGTTTAAACCCCCAAAGATTTATGAAACTTTTACTTTTTTTCAACTTTTTTTACTACTTTTTTTTAATAAAAAACCTGCGATATGTTTTTTTCAATATATTTTTTTGAAAAAAAAATTATGCAGAAAAAAAAAGTAATAATTTTTTTTTGAAAAATTTTCACCTTGGTCTGTGCTCTAGGCAGGCTGTACAGCTTGCTTGGCAAATTTTTTTTGCCCTAGATGATCCCGAGGCTGAGTTTAATGATTTGACAGTTGATCTTAAGGTTTTTGGGTCTTTTGAGCACGATGGAAGGGTCAGATTTGGCTCAAAACACTCTAAAAATTAGCTTTCCTCCAGATCCTAAAAAAACACCCATTGAAACCCTTGCAGATCTAGCCTATGAAACTCAAATCTAGTCAAATAAAAGGCTAATCTGACTATCTCAACTGCTCTGAATCTAATGGAAGACTCCGTTTTACATAGAAATACACCATGCAAATTGCTCTTTATCAATTTTTTGTTTGGATTTGAGAAGGGACTTGTAAATTTGGAGCTCTGATACCATGTGAGAGTCACTGATTGACTCAAGCCACCGGGATCACCTGCAAAACCTAGGATTAACCTTCTACAAGAGAAAAAAATAAAGAGGATGAATTTGCACAATATTGGATGCAATTAATGAATTGGATTAATGAATTACATGTGAGAACTTGCTTTTATATTTGCAAGTTAGAAAACCCTTTGCTTCTGAATTAGATGGAAAGAACTCATAAAGGCCCCTATCCCTTCAGGTATGAGATATTGTGGGCCTCGTACCCTGATTTTAGAGACGTCATCTCTAACTAGTGGAATATTCCTATTCAAGGATTTGCAATGTATAGATTGGTTTAGAAACTTTTTAATATCAAAAATTGTGTTAAAGGGTGGAATAGATTCTCCTTTGGCAATGTGTTAGAGTAGAAAAAGGTCCTTGTTGTCAAGTTGTCAAAGGTGCAAAATAAGGATATCTTTAACTTGAAAAAATTTGACTTAGGAATGGTCTGACATTTTTAGGAAGGAGGAAATTTTATGGAAAAAAAATCCAAAGTCCAATGGTTAAAAGAAGGAGATAGGAATACTACCTTCTTCCATCAATCTACTTTGTGCCATAGAAAAAAAATGCTATTTCTAGATTGCTAGATGAGGGTGGTTCTAAAGTTAGATTGGATGAATAGATTGTATAAGTGGACTCTATATATTTCTAGTCTTTTTATCTCTTCAACCTATCAATTCCTCTCTTGTTGTTGTGGAGAAGTTGCTAGACAGTATTCCCACCTTGCTTTTTGTAGAGGATAATTGCCTCCTCACTAAACCTATCACTGAAGAGGAAGCCCAGGGTATGGTATTCTCAATGGGTACCTTTAAGGCTCCAGGCCCAAATGGGTTTCCCCCTACTTTTTTTAGGAATTTTGGGAGATTGTGGGGAAAGATGTCATTGATGCTGCTAGAGATTTTGTTAAGATAGGGAAACTCCTTAATCAACTTAATCATACTTTTATTGCATTGGTCCCTAAGAAGCCTAAACCTAATTCAATGGTAGACTTTAGACCTATCAGGCTTTGCAACATGGTTTATAAGATTTTCTCTAAGATCCTTGTTTTTAGAGTTCAACTATTTCTTGGCAAGCTCATTACTGGAAATCAGAAACAATTTGTCCTAGGTAGACAAATCCTGGATGCAGCAATTTCCACTCATAAAATTATACACTCTATGGATAGAAGCAACATACCTAGTATGGCTTTCAAGCTTGACATTTCTAAGGCCTATGATAGAGTCTCCTGGGATTTCTTATTTCATGTCTTGGAAGAATTTGGCTTCCAGGAAGGAGTTATTAGATTGTTAAGTGAATGTGTTGGTACTGCCAAATTCTCAGTTCTTGTAATGGGATTCCTAGAGGATTATTGAATTTTGGAAGAGGTCTAAGACAAGGTTACCCTCTATCCCCTTATCTTTTTATTTTGATGGTTGAGGTGCTAGGGAAGACTACAGTGAATCTTTTAAGTTTGGGTAACCTCAAAGGTATAAAACTAGCTACTTCAGTCCAACCTTTGGCTATTCAACAATTTGTGGATGATACTATCCTGTTTGGTATTTCTTCTATGGTAGAGGCTAGGTGTAAACAATTATTTAATGAGTATGAGGTTGTTTTTGTTTAAAGTATTAATTATGAGAAGAGCCAAATCTATTTCTTCAACACTATCAATGATTTGTAGTAGAAAATTAAGACCATTTTGGGCTGCTCTTGTGCACAACTTCCTACTACTTACATTGGGCTCCCTTTGATAGTTAAAGTAGTCACTTTTACCTTTTGGAATTCAATTTTGGAAAGAATTTAGAAAAAGCTAGTTGGATGGAAAGGAAAACTTTTAAGTCAAGTTAGCAAATTTCATCTCATCAAAGCCCTCCTCCAAGGTATTCCTATTTACTTTCTTAGTCTCTTCAAGATCCCTAATTATTTGGTTGAGAAGTTTGAGCATATTTAGAGGAACTTTCTCTGGATAGGCGTTGAAGATAAAAAGAGAATTGCTCTAGTTAACTAGGATAAGGTTTGTCTCCATAAAACTCAGGGGGAATTGGAATCATAAAGGTTCATCTGACCAATAAGACATTATTAGCCAAGGTTGGTTGGAGCCTTATCAAAGAAATCAAGGATTGGGGAATTATTATAAAGGCCAAATATCTTAGAGGTACTCTGGAGAGCAAGTTCCTTTCAGAACCTAGTCTCCCTAAAGGTTCAGTGATCTGGAATAGTGTCCTTAAAACCAAAGGTCTTCTCCAAAAAGGTATCAAATGGAAGCTTGAAAATGGTACAGGCATTAGATTCCAGGAATATAGATGGTTGGGGGTTTCAACCCCTTATAGGTCTTCAAACTTGTGGTAGACTAGTAGGCCCAACCAGTAATTTTTTGGTACCTTAGTTTTTTACTACATTCTTCAGAATGGTACTTTGAATCAATTGAAGAGCTTGTTTGATTGTTTCCATAACCAAAGTGATTTGAAGCTAATTGCTATAGATCTCTAAAGGGAACTACAAAAGTACATAATTCTTATTTTTCCTAATGAGAATGACATTATCTAGGATAAAGATAATAGAGGTATCTTCACTGTCAGAATTGCTTATGGTCTACTATTAGACCTGGGTGAAGACAGGTTCTGGCGCAAGATCTAGAATCATAGGTTGATCCCCAAAATAATTTTTTTCTAGTAGGTTGCTAGTCAAAGTAGAATCCCGACCCTTGACAATCTTCAAAGGAGGGGGTTTCAACTCCCTAATCAATGTATGCTTTTCTAAAAAGAGGAGGAATCTGTTACTCATCTCTTCTTTCACTGTGACTTTACCAGGGACATATGGGGTTGGACTATGTAGAATTTGGGTATTGAATAGGTTATGAATGACAATTTGATTGCCTTTGTAAATGAATGGTACTGCCCTTTCTCCTACCCAGTTGTTAAGGAGCTATGGAAACAAATTCCCCACATATAGGGTGGAGCATTTGGAAAGAAAGGAATAATAGGATCTTCAAGAATGTTGCTAGGACCTCTCTTGAGGTCTTTCATTCTTTTTCTAAGCTTCTCTTGTAAAATATGTCCAATTGCAACATAAAAAATCTTGAAGCCCCTCCTAATCCTATGGAGGTCAATATAGTGGAAAAGTGAGGCATTTCAAAGGATTTAACTAAAGTGTATAGATCTAAACAACTAGCTCTGGCAAATACCCATTGGAGACCTCCTCCAATTGGTTGGTGTAAGCTGAATTTAGATGGGGCTGCCAAAGGGAATCTGGGTCTTGCTAGTAGTGGGGGAATTATTAGATCTGATAAGGGTGACTTCTTATCTACTTTCACAGGTGGGTTAGGAGTAAATTCCAATAATGAGGCGAAAGCTATGGTCATGCTTTGGGGAGTTAATTTGGCATTTTCTCTGGGTATCAGGAAGTTACAGGCTAAAGGGGACTCAAAGCTTACGGTGGATGCACTTTTGGATAGAGATAATCCTGGTTAACAAATTATTGACATTGTCAATGATACTAAAGGTCTCCTTAGTGGGTTTGAGGGGTATGAAATATAACACATTTTTAGGGAAGGTAATAAAGTTGTTGACACCATGGCCAACCTTGGTATCAATCTCAGCGCATTACGATGTTGGAGGAATATTGGGAATATCCCTAGTAATATCTAGACCCTCCTTACTAAAGATTTGAAACCTTATGGCATATCATAAACAAATTTATTTTGGCCCCCTTTGTTTAATGGTGTTAAGTTGGATTTTCTGGCCTAAGTCCTACCCTGATAAGTCAGCTTTTGCTAGGTTGATATTTAAAAATGATTGTGAAAAAGTGAATAAAAAGATAAGGCTGACTGGATTATCGGGTAGATAAAGTGGAAGGGTTATTTGGTGACTCAGCATGACAGAGTGATAACTGCTCAAGGGTGGTGGAGGGGAAATCATTTGGTGGTGTGATACTATATGAAGTACTCCCCTAGCATGCTCCATCATTTAAGTTCAAGCCATCTGGAGCTTTATCATCATTACACCACACCTGCAGATGGGAAAGATTCAAGAGATGACCATAATGAAAATAACAATCAGGGAAACTTGAGATATTTAGAATGCAAAGAAGGAACAATGACAAACATCATTTGGTAGCTATTTTTAACAATTCTTTTCCTCTGCACTTGCATTTGAATTTGTTCTATTCTATCAGGGTTAGAATCACTAGAATGGGAGGAGATAGGGTTAGAACCAAACCCATTTCCTATGAAGAGGTTAAATAGGATGGTAATCTGTGATGTATTTTTTTGCAGTGTGCACAAGAGTTGAATATGTTTTTCTGCAGAAGAAGACCTTGGTGTTGATGAAAGTGTTGTTGGAAGTGCATTAGAGAAGATGCAAAAATGAAGTAATTGACAAGGATAATGGAATGCTAAGAAATAGAGTGTCCCTTTGTGTTTTTCTTTTTTCATTCAAATCTTTGATGTAATATTTTTATTAGTGAGACATTTCTAGTTGTCAATACAACATCTATTTGCCAGTGAGGCTTTGTCGGTGAGACATTAAATGTAACCAATGAGGTTTTGTTTTGCCTGTGAGGCTTAATGAAGTGAATTTTTAGAGTAGTTTTTTATCCCTGTTAGGGTTTTCCACTCATAATCCCTATGTTATGACTTCTCTTGATTGTTTGTCAATTTGCTCTGATAAGTCATTCTTGTTCAAGTATCTTTCTCTGATTCATATCATTGTGATTCACTCAATATTCAATGTCTAATTGTTTGAAGTATCTCAGTTCTCTCTACATTATCATTCAAGTGGATTAATAGGTGAAAAAGTTTGATTGTTTAATAGACCACTGATTCACCCCCCTCTTAGTGGTCTTGTACTCCAACAAGTGGTATCAGAGCCTTAGGTTCCTTGTTCAAAATTTAATCAACTTAGGAGCTCCTGGTAGAGGAGTACTTGTCATGGCCAATTAGGAGGGTTATTCTACTTTCAAATCACCATTATTTGATGGGTCTAGTTTTGCCTTTTGGAAATTTAGAATGGAGTCCTACTTGTCTTCCTTGGGTTATGAAGTTTGGGCAACAGTAGAGAATGAGTATACTGAAACAAAACCCCCTTCCACTACTGATGAAAAGAAGGCCTATGGTAGTAATACTAAGGCCAAAAATGCTATTTTTTGTGGTTTGACCAATGATATCCTTGTCAAAATTATGAATTGTAAGTCTGCAAAGGCTATTTCGGATAAGTTGACAAGCATCTATTAGGGTGATGCCAAAGTCAAGGAAGCAAAATTATAAACCTTTAGAGCTAAGTTTGAAAGTCTTAAAATGAGTGAAGAAGAGAAGGTTGTTGATTACCTTTTAAGGGTTCAAGAGACTGTCAATGCTATCCATGGACTTGGTGAGTCCTTATAAGTAAAAGCAGTTGTCAAGAAGGTACTAAGGTCTCTAACATCTAAGTATGATTCCAAAGTATCTGCTATAGAAGAGAGGGATATAAACAAACTTACCTTAGATGAACTTCATGGAACTTTTACTACTTATGAGATGAGGGTTTGTAATGATGACTCTACAAGTAAGGAAGTTGCTTTAAAATTTGTTAAAAAGGACAAAGAGACAAATTTTGATACAGAGAAATTGAATGACCAAGAGTCCACCTTTGTAAGTAGATTGAAAAAGGGGTCATCATGAAAGTATAAAGGGAAGCTTCTATTCAAGTGTTTCAATTGTGGTAAGATAGGACATTATGCTACTTAATGTCCCTTTAAAGATTCTGAAAGTGATGAAGAGGGCAGTAGGAGACAAGGAAGGAACAAACAATTTAATCCTAAAAGGAAAAATTCTTTCAAAAAGCAGACAAGTCTATTCACTAAGGATGCTGATGCAACAGATTGTTGTTCAGAAGATTCTCTTGAAGAAGGAGAGGAAACCTTGTTATTGGCTATTGTTAGTGAAAATCAGAATGAAAAGAGTGAAGATCAATCTAAAAGTGATGAAGAAGAGGTTGATCTTGAAGGAGAGTTAAAATGTGCTCTTGGTGAAGTTAAAAGACTCAAGATGGAGGTAGTTATACAAAGAAATCAGACTCAAAAAGATCATGAAAATTTGATTAACAAGGTCATTGACTCTAAAAAATTAACTGCGGACCTAAAGTTGAAACTTGAAGAGAGCAAGATAGTTGTAGAAGTCACAAAAATGGAGTTAGACACCAAAGAAAAGGAGTGTCATACTTTAGAGGTAGAAATTGTAGCCTTGAGGAAAAGGCTTGAAATGTGTGGCAACAGTGATAAGTTAGTAGATATCTTGGTAAAATAGAAAGGCTACAAGGATAAAACTGGTCTAGGGTTTGAAGAAGGTCAATGTTCACATTCTAAGGATCCTCAACATGTTGGTGGCTTTGTCAATGTCACAAATAAAAGGCTCATGAAACCATCAAGTATCAAAAAGAATCTCCCATTCAGGTATAATCTATAGTTCTTTGGTTAGTGCTTTAATTGTAACCAATATGGACATAAGGCCAATGAATGTAGGATTGGTTCTAGAAGAAGAACAAGTTTTGTAAGAAGAAATCCTTTTAAATTTTTGAATAAGTTGAAATGCTTTAATTGTGATAGCTTTGGACACATATCTAAGTTTGGTAGACCTAAATTGAAAATGCAACAAAAGAGGATTAGTGTTCTTTCTAAGGTGGCATCTCCTAATGCTGATAGGACAAAGTTATTTTGGAGCCCTAAGATGATGGACAAAAAGGTTGAAGCTATGATTGTTCAAACTGCATTTCATGTCAAGAAGAAAGAATAGTGGGTTATAGACAGTGGGTGCTCTAACCACATGACAGGAGATAAGAGCATGTTCATCAAGTTTGAAGACTATACAAGAGGGTTAGTCAAGTTTGGAAATGATGCTTATGTTCAAATCAAAGGAAAAGGTACATTGCTCTTAGACGATGACACACCTTTGCATGATGTGTACTATGTAGAAGGTCTAAAACATAATCTCTTAAGTGTGAGTTAGTTTTGTGATAATGGTTTTAATGTTCTTTTTGATGCTTATGGGTGCGAAATTAGAATGAAATCATGTGAAACTGTTGTAGCAGGGTTAAGGAGTAAAGGAAACATCTATAACTTACAAGGGACCAAATCCACGGATATTTTTGAACACCTAAGGGAGAGATTGGATGGTCTTTCTCTTTCTTCCCTTCATTAAATCAAACCTTGTAAGCATGGTTTTAGGGGGAGTTTATAGTTTTGTTCTATCATCCCTAAACCTTGAAAGTTTAGTTTGGTCACTTATTGCAGTTGTTCTAGTTGTTGGTACATTTTTGTGTGATAGTGTTAACATCATTATTACTTTGTGACATTGGTTGAGTAATGATATATATACATTTATTAATATTCAGTGATTTGGATGACAATGGTCTTTGATAGTACACATTTGTTAGTGATTTTGCAACACTTGGCTGTCTTTCTTCAAACATATGGTGGTTTGTAGGAGGAGTATGCCTTATTTGGATTTGGATCACATTGAATCATACATTTCTATGGTTCATAAGTATATTCTTGGATATTGATGTATTATCTTGAAATATTCTTGTAATAATAGTACATTGGACAATATCAGTGCTCAGTGGATAAAATCAGGTCAGTGATTTCCATATCTCTATCATCCTTTGCAATTGATATCATGATCAACATTCATGGTTGTGGATTGTTTTACAAAGTGTTGTAGTGGCAAGTGCCCTGACAATCATGAAATAAAATTGTAGAAGAATAGACAAGGTGTAACAGTGGTTTCCACTGCATCATAATAGAACAGTATTAGTGTTTGTATTAGTGGTGGTTGTATCATTGATATTTATTATTGACAGTGTTTGAAGTTTGCATCAGGGTACACTAATGTCACATTATGGAGTCATGATGTCATTCATTGTTTACCTCTCTTTGTATCATGCTTTTGCACAATGATTTGTAGTATGATATGTGTTTGAACAATGTTATGAATCTTGTGGCTAATATGGTGTTTAGATAGTGTCATAGTTTGCAAAGGTATAATGACAATCTTGTCTAAATTGCCAGTGATCTTGTACTATACTCTTTTATTGCCTTATAATGCTTTGATCCACACATGGGTCATGTAGTGTTATCAACTTGACAGTTAAAATACAGTGTTTTCTTCTGCCTTGACAGTGAAATACAAGTGCCCTAACAGTGTAATAACAGTGTGCTATATGTGATATAACAATGCTTCAATAGTTTTTTTACCAAATTGTTTATGGACAAGTGTTTTAGTAGAACAAAGATGGTCTTGAGCAGTGATTTCTACTGATCTGTAGTACATGGAAAGATGTAGTGAGATTGTCTCTCTAACCAAGCTATGATCCTTAGCAAAGTATACCAGTCAAGGGGAGTCAATTGAAGCATTGAATGAGTGTACCTTTGTCCTTGATGTCAAAGGGGAAGAGAGAGAGTTAATGGAGTTTGAGTTTTTGCCATCAATGACAAAGGGAGGGTTTATTGCATGAAGTTTGTCATTGATGTCAAAGGTATAATGTTGATGTCATGGTGTTGGTCATTTCATGTTGTTTGTACCATCTCATGTTACACATATTGTGTTGATGCAAGTTGATTTGATGTTGAAGAGATGATGTTGGATGCATGATATGGTGTGTTCATGTCTTGATCAGGATCAAGACTTTATCAGGATCAAGACTTTATCAGGAGGCCATTGTGTTCATTGTTACAAAAAAACTCCCCAGGAGATAGAATTGTGTTTGTCATTAGAGATTCAGTGATGTTGATCAAAGGAGATGTGTTTGTCATCAGAGATTTAGTGTTGTCATTGAAGAATGTTTCATCATTAATCAAATCAGTAAGATGTGTTTGATATTTCTTCATAAGACGTAAGATGCAAGGTAAGAGCCATGTTGATGTTCATGCAAAGATGTTAGTTTTGTGGTCATTATTAGGCTCATCTTGTTTGAGTTCATGTTGTTGAAATCTAAATGGTATTGACTTGTCCTATGTACATATCCAACCTTCACTTGTCATGTGTTCATATCCAACCTTCATGATTCCTAGATCACAATGTACACAAATGTCTTTCTATGTCAATGTGTTTGAGTGTGCAGTCTAAAGCTTCAATTTGTTGGTGAAATAGTTAACCTATTTTAGAAGGTTCAAGTAATGTGTCCTCATTGTGTTCATGTCTTTCCACTTATCTCTTTGCTTCCCTTGTTTATCCTCTATCAAAACACTTCTGTCTTGAGTGAGTGCATAGTTTAAGTCCTGGAGCTTGTGATATGATTAGTGTTCTTTGATCCTTTGTGCCCTATTGTCTCATCCAAGTTTTCCTAAGATTATACTAAGTGTCATGCTTTAATAGTACTGCCTCTGAAGTCATTGAAACCTTTGCAGAGTCATCATGATATCCTTTGATGAGGTTACTGTGTCAAGTTATTCCTTTTTTGTTGTTTAGGGTTTGTATTATTTAGGGTTTTAGGGCCTCAAACCCTAAACCATGTGTTTCTTGCTCAAAGGAACAAAGGCTTCATTCACTCGTATGCACTTTTCTTCTAATCACTTGTTGAGTAGCTATATCAGGTACTTCACTTAAGTGAACACTTTAAGTGGTCTGCATCGTTCCCCGACTGGCCCCATTGGTTAGGGTCTACTAGGCTTCTCAGTTGCTAAAGTTGGTTTGAGTGGGATATACTGATCAACGACTCGAGTAAAGGCGTGAATGGTAAAATCGATGGCATAAGTTTGAATTTTATTTGAATCTCAATGGACATTCATGCTCAGTAAAATTGATGGGCAGTTTCTAGAACTAAGCTCTAACTACTTTGTTTTGGTTTTTCTAACTACCTCGAGGGCCAGGAAATTTAATTTAAGGATCTGTATGGAGGAAAAAGGTTGTCTTTTTTGGGGACTTGAGTTTATAACAGTGATATGTACTAGGAAATTGCTATAATGTTTATATTTTGAATATGAACTGTTGGTTTAAAGAGGTTCAAACTAGATGTAACCTTGTAATTTTAGTATGCATAAGGAGTGATATAGAAGTTTCATTATAAGAGAAACTTTGTGTGAATGTTTACAATGTGCACAAGAGTTAAATATGTTTTTCTGCAAAAGAAGACCTTGGTGTTGATGAAAGTGTTGTTGGAAGTGCATTAGAGAAGATGCAGAATTGAAGTAATTGACAAGTATAATGGAATGCTGAGAAACAGAGTGTCCCTCTATGTTTTTCTTTTTTCATTCAAATCTTTGATGTAATCTTTTTGTCAATGAGACATTTATAGTTGTCAGTGAGATATTTATTTGCTAGTGAGGCTGATTTACCAGTGAAGCTTGGTTAGTGAGACATTAAATGTAACTAGTGAGGTTTTGTTTTGCCAGTGAGGCTTCATGAAGTGAATTTTTAGAGTGGTTTTTTTATCCTTGTTAGGGTTTTCCACTCATAATCCCTATGTTATGACTTCTCTTGATTGTTTGTCAATTTGCTTTGATAAGTCATTCTTGTTCAAGTATCTTTCTATGATTCATATCATTGTGATTCACTCAATATTCAATGTCTAATTGTTTGAAGTGTCTCAGTTCTCTCTACATTATCAATCAAGTGGATTAATAGGTGAAAAAGTTTGATTGTTTAATAGACCACTGATTCACCCCCCTCTCAGTGGTCCTATACTTTAAAAATATTTGCAATGAAGGAGGGGTGATGCCATTCTTGGAAGGGTTAAATGGGTAATGATGGAAATCTTTCTATGCAATTTGTGGAGTCAGGGGATCATCACCAAGTTCAACTTGGAGGGGTTGGTTTCGAAGTGAATGAGGAGGTCATTGGGTAGGACACGGGCATGACCTGTAAAGGAAAGAAGCTTTAGAGGAAGCACAAAGTGTCTGATATAGACATTATGGCCATCTTCAAGGAAGGTGAGCAATAGTCAAATTCAAGGGTGGCTTCGAGAGGGAGAAATTACCTGACCCTTGGGGTAAGGTATGTTTTGTCATCATGAAGTACTTCATGTTAGAAGGGTGGTTTAGATGTTATTTCCATTACCACTTTTCCCTCTTAAACCATTTTAGGCACAAGATTTTGCTTAGTTTTCCCTTCTATCTATTGTCTTCTCTCAAATATTTTGTGTTGATGTATAAAATTACACAGGTTCCAACACCAACATGGGAAGTTTCAGGAATGTGGGACTTGCTACCTGAAACAACCTCCGGACTTTAAAGAAGCTGGCTCTTCTCTATCTTAAATGAGTTTTGAGGAAAAGGATAGAAACTAACAAGATTATAGATACAATTAAGCAAAACTAACTATGGCGATGCACCTAAGTAAAAGTATTTCTCTCAAATTAAGCACAGTGAAACTATCCTCAAGATTCAGTTATATTAAAGAGTAGATACTGCATGATTAACATAAACAGATGCAATGAATAAAATCAAAGACTCACAATCAGACACTTTGCAATGACACAGGTAATATCAACCAAGGCACAAAACAGAGTTCTTCTCATTAATTTAAAAGCAACATAAGAGGCACAGATACATGCACAGGTATATTAACTTTCTAATCAAGAATAAAAAAATAAAGGCAAATGATATCAACTGGTCACAGCAAAAGTCTCCAACTTCTCTCTTAAATCTCTAACAGAAAAATATCTCTATCTGTATTCTCTGTATGTCTAAAAACTGTATATCTCAATCTATGAATGAATGTTACATATTTATAGCCTAAGATCTGACTCTAGATTGTCTGCAACAATTGAATCCCAACGACCCAACAGAACTGAAGCTAACTAGAAGTCTCTGCTAGTTAAGATCCTGCAAATCTGCAATAGTTTTCTCTTTCCTACAAGCTCATTGGTTGGGGCAAAATATATGTGGCGCACCTCCTTCTATAAGGGACAGACACTTGGCGGTTGCCACGCACTTGAAACTAAAAAGACTGTGACAGATGGTAGCATCCGCGTGCACAACTTGAAACTCCTTCGTCTCTCAGGAAAGAATAGGAAACAGACACTTGTCGTGTTCCGCAGCATGCTAAACTATCTACGTGTCTTTATCCGCAACACTTCACAAAACTATGTCTTTATAATCGGGTGGCCTCCGTAGGTGACAACTATTGCAATCCACAGCATTAGAAACATGAGACACATTAATAACGGAACCCACAACCTTAGTGATCACTAACTTTCAAAAGGAGAAAATAGGGACAGGTGGCATCTTCTGCACGCATAATAGCTGACAGGTGGCAGCACTCGCATCACTACTAGAAACTTTAGAAAACTCTTTGAAACTCCCGCAGAAGTTGACACTTGGCAAGTTCCGCATCACTTAGAAACTTTAAGCTATCGCCAAAGAAGGGTCATAAACAAAAATAACTTTACTGCCACATCCACCATGTGGCGTTCTCTGCATTCCTGAAACTTATAATCACTGTGGCCTACCATCTTCTTTACTAACAAAAATATGATACACGTGGCAAGCTCCACAACAAAGCGATAAGACACACGGCAGCCTCTGTGCTCGCATTGAAACTTTTAGGAACTATCTCCGCTAATGACACGTGGTGACCTCCACATCACTTAGAAACTTTAAACATATTGAAACTACTGCTACGTGGCGCGCTCCGCACAAAAGTTATAGTTAGAGACAAATACCATGGCTTGAACTAGGGCTCGACACTTGGCATCTTCTGCATTAAGCATAAGAAGCCCACGTAGCAAGACTTTGAAACATGCACAGAGACAAAAGACACTCGCGGACTTGCACAATGACTAATACAAAATGTAGAGTTTTTACACTCTACAGTTCTTGGCGACCAAGAGGACTTCTGAGCCTACTCAAAAAGAACCCAAAACTGGCAAAAATACATGTAGTAAAAATACAACATAGAGTCACAAATTTTGCAATGTCGTCTGATAAACAGACCATTTTGAATCAGAGAGTCCCTGCCTACTCTGTAAATCTTGAAAAGCAAAACCAAGATTAATTATATCTTTGTGAGAAAATGTTTGCAAAATTTGAACCGCGGCCTTTAACTGAAACTCGAGCTGAGACATAGGTATCAACATAGATTCCACTTCCTTGACTGATGAAGAATCACTTAACCCTTGGAAAACTGTTTGATCATTTTGCCTGGTTAAGAGCAGGGCCTTGATATCATCAATCATCAACACTATATTATTGTCTAGAAATGGTGAAGGAAGACCCAGTTGCACCAAATCCTCTATATGTTTCTTCATGTCTTTCACTCCTTCCTTCACTGTATCTAGGAGCTCTTAGCAATTTGTAGTAGTAGAGTTACAACTGACAACCTCATTGACTTTTTTAGCAATGACCATTCTGTCATTGATACTTGCTGCTGACAGAGTCTCATCTATGGTGTCATATAATTTCTTCAACAAAAGTTGAGAGTCTGAAACTCTCAAAGAAATAGTTCACAAGGTGGCTTGCACCGAAGTTTCAACCTTCTCGCACAACTGATGAGCATTTAACAAAAATGTTAAGGATGGCCTTAGCTGAATAATCTCCTCAAACATTCTTTCCCAAACTGAAACATAAAGCTCTTTCACCAGATTCAAAACTCCAACATTTGGCCTATTAGCTAACTCAATTGTTAGCTATTTTGTTGTTTGTTGCTCTGCCAGGAGTTGTGCCTAAATTGCACCAGTAGCATTCTATTCATTCAACAACTTCTGCTGAAATTATGTGGCTTGCTGCAACTACTCTTGATACTTCTTCTCCAAGGTGGCTTTCTCCTGTCTCAAAACATTCACTGCAGCCTTTTCCTATGCTAGCTCAAACTTAAGAGAAGCATTTTGGGCCTGTGTAGCTTGATGTATCTAACAGGAAATAGTATTTTGTAACTGTTTGTTCAAACTTTCAATCTCATTCTTCTTGGATTGAACTTCTCCAGCAAGGTTGCTACTATTCACCTTCTCCTGAGCTAAATCATTCTCAACCTTCTGCAACCTCTTAGACACTTTCAAATAATCAGTCGCAACAATAGATGTAGTCTCATTGAGTAGCTCGACCCTATCTTGTGGCCTGAAAAGAGACATATCCAGAGCTACAGCATTCATTGAATAGTCTTGGGGCTGCATTTGTTCATTAGGTTTCACCACATTTGGAGACAAATGTGTTACTGTCAACTGTTGTTGAATGGGGTCAAAAAGTGACCTCATGTGTGGCACAGCAGGGCTCTTGTTTTCTTTCTTTCTCTTCTTGTCCATTCTAGCTTCTCTAGCCCTTTTTGCTGTGTCTGCTTGGGCTTGGAATGTAGGAGGTAAAGCAATGTATCCTCCAGCAAAGGGATGACCTTGAGGTAGGCCATAGGGAATGGCCAATAATTGTTGGCTAGGAGAAACTTGAGGAGAGGATCTTTTTGGAACAGAGGGGGAAAAGAGTGGTAATGAAATGGCCTGTGAAGACATGGCCTGTGAACTGGCAATTGGGGCAAGGGCTGATGTAAGCACAACAGAAGTGGCAGGGGGTATAAATGTTTGGCTAATTGGGTTTGCCACTCCTAAAGTAGAAGAAAGAGACACAAGAGAAAAAAGGGAAGAAAAACTTACTTGAGCAATAGAAGATGTGGTTGTCAGTTGCTGTAGCAGTGGTTGTGCTTCTTTCTCTGACTCCTCTTGCAGGTGCAGTTTCTTGTGTTTCCTAGGTCTCTCCCCTGTTTCCTCCTCTATTTCTTTCTCTTCCACATTTACCACCACTGGTGGTTTCAAATGAGCAAAGATGGAACCTCCAGATACTGAAGATAATTGAACCCCTATGGTTGGTGATGACACCACACCTTTTTGTTTCTCTAAAGTGTTGAGAGATTGGGGCCAGGAAGATATAGGAGCAGCAGATGAGGCATGTCTTGTTTCTTATATTGTGTGGGTTGACTCAGCTTCCTCTTCTGATTCCTCACCCTTCTTCTAAATTTTACTTGTGTCAGGGCTAGAGACTGGGGAGGGATGCCACTCATCCCAAATTGACTCCCATTTCTCATCTGTGTCAATATTCCTGAAAGAATGTGTTAACTCTGAAATCTCCTGCCTATGCTTCCAATAGGCTTCAATCTTCTTTGGCTTCCAATCTTGGGCCTTCAAAGTTTTCTTTAAACCAGTAGACATTCTTATCTTGGGGTCATAAACCTTTTCTTTAACATAAAAATTCTCCCACGGCCTAGGCCCTTCATAAGGCAAATCAGCTAGTTCCACATATAGGTCTAGGTTGTCTTCTTTTGGATTCCTTCTATCTTCCTAGAAAGGCTGACCCTCATGTACCATTTTAGCACAGACCTTGTTGTTTCTAATCCTGGAGTCCAAAAAATTTTCTGGGTCATACTTCCATTTATCTTCAATGATGAAGAATCCAAGGGAAGCTAGCTTTCTTAGCAAAAGGTGTTCAACATCTCTAACCTCTAGTGCCATATTTTTTCTGACCCATGGGATGTCATACATGTTCTTTTTCCTTTTCTTGGTGCCAAACTCATTATCAACCACCGACACCTACTGGTCACTTCTAAGAATACTACCCTAGGGGTCAATATTTTAGGTAGCAGCATGGGCTCCTCATTGAAACCATGGACTCTAATGATAGTATTGTGTGCCCCAAAGAAATAATCACATGGAATTGGGTAGTTGGTCATAAATCCCCTTAAACCTTGTGTCAATCTATGCTCTACAGGTTTAGGGCTTAATTGGCAAAAGGCAGGGGCTACAAAGAGTTCCCAAAACTCATAAGGGTTGGATGCCTCAGATAACACGTGTCCATGCAGACATAGGGATAGTTTTGTTTTGGCCAAAATCTGGGTCATACATGTTTAAATGCATATATGGTGCAAAAAGACTATGGTTCTAATATAGCATTAGATGGAATAGATAAGAAGAATACCTAAAAACTCCTTTGGACTTGAAATTCACGAGTTGATCAATCATGGTGTTAGTAATTTGCTCTGAGAAATCTAGCTGGTATTCTTGTGATTTGTCTATAGTCTTTAATCTGAAAATGATAGCTATTTTCTAGTCATATACCGTGTTGTCCTCTTTCATCCCAAAAATGAAGGCTATCATTGACAGTGCCTCTTGAGTACTTTGGATGAATTGTGCCCTCCCTATGGGTAGTGTGGGCATCTACATGTTATCATCTCCTAACTGCATCTCTGAATTGAGGAACCTAACCTTGTTGATTACATTTGCCCATGTCTTCTGCATTTTGGCAATAGTGGGAAATGTGGTCGTTTTATCATGTTGCATGGCCAGCATGTCCATTATGCCCTTGGGTGTAATATGCACAATAAAAGGGCCCTATTGTATGGTATTCGAGGGTGCATGAAACAACTCTATGCATAATTCAATTAGTTTAGGACACAGGTGCACACTCAGAACCACAAATTGTGCCAACTGCGAGGTCCATATTCGCATACCAAAAGTTTCGGATTGCCCATTTTTTGCCTTTTGAATACACCTCTGATGTGCCCCCTCCCGGAGAGTCTTAGTAGTCTTTTGAAGGGTTGTGTCAAAAATGTCATCTGCGTAATCCTTCACCTTTGCTGGGTCAATAGAAAACACTACCTCAGAGACCCTGGTTCTTGGATAGGCTCTCTTTGGTTGCGCGGGTGCTGAAGCATATGATTTGCTGCTCAACAGCCTGTCAATTGACTCATAAATCCCAAGCCCCTCCCAAGGAGACTGTGCTTCAGACATATCTGTATTAGCGAGGAGAATGCGGCAAGCTTTGACACAAGAAAGACCGAAACTACATAATAAGAGTGACACAGCTAGAAAGTGCTTTCTAGGGACAGAAATTGGAGGCAATAGTGATTCAAAGCAGAGAGATGGAAACAAATGAGAGCTACACTTAGGATTTAACACTAATTTATTGGGGCTTTAATGACACATCTTATCTTATAAATGGCATTAATGCTGAGAAACAGTTAGTGTATCCTTTTGAAATCTGCATGGAACGGAGTGTCAGATATGTTACAAGAGTGGCTGTCCATTCCTAAAAAGTGTGTACTTCCAGGGAATTTGGGGATTGGAGAACAACCTTAATAAATGTGAGACCAAAAGAGAAGGGGCTTTGCGCTGCTGACACGTGTTCACAGAACACTTATTGAAAGGGAAAGCGGGAACAAAAAGCAGGAAAAATAGGAAAGCAGGAAAAGGAAACTAACTAACTATGATACATAAGAGCCCCTGCTTAATTGAAATGCTTCAGATAGATCCCATTTACAGGAATCTCTTCAGGTTCACCATCCATAGTCTCGAGCTCAAAAGAATTTTTTTTTCTTGCAGGAGCAAATTTTGTAAGCACCCGCCCATAATGATTCGAACTTGTTGTGTTGACCCAGCTTAGCAGCTCTTTCATCCCATTTCAAAACCAGTGAGCCAACCTCAAAAATGGGATTTGAAGTTCTCTTATCAAAACAGTCTTTAACTATTTTCTGATGTTTCATCAGTGACTCATGTGCCTTTTCTCTTTTCTCTTGTACTTCCAACAACTCAGCCAGTATGACTTGCATGGGGCCATTTTCTTCAATCTCTATTTGTTTCAGCAATTGCAAGGCAGGGATCTCTAAGCTCAGTGGCATTACTACTGGTTTACCATAAACTAATTCATAGGGAGACATTTTAGTCACTTGCTTTGGTGTGATCCTGTCAGCCCACAGTGCTATATTAAGCAGTTTATGCCACTCTCTTTGATAATTGGTCCCTATCCTCTTAATGAGTCTAATCAAGGTCTTGTTAGTGGACTCTGCCAGACCATTACCCTGAGGGTAATAATTTGAAGAAGTCTTCAAATAAATCCCATTCCTTAATGCAAACTCAGATAGTTTGGTTCCCAAAAATGCTTTAGCATTATCTGATATAATGGTACGAGGGGGACCAAACCGAACAGTTATGCCTTCTAGAAAGTCTAATATGACTTTTTTTGTTGCCTCTTTGAGTGGTACTGCTTCACTCCACCTGGTAATCTGTTGCTGTGAGGATCCATTTGTGTCCCATACTTGACACTAGATTGATCATTCCAATAAAATCCAGACCCCATTGAGCAAAGGGTTCATCCACAATTATGGGGCTTAGAGGCATTGCTGCATTTCTCCTTTTGCCTATATAAAACTGACAAGCCTGACATTCTTTAACTAGCTGATAGTAATCTATAAACAGAGTGGGCCAGAAGTATCATGCTTGAGTCACTTTGATTGCAGTGGTCCTTGCTGAAAAGTGTCCACCTGAGGCTCCATGGTGTAATTCATGTAGTATTCTTTGAGCTTCATCTTTCTCTATACATCTCAAAAGTATACCATCAACATTTCTTCTAAATAGAATATGGTCAATTAATACAAAATGGGCCCCTTGTTGCCTATAGTATCTTCTCTTATCATGGGAGAGCTCATTTGGGAAAATCCCATGCTTCATAAACTGTATTTTGTTTGTGACCCAAGAACCTTGATCAACCTCTTGGATTTTCAATACATTTTCACTTTTTGTTTCTTGTGTCATCATTCTCTCCATGTCTTGAGTCATATATTGGCACAATCCTTTGCCTCTGACTAACTTGGTGGGTCTTACTTCTACATCATATTCTAGGATCTTTGTGATCCAATTGGGTCTTTTCTCAGTGATCTCACCCTCCATAATATATTCTCTTACACTAGGATGAGCCACTAGTATCAGGATTTTATTTCCTATTACCATATGTCTGAATTTTTTAAGGGCTTTAACCATGGCATATGCTTGCTTCTCCACAAAATTATATCTAGCTTCATATTCCTTGAGAGTTCTAGAGGAAAAGGCTATTGGGTGTTCTCCTTCTTGTAGATCATCTTTCTGAGTTAAAATAGCAGCAACACTAAATTCTCCCCCATACACATACATTATGAAAGATTTAGAAAAGTCTAGGTTTCTAAGTACTGTGGCTGTTGAAATAGCTTTCTTGACTTCCTCAAAAGCCTGCCTTCCTTCTGAAGTCCATTTGAAAACTAGATCCTTTTTAAGCAATAGTGTCATTGGTCTAATTAGACCTGCAAAATCAGCTATGAATTGGCTAACAAAGTTGATTTTCCCTAGAAAGGATTGGATTGCTTTCTTGTTGACTAGTAGGGACAGGTTCATTATGGCAGTGACTCTTTCTGGATCAATAGAGACCCCTTCCTTTGACACTATATGCCCTAAAAGTTTACCCTGAGGTACTACAAAGATGCATTTCTTGGGATTCAGAGATATTCCAAACTCTTGGCACTTCTTACAAATAGCCTCTAAATGGTCAAAATGATCTACAACATTTTTAGAAAAAATAGTGAGGTCATCTAGATAAATCAAAATGATTTTGTTTATAAGCTCCCCAAATGCTACATCCATTGCTCGCTGAAAGGTAGCTCCAGCATTTGAAAGGCCAAAATGCATCTTAGCATATGCAAAGGTTCCCCACTTTGTAGTGAATGTAGTCTTATGCTGGTCTTCATCAATCAACCAAATCTGATTGTATCCAGAGAAACCATCCAGCAAGGAAAACCTCTCTGATCTAGCCACAGTCTGTAAAATTTGTTCCATAGAGGGTAGGGGATAATGATCTTTCAAAGATGCTCTATTCAAATCTTTGAAATCTACACAGAGTCTTATGCCACCAGTCTTTTTTCTTACTGGCACTAGGTTTGATACCTAGGTTGAATGCTTAATTGGAAAAATAATCTTTTATTCTAGGAGCTTTTGCAACTCATCCACCATTAAAGGTTCAATTCTAGGATTCACTGGCCTTTACTTTTGTTTGACTGGTTTAGATCCTTTAGTAAGCTCTATGGTGTGTTGGATGATATCTCTATTATAGCCATGCAAGTCTTCATAGGTCCAAGCAATCACCCTATCATATTTTTCACACAAATCAATCAACCTTTCCCTTTCTTGCTGGGTTGTAGAATTTCCAATTTTCAATTTTCTTGCTTCACTGACTTGGATTTCAGAATAATCTTCCTTATTTGCTTGAAACCTCCTCTTCTCTAGGCTTACATCTTCTGGGTCGAATAAGTTTTCTAAAGTAATTAGTCCTTTAGGAAGTTTATTTGACTTGAGCTGGATAATTTGATCACCATATGCTTCCTCAATTTTAGGATGTAATTGATCAGTAAATTCTCCTGATTGTTGCAAGAATGAGAGTACTTGGAAATCATTATCAAAAACTTGCCAATTTTGGTCATTATTTGGAATAGTTGGTCTTACTATAACTTTGACTGACTCATTGTTAACTAACAGATCATTTGCTGGGTCAAACTGTGAACCAATCTGTGCCATTCTATCTACCTCAGAATTTTAGGATTTGGGAACTACCACAATATTGAAAGCCTCAAAACCATCTATTAGGTCCCAAATTCTGTGCCTATAGGATCTCATTCTTACATTTTTGGCTACTACCTTTTCTCTGATTTTTTTTACTACCAGTTCTGAATCTCCTTTTACTATCAGATTCTTTATTCCTTTTTTCTTTGCCAACATGAGTCCATGTGCTAAAGATTCATATTCAGCATCATTATTGGTACAAGCAAACTGAAAGTGGATGGCTCTTAAAAATTTCTCACCACTTGGGGCAGTAAGGAAAACTCCTGCTCCAGCACCATTTTTACTCCAAGCCCCATCAAAATTGAAGGTCCAGATTTCTAAGTCCTTTTCAGATTCTTGACTCTGTGATGCTTCTTTCCTTAAAACATTAGGAATCTCTTGGTCTTCTTCAAATATGACATAAGTGCCTAGACCAGTAGAGTCATAATTTCCTTAGGGATCACTCTGCATCATAGTCAATAACTGATTACTCTCTTCTTCCTGTTGATCATGTTCAATCCAGTCACCCAACTCTTCAACAAAGATTCTCTCTTCTTTATTTAGCATAGCATGGGATGCTTCTAATTTTGGGGTTGACTCATTTGTGATATGGTCTTTGGATAATGGTTCAAACAGCATTTTCATCTTTGTCCCATATTTGGTTCTTAGAATGAGGTGTGACCAATCTAGTGACATGTAACCTCCTATTTTGGCTGTGAAATCTTTGGATAAGCATAAACCAAATATAGGGGGTATATCTATGACTACCACATCCTGATTTACAATTATATTAGGGCAAGTATAGAGTTGCAATGGAAGTTGTTTAATTTTTCGTATTGTTTGCATAGATTTCCCATCCAACTGCATGACCCCTCTTGTAAGTGGCTCATATTTTATCTTCAAAGCATCTGCTATTTGCTTTGGCATTACTGTAGTACTAGCCCCAAAGTCTATCATTGCATTATGCAGTAATTTCTTCCCAACTATTAGAGTCAAATAAAAGGGATCTGGTTTAGATTTACCTACCTCAGGTGCATTATTCAATAGAGCTGTTGTCTGCAGAGGTACAGTATCTTTGAGCTACAACTTTTCTTTATTAGCAGGTCCTCCTTTAGCACCAGTGTGTTTAGGGACTTCTTGGCTTTGCAGAGCTTCTTGCAACAATGTCTTCTGCTCAGGAATAGCTAACATATCCCAGATTGATACATGCGCTGGAGTTCTTTTTAGCTGATCCACTACATTCACAGGTCCTAATGCTTGGGTATTTGAGTAATAAGGGTACCTTCTCTTTTCTAGAACTTGTCCTGAGGCTACTTGATTCTGCACAGGCTGAGGCATTTCTTGTCTAGAGACTACGTTCTGATGATTTTGAAATGGAGGAGCTCCCATGATCTGATTATTAGTGACTTCAGGATGCTCCATCATTCTCCTCTTCAATTTGGTATAATAGTCTGACTGTACCATTGGTTTCTTTGAAGTAGGTGCATCATTCAGAAACACTGAATCTTCCTCTTCAATCCATGAAAATAGAGCGTGTTCAGGGGCTATTTGTTCTTCTTCTTGTATGGACATTCCTTGCATCTGGGCCACCATGACTGCATTTTATACACTAGGAGACTGATATGGTGGAGTGTTAGAAGTTGCAAATTGTTCTTCCAACCCTCTTTGTTCTACTATCTTTTGCTGTCAATTTCCTCTGGGACAGTCTCTGGGCATATGGGCATTGTTGCGGGGAAAGCACCAAGCATTTGTGCCATCTGTAAAATTATTTTGCCCTGGAACGATTTCCCTGTTGGGATTAGGAGGAACAGTTTGTAAAGGTATAGGGACTATAACCAACTAGTTTGAAGACTGAGGATTAGCTTGCCTTTGAAGGCCTTGATATTGATTTGGCTGAAAGGGTTGTCTATTTCCTTGGTAACCTTGATAAGGGGGCTTTGGATAGGGATTTTGTTGTCTCTTTAGATTAATTATCTCATTTGAGAAGGTTCTTAAAATGTTCTTGATATCATCCATTTCAGATGGTTGAGCAGAGGTGGTTGCCTTAGTAGGTTGTTGAGGAAAGGAATACATAGACATAGGTGGAGTTGTATGATTAGGAGTTTCTTGTGGCAACGGTAAGGTAATTTTTGGGAACATGGGCATAAGGGGGCCTTGGGGGCAATTTTCCAACATCTATCAAGTTATTTTCAGCCTTGACTGCCAACTCATATGCTTCTGGTAGTGTCTGACCTCCAAGAGACTAAATCATCACTGATACATCTAAGTTTAAAGCTTTAAGGTAAAACACAATAGCCATACCTAGTAATGGTCTTGCTATAGCAGAAATTTTGTCCCAAGTCTTTTGAAATTTAGAGTTGAAATCAGTCATGGCTTCTTGTGGTGCCATTTTGATAGTGATCAATTGTTGCAGCAAGGAAGATTTATCACCCTTTTCTTTAAATCTTGCAAAAAAAGCGTCCCCAAGCTGATTCCATGTAGATATTGTGTTTGGAGTGATAGATCTATACCAGTCCAGAGCCTTCCCTTTGAAAGAGGCTACTAACAATCTTATGGCCACATTCTGTTGAGTGATAACATGTACTACACATACATCAGATACATCCTACAGATGCTCTTCAGGTGTCTTGAAATCCTCCCCACTAAACTTAGGTAGAGCCTTCAGAGCATTAGCTGGAATAGCATCCCAAGTTGCTGGTAGTACTGGGAGAATTAGAGGACTATCAGTGTTCCAATTTGCATAGTTCCTTGGGGCTATAGGTGTTCCCATATTTGCTCTTTGTGCTACTGCAAACTGATTCACTCTTCTCCTTGGATTAACTACAAATGGTGGCAAAAGAATGCCTAGATTTGCAGCAGATTGAGCTCTTGTTGTAGGTCCACAGCTCTAGCTCCTTGTGGCTCTCCGGCTCATACGATCTTGACAGAAACTTCAAGAAAGGTCCCACCGGGCATGCCAAAAATTGTTGATGTATAAAATTGTGCAAGTTCCAACACCAACATGGGAAGTTTCAGGAATGTGGGACTTGCTACCTGAAACAACCTCTAGACTTTAAAGAAGATGGCTCTTCTCTATCTTAAATGGGTTTTGAGGAAAAGGATAGAAACTAACAGGATTACAGATACAATTAAGCAAAACTAACTATGGCGATGCACCTAAGTAAAAGTATTTCTCTCAAATTAAGCATAGTGAAACTATCCTCAAGATTCAGTTATATTAAAGAGCAGATACTGCATGATTAACATAAACAGATGCAATGAATAAAATCAAAGGCTCACAATCAAACACTTTGCAATGACACAGGTAATATCAACCAAGGCACAGAATAGAGTTCTTCTCATTAATTTACTAGCAACATAAGAGGCATAGATACATGCATAGGTACATTAACTTTCTAATCAAGAATAACAAAATAAAGGCAAATGATATCAACTCGTCACAGCAAAAGTCTCCAACTTCTCTCTTAAATCTCTGATAGAAAAATATCTCTATCTGTATTCTCTATATGTCTAAAAACTGTATATCTCAATCTATGAATGAATGTTAGATTTTTATAGCCTAAGATTTGACTCTAGATTATCTGCAACAATCAAATCCCAATGGCCCAATGGAATTGAAGCTAACTAGAAGTCTTTGGCGGTTAAGATCCTACAAATCTACAATAGTTTTCTCTTTCCTACAAGCTCATTAGCTGGGGCAAAATATATGTGGCACACCTCCTTCTATAAGGGACAGACACTTGGCGGCTCTCGTGCACTTGAAACTGAAAAGACTGTGATAGATGGTAGCGTCCGCACGCACAACTTGAAACTCCTTCGTCTCTCAGGAAAGAATAGGAAACTGACACTTGTCGCGTTCTGCACCATGCTAAACTATCTACATGTCTTTATATGCAACACTTCACAAAACTGTGTCTTTATAATCAAGTGGCCTCCACGAGTGACAACTGTCGCACCCCGCAGCATTAGAAACATGAGACACATTAATAACGGGACCCACAACCTTAGTGCTCACTAACTTTCAAAAGGAGAAAACAAGGATAGGTGGCATCTTCCACATGCATAATAGCTGACAGGTGGTGGCACCCACATCACTATTGGAAACTTTAGAAAACTCTTTGAAACTCCCGCGGAAGCTGACACTTGGCAGGTTCAGCATCACTTAAAAACTTTAAGCTATCACTGAAGAAGGGTCATAAACAAAAATAACTTTACCACTGCATCCACCACGTGGCGTTCTCCACATTCCTGAAACTTATAATCATTGTGGCCCACCATCTTCTTTACTAACAAAAATATGATACATGCGGCAAGCTCCGCAACAAAACAATAAGACACACAGCAGCCTCCGCACACATTGAAACTTTTAGGAATTGTCTCCGCTAATGACACGTGGCTACCTTCTCATCACTTAGAAACTTTAAACATATTGAAACTACTGCTACATGGCGTGCTCCACACAAAAGTTATAGTTAGAGACAAATACCTCGGTTTGAACTAGGGCTTGACACTTGGTAGCTTCCGCATAAAGCATAAGAAACCCGCGCAGCAAGACTTTGAAACATACACAGAGACAAAAGACACCCACGGACTTGCACAGCGACTGATACAAAATGTAGAGTTTTTACACTCTACATTTTGTTAGGGAAGCTAAAGAAGTTCATGTCAAAAATCTTGAGAAACCCCCCATCCCCCTTCACCAGGGTTTGATCTTCCAACTATACCACTTTCATTTGGCCCTCTGTCCTCCTAAGCCCATTAGAGTTAGATTGGTTGAGCACACCCCCTAGTATTGCTATGGAGAAGGGTCTTGAAAACCCTGATGTGGAAGAAACCTTGAGGGTTAAGGGTAAAAACAAAAAAAAAAACTACTTCTTTTGAAAAGGAGAAATTGGAGTCTCCTTCTATGGATGAAGTTGTTGTCCCTAAGAGTTCTGTGTCAAAACCCTCTTTAGACTAGTTCCAGATTGAAGGGGATAAAGCTAGAGATAATCAGATGGGCTCTGCCACTAAACCTAAACCCCCCTTGAAACAAGCTAAAGGGAAAGCCACTCCCAAATCCCAGGGGAGAAAAGCCAAGTCTCAAGAGGAATTTGTTATTAGTCTCTTCTCCCTTAAGCATGATTCTATTAAACAAGGAGAAAAGTCTTCTACTAAAAGGAACCTTGAAGAGGAAATGAACTAATCCAGCAAGAAACCTAAAGGGATCCAAGTTGAGGAAGGTGTTAAATATACCATGGAGGATAGTAAATTTGTTGACATGGATTTGTTTGTTCCCTCTACTGCAAACCAACCCCATTTGAAGGAGAATGGAAAGGTTGTGTCCATTGGTGTTAAAGATAAGAAAGCATTGTATGTGAGAAGGTCTAACAGAATTGCTGGTATCTAGACTCCTAGTCTTAAAGGGATTGATATCTCTAGTGACTCTTAGTTTGAAGAAGATGTTGCAAGTATGGGCCTAACCGGTGTTGTCATTGATGTCAACATACTCATGTTGCATTAGTGAGAAGGATTAGATAAGCTGTGTGCTGAGGGTATTGAGAGAATTAGTCTCAATTAGGAATAGTGAAGAATAGTGATGACAAGAAGGCAAAAGTGCTCAATAGGTTGAGGATCAGAGGATGCGGTTTAAAGGGTTTGTAGATATAAGTCTTGAGATGCTCTAGTCAAGATTTCAGAGGTCCGTATGAAGATCTGAAGAAGTTATGGTCACTCAATTAGAACCAGTTCCAGCAAGTGTTCAGAGGTGACAGAGGGCCACAGAAAGGTCCGGTGAGATCCGGTATTTCATTATCCCATCCTACAGATCTGAGGAAGTGTTGAGGACGTCCCTATGAAGTATCAAATAGATTAGCTCATGGGTTGAAGTTCTAGAAGTGCCTATTCATTTATGACAGTGATGATAGACTGTGTTCTTGTAGCTCCGGATGAGGAGAGAAGAATTCCAGTAGGATGATGAAGTGCGGATGTGTTTGGTGATTCAGGGAAGGTTATGATGATTGTTGGATCATGTCTAGTTAATGTTGTTGGTCCACATTGAAGTTAGAGTTTGCATTTGAAGAATAAACACGGATATTGGTGTTCTTCTTGAGACTGGTTGACCGGATGTATTACATGTCTTGTGAATGATCTTGTAGGTGTTTGCCGACTTAAATGATTGTTCCTAAGTTGATGCCTTGTAGAAATAAGGGATTGTGAGTTCATTTTGAAGTGTGTCTTGTGGTGATGAGAGTGTGGTAGTGAAGAAAAGTGCGAAAGGCAGAGCAGAAGTATTGAGCTTAAATGGAACCGATTCAAGCATGCTGAAGATGCTATTCTCCAATTCACAAAGGTGATACTTATTCTTTTGTAGACAGTGTGTCTCTTGTAGGCAGTGAGCCTCTTGTGAGCAGTGTGCTCGGGCAGTGAGCCCTAATTGGCATGTGCCATTTTGTTCTTTCTATTCTTCTAACAGAGAATACTTTCTTGGGTTAATCACCCCGTAGTTTTTTCCCTTAACTAGGTTTTCCATGTCAAAATCTTGGTGTCATATGTGTTGTTATGTTTCTGCTTTAGATTTAATGCTTTATGGTTCATGATTGATATTATGCTAATCACTAAAGAAGATTCAAGTGTTTAAATAGGAGAAAGTTTCACACAACTGATTCACCCCCCCTCTGAGTTGTATGCCCTAAGTCTAACAATTGGTATCAGAGCTAAGTTCCTCTAAAAGGAGCTTAACCACTTGATGAGATCCAGGATGTTGTCATACAAGAAGGATAGTCTGAAGTTTGATGGAACCAACTTCTCTCTTTGGAAAGGTCGCATGAAATGTCATTTGCAGTGTATGGGAAAAGCGTACTGGTCCATGGTCACAAAAGCGTATGCATCTCCACAGGGTGGTCCGATAACCCTAAATGAAATCACAGATGCTGAAAACAATCCGCGGACCAAAGAGGCTCTTCTAAGCACTTTAACTGACTCAGAGCTCTCAAATGTTATTGACCTACCAACTGCCTATGAGATCTGGATTAAACTGGAACTTCTGCATGAAGGAGATGAGTATGTTAAATGTGCAAGGTTACAGAGTCTAAAAGGAAAATTTGAAAAACTGAAGATGAGAGATGATGAAAATATTACCACTTTTATGCCAAGAGTGGATGAGCTGGTTTGTGGAATTAGAAATTCTGGTGGAGACTTGGATGAAAATGAGATTGTTGGTAAGATTCTCAAATCCCTTCTTGCCTCTTACAAAATCAAGGTTGCTGCCATTGATGAATTCAGATCCCATGCAACTATCACAAGAGACCAATTAGCTGGCAAACTGGCTGCTTTTGAAATGACCGAATTTGGAGATGATCCCCCCAAAACTAAATCTGCATTCAAAGCCAATGCCTCTATGAAAGGTAAACAAGAATTTGATCCGGAAGAGAACTCATCAAGGAATTTGTCATGGTATGGAAAAGCAAGAAAAGACCTAGAAGAAGTAGAAACTGCTCAACTTGAAGCCCTCATTGCAAAGAGACTGCCAAAAGGATCCAGTAAGTATGAAGGAAAATTGCCTTTTAAGTGTTTTAACTGCAATAAGATTGGTCATTTTGCCTCAAAATGTTTGGAAAGATTTTCAAAGCCAAATCCTAACAGATCAAGGTTCCAAAAGAATTGTTACTATGTTCATGAAGAAGATGATAATGAAGGAGTAACATATGATGAATCAGAGATAGGAAACAAATCCGGAAGTGAATGGGTGTTTATTGCCATCAAGGAAGAAGAACCAATATCCTCTGTATCTATCAATCATAAAGTTGTAGAAAGAGCTCTGGCTGCCCAAGTTGAAGAAAAGAATGATTGGGTAATTGACAGTGGTTGCTCTCACCACATGACATGTGACAAGAATAAGTTCATAGATTTGGAAAGGTATGAATGATGAGTGGTGAAGTTTGGTGATAATTCTGCTGGTAGAATTGGAGGAAGAGGAACTATTTCTTTTAATGGAAGAAATAAAACTGGTAATGTACTGTATGTTGAAGGTTTGAAGCACAATCTTCTCAGTATTGGACAGTTGGTGGACAAAGGCTATGATCTCCGATTCAAAGATGGAAAATGCAAAATCTTTGAAAAATTTAGAACATAGATTGCATCCGGTACTCAAACTAAAGGTAATATCTTCCACTTGGTTGGTGCTGGTAAAAGCTGCTTGTTTGTTCAAGTTGATCAGAGTTGGTTATGGCATAGAAGGATGTGTCGTGTGAATTTTGATAATATCATTAAGATAAGCAATACTCAGGCTGTAAGAGATCTTCCTAAATTGATGAAACCTACTAACAGCTTGTGCAAGGAATGTCAGTTGGGTAAGATGAGTAGAGTCACATTCAAAAGCAAGGAACTGTCTTCTACTAGATTATTGGACTTAGTTCACACTAATCTTTGTGGTCTAGCAAGAACCAAGAGTATTCAAGGTGATAGATACTTCATGCTATTAATTGATGACTATTCCCAGATGATGTGGGTAACCTTTCTAAAGGAGAAATCAGAAGCTCTTGAGAAATTCAAAATATTCAAGGCTATGGTAGAGAATGAAACAAGATTAAAGTTGAAGTGTCTAAGGTCTGATAGAGGTGGAGAATTCACATCCGGTGAGTTATATGAAAAACATAGAATCAAGAGACAGTTGTCTGCTCCTAGGACTCCACAGTAGAATGGAGTAGTGGAGAGAAAGAACCGGACCATCTAGGAAGCATCTAGGACTATGATGATGGAAGTTAATGTTCCTCAGATCTATTGGAGAGAAGCTATCAGCACTGCAATCTATACTCTTAATCGAGTTCACATAGTTCATAGAGTTATATGAAAAACATAGAATCAAGAGACAGTTGTCTGCTCCTAGGACTCCACAGCATAATGGAGTAGTGGAGAGAAAGAACCGGACCATCTAGGAAGCATCTAGGACTATGATGATGGAAGTTAATGTTCCTCAGATCTATTGGAGAGAAGCTATCAGCACTGCAGTCTATACTCTTAATCGAGTTCAAATCAGAAGCAATACCGGTAAGACCCCTTATGAACTCTGGTTTGGCATTACTCCTACTGTAAGATATTTCAGAGTCTTTGGTAGCAAATGTTACATCAAAAGAGATGAAGATTTAGGCAAATTTGATGCTAGAAGTGATGAAGGAATATTCTTGGGTTACTCTACTCAAAGCAAAGCATACCGGTGTTATAACAAGAGACTAAGAAAGATGATAGAAAGTACAAATGTGAAGGTTGATAAGGGAATAGAGAAACCCTCAAGGTTTTATGAGTATGATGAAGATGATCAGAATGGTGTTCTAGTTGAAGGAGCTCAATCCTCTCCTGAAAGTCAGATTCAGACTGATCCGGTAAATCAGGAAGAAGAGATAGGTCTGAATGAGCTTGATCAAGAAACAGAAGTGCAAGAAACTCCCAAAGTTCCAAGGTATGTAAGACTGAACCACTCTGAAGATCAGATCATAGACGACAAAAGCAAAGGTGTGCAAACTAGAAGGAAAATTGCTCAAAATTTAAATGAATGTTGTCTGATTTCAAAGACTGAACCTAAGACAATAAATGAAGCCTGCAATGATGAAAATTGGACCAAAGCAATGGAGGAAGAATTGATGCAAATTGAGAAAAATCACACTTGGGATCTTGTTTCTAGACCTAGAAACAAGAATGTGATTGGAACCAAATGGGTCTTCCAAAATAAACTAAATGAAGTTGGTGAAGTAATCAGAAATAAAGCCAGATTAGTCTGCAAAGGCTACTCTCAAATAGAAGGGATTGATTTTGAGGAAACCTTTGCTCCGGTGGCAAGAATTGAAGCAGTCAGACTATTTTTTGCATTTGTTGCCTTCAAAGATTTCAAAGTGTATCAGATGGATGTCAAATCTATTTTCCTGAATAGTGACTTAGAAGAAGAAGTGTACATTGAACAACTGGATGGATTTCAGCGATCTGAGCATGGTGATATGGTCTGCAAATTAAAGAAGGCACTGTATGGTCTAAAGAAAGCTCCAAGAGCATGGTATGAAAGGCTAGACAAACATCTTTTGAAGATTGGTTTCAATAAAGGTACTACTGATAGTAACCTATATTTCAAAATTGATCATGAAAACATCTTGATTTTTGAAGTATTTGTTGATAATATCATCTTTGGAGGAAGAGACAGTATGTGTAAAACCTTTGCAAATTAAATGAAAAGTGAGTTTGAAATGTCAATGCTTGGTGAAATGAATTTCTTCTTAGGTCTGCAAATTACTCAGACAAAGAAAGGAATCTTTATCTCTCAGACCAAATATGTGAAAGAATTATTGAGAAAATTTGGAATGGAAGATTCAAAGCCAATGAACACTCCCATGGCAACTGGATGTAAGTTGAGCAAAGATGATGACTCTCCTAAGACAGATCAAACAAAGTACAGATCAATGATTGGAGGATTATTGTATCTCACTCAAACTAGACCAGATATAATGTAGGTTGTTGGTCTTATGGCGAGATTCCAGGTTGATCCCAAAGAATCTCATGTCATGGCAATCAAAAGAATTTTTGGGTACTTAAAAGGAATAGTTGAGTATGGTCTATGGTATCCTAGAGATCATAATTTTTCTCTTCATGCATATACAGATGCAGATTGGGCAGGAGATGTGGATGATAGGAAGAGTACAAGTGGAGGAGCATTCTTTTTGGAAAAAAAGTTGGTTTCTTGGCTAAGCAAGAAACAAGAGGCAATATCCTTGTCTACAACTGAAGTAGAATACATTGCAGCAGCAGGAAGTTGCACTCAACTTTTGTGGATGAAGCAAATACTAAGAGATATTCAAGTAGAATATGAGAAGCCTATCACAATTTTCTGTGATAATTCAAGTGCAATAAATATTTCTAAGAATCCGGTGTTGCATTCTAAAACTAAGCATATATCTATCAAGTTTCACTTTTTGAGAGAGCAAGTGAACAAGGGTGAAGTCAGATTGGAGTATGTGCCCTCCAAGGATCAGCTTGCAGATATTTTTACTAAACCTCTTCCCAAGGACTCTTTTAAGTATCTCAGGGAGAAGTTAAGGGTTATTGCCCCTCCGATGATGAACTAGGATGCACTGATGTGCATCAATCTGATGGATATCACAGTCATATCTTGTGATCCGAATTGATGATAAGGGAGTTGCTACTTAGGGGGGGCAGTTGGTATGTTATGATGTAGTGAAGTTACAAGTATGAGCCCTTTGCCATTGATGTCAAAGGGGGAGAGAAGACATGTGAAAAATAAGTGGTTTCTGATCAAAGGGGGAGCAATAAAGGAAGAGAAGAAATGTGAATAGTTGTTGCTATTAGGGGGAGTTGTAACAGCAAGGAGAAGTTCTTGTCTTGATGGTTTTTCACATCATATGTTACCATCAATGACAAAGGGGGAGATTGTTGCAAGTATGGGCCTAACCGGTGATGTCATTGATGTCAACATACTCATGTTGCATTAGTGAGAAGGATTAGATAAGCTGTGTGTTGAGGGTATTGAGAGAATTAGTCTCAATCAGGAACAGTGAAGAACAGTGATGACAAGAAGGCAAAAGTGCTCAATAGGTTGAGGATCAGAGGATATGGTTTAAAGGGTTTGTAGATATAAGTCTTGAGATGCTCCAGTCAAGATTTTAGAGGTCCGCATGAAGATCTGAAGAAGTTATGGTCGCTCAAGTAGAACCAGTTCCTGCAGGTGTTCAGAGGTGACAGAGGGCCACAAGAAAGGTCCGGCGAGATCCGGTATTTCATTATCCCATTCTGCAGATCTAGAAGTGTTGAGGATGTCCCTGTGAAGTATCAAATAGATTAGCTCATGGGTTGAAGGTCTGGAAGTGCCTATTCATTTATGACAGTGATGATAGACTATGTTCTTGCCGGATGAAGGAGAGAAGAATTCCAGTAGGATGATGAAGTGCGGATGTGTTTGGTGATTCAGGGAAGGTTATGATGATTGTTGTATCATGTCCAGTTAATGTTGGTGGTCCCCATTGAAGTTAGAGTTTGCATTTGAAGAATAACCACGGATATTGGTGTTCTTGAGACAGGCCGACCGGATGTATTACACGTCTTGCGAATGATCTTGTAGGTGTTTGTCGACTTAGATGATTGTTCCTCAGTCGATGCCTTGTATAAATAAGAGATTGTGAGTTTATTTTGAAGTGTGTCTTGCGGTGATGAGAGTGTGGTAGCGAAGAAAAGTGAGAAAGGCAAAGCAGAAGTATTGAGCTTAAATGGAACTGATTCAAGCATGCTGAAGATGCTATTCTCCAGTTCACAAAGGTGATACTTATTCTTTTGTAGACAGTGTGTCTCTTGTAGGCAGTGAGCCCTAATTGGCATGTGCCATTTTGTTCTTTCTATTCTTCTAACAAAGAATACTTTCTTGGGGTAATCACCTCATGGTTTTTTCCCTTAACCAGGTTTTCCACGTCAAAATCTTGGTGTCATATGTGTTGTTATGTTTTTGCTTCAGATTTAATGCTTTATGGTTCATGATTGATATTATGCTAATCACTAAAGAAGATTCAAGTGTTTAAATAGGAGAAAGTTTCGCACAACTGATTCACCCCCCCTCTCAGTTGTATGCCTTAAGTCTAACAGAAGATAATATGGAAGAGCAGGATAATGTGACTCCAAAGGTTTCTAACGAAGGGGGAGAGGGCAATAGTTTATTTCCAAAAATTAATGAATCTAAATTTGAAGAAGATATGGCTGACCCAATTCAGGAGCCACCTATTGGTAAGAGGGGATGTGATTTATGTGTGCAAATTGCTAACGAGGTGACTGCCCTAAAAACCAAGATTTCTAAGTTGGAGAGAAACTAGAAGGTCATGGCCTATTTCATTAATAAAGTTATGCATCATTCAGATACTTTATCTATGCTATAGGATTTGGAACTTAAAAAGCATGGGATTGAGACCAACTATATGGGGTAGTATGAGGAAATGTATAAATTTCTTACTGATGGTTGGGCAAAGATTTGCCAGTAGTTTCTTGTGTTTTGTTTTAGTCTTTTGGTTTTTGATTAAGTATGTTTTGAACTCTATTTTGTTGTTAGTCTTCTATTGAAGCACTATTTCTAGCCTATTATGGCCTATTTTGCTATGCCCTGGGGGTAGTTTTTGTAAAGGGATTAGGACCCTCTTTTCCTGCTTGCTTAATCAAAAACATTTACATCAACTTGAGCATTTTTATCTAAATGTTTCATTAGATCATTTCCCTTGATTGTCCTACATTTTTAAATTATAGATCAAACTCTTGAATCTTAAATGTCTAGTTGGCTAGCCTACCATCTAGAATAGGTTGTTGGAGGAAATAAGCCAAGATAGGAACATTAAATCTAACAATCACTTCCCATTAAGAGATAATGAAACTTTCCAATAGCAACGATCAAAGACAAGATAGATTTCTTAATAAGAGGATACCTTGTTTCATTGTCTTTTAGGAGTTGGCTAATGTAACCAATCAGTCTCTCCTCATTGTTTATGTCATACTAAGTGATGACTAAACCAATTGCATTCACATAAAAATGTATGGTTTTGGTCATATTTAGTTTAACAATCATGAGTACTAAAGATATGACATCTTTTATGTTGTTGAATTTACATAATCAACATTTTAGTCCCAGATGTAAAACTTCTCCGTTTTTAACAAAAACTACAATGAAACAACTTTTTTTGGAAAATCAAAGATAATTTTTTACACAAAGTTAATATTTCCAAAGAAAGATTCTAAAATGGGTTCATTAGTAGGTGGTAGCAATTCTTGAAGTGCTTTATCTTTTATTGGATCAATAGAAATACCATTCTTAGATATAATGTGATCTAAGAGTTTACCCTTAGTAAATCCAATAAAATATTTCCTAGGTTTTAAATAAATACGATACTTCCTAGATTGAATAAAGATCTCTCGTAAATGATCAATATGTTTCTTGTGTTTCTTATAATGAACAGTAAGATCATCAAGATAAACTTGGGTCATAACTACAATCAACTCATTAAATGTAGTGTCCGAAAATCTTTAAAATGTGGCACCAACATTAATTAAACCAAAAGGCATGTGATTATAAGAAAAGGTACCTATTCTCATTGTGAAAGTGATTGTGTGTCTATCTTTTGGTTTTACAAAAACCTAATTATAACCATAGAAACCATCCAACAAAGACATCATTTCAAAACTAGGCACGTACTGTAAAATCTAATCAATATTCGGCAAAGAAAAATTATCTTTGGTACTTGCCTTATTCAAATGTTGAATTTCAACACATCAAATATCACCATTTTTTTCTAACAGGGACAAGATTGTTAACTCAACCAAAATATCTTACAATAAAAATGACACCAACATCAAGCATTTTATCGAGCCCCTTGTTGATAAAGTCCTCCAACAAGGGGCTCACTTTTCTAGGTTTCTTCTAAACAATTTTTATACCACTTTTTAGATGTGTCTCATGTTGAATAATAATAATATCACAACATTTTAGTTCAGCATAAGACCAAGAAAAAATGTCCACAAATCGAACAATTTGATAAATTGTTGTTTTTCATTTTCATTACAACCTGTGCCTAAATAGACTTATGAATCTTTTGGGTTTTTCTTTTGAATGGGAGAATTTAGGATGATCTTAAGGAGTAAAAATGGATTCTAAACTAATCATTCCTAGAGGAAATCTATTTTATTTTAGCTATAAGGAATCACCACAAATTAAAATATAATCATCATGATCAAAGTAATTATCTTTGGGTCAAATAATAGGTATTCTTGGTCTGAAGTTTTTTGAAAAATTAAAGTCAATCACTCGTGGAGTAGAATTTGAGTTTGGATTGGATGTATAAACAATGAATTTATTAGCTTGAGAATTGAATTCTCTATTTATGTGAGTCAAATTAAAAGCTAAAAAAGGCAATAAAATCCCAAACCTTTTGTTATATTTGTGTAATTGTGACTAATTAGATTTGTATTTCTCCTTAACCTGATTTATGACAAGTTTAGAGTCACCAAAAAATTTAAGGAACTTGATTTCTAACTTTGTAGATTTCTCAAGACCTAGGCACAAAGCTTCAAATTTAGCAGCATTATTTATAGTTTCAGAGGATAATTGATGCAGGGGCATCTTGTCCCTCTCGATTTTGGTTTTGTTTTGTTTAACATTTTGGTTTTTATAGGTGAATAAAGCAGGTTTCTTTCTCTGCAATTTTGGTGTGTGTCTGAAGCTCCTATCGCCTAGTCTTGGACCTCCTGTCGCTCATATGATAATAGCTTGGTTGGCTGTTATGTTTCTATTTTTATCTGAGGTCGTGGCTTTCTTATATCTTCAGTTTTTAAGACAAAAGCCTCTAATCGTGCATTGTAAAGAATGGACCAGCTGGCGATAGAATCTTTATTCTTGGTGGATCAGCCACATTTAGCAATAGCAGATTTATGGGTGATACATATCTTTATTTCCCTGCTTGACCGTTACTTGGCATTTTCCATTTCTACTTTATCTTGGGCGTTGGGTTTGCTGATTCTATCTTTCTTTAGCTTGGTGTTGTTTGGTTGCTCCCTCCAGGCAGCACAACTCTTATTTTTATTCATTTTCAGACCATTTCTGATGGCGGCGGCGGTTATGCAGACCTCTTTATGGTGATTATTGAGATCGTGGTATGTCTTATGGATGATGTTTTCCATTCTCCTCGTGGTGGCGACGGCTATCTGAGGATGGCGACGGTTGCAGTTTTGTGTTTTTCTCTCTGCAGATTTTGACCGTGCAGAAGACATTATTATTTTCGGGGGAGGATTGATGATTTAAAAAGAGGGAGGCAGAATGATAGAAAAAGGGAGTCTAATTTTAGAGAGAAGGTCGATGGTGGTTTTGGAGGCCGATCCTTGATAAAGCAAGTGCAGATTGAAATACTGAGAGAGGCCGACGTAGGAGATTCTGATAGGATTTTTGTCATTTCTATTTTTATTGTTATTTGTATATGAGAGGCTGAATATATAAGGCCGATTTTCTGGTGTTTGTAAAAGCAGCATAAGAAATAAATAAATCTTGACACATTTCCTTGTCTCCTGTCATTTCCTATTTTGAATTTGTGGGTTGGATTTCTGATTTTGATATTGTGAGGTGACTGGCAAGGTTGTGCCATCAATAATTGGAAGTCATAGTTCAACATCTTACCCATGGGTGAACTAAGCACAACTTCAATACCACTTCCATGTTGGGTGCTTGCTCCATCAAAGAATAAAGTCCAAAAACCTTCTTTAGGGCACATGCAAAATGTTTATGATCTAAAATAAAATTGTCAAAATTCCATAAGTCACTTTACTTTTTCTATAGAAGATATAGATGTTGAAATTTCAACATAAGTACTTGAGTAATCTTCTTTGTGAACTTTAATCATTTCCCTTCCATGAGGGGTAAAAGTATAATTATAACCAATAAGAGCACTAGTTGAATCACACAATCTCTTCCTAAGAACACAGGATAATTTTGATAATTTTTAGGAATATCGAGAACCTAAATATCACCTAATGAGGTAATCTTTGGATCAATGGCCAATTTCATAACAATGTCACATAATGTTCCATAACTCTATTTATTTTGAATCAAAACTTGTAAGCTTCTTATTATCCCTCTCATAAGGAAAGTGTATTTGATTGATAATAGACTTGGGCATCATATTCTTTGAGGCACTAGTGTCAACAATGCAATTATGCAATATTTTACTATTGATAACTAAAGAAACAGAAAAGGGAGTAACTTAATTGAGAGAACGACTTGCATAAACAGATTGGGCAACCTCACTTTATCCTTCTTGTAATGCAAAAATATTTTTGGGATCACTGGTGTTCTTTACAACAACGCTAAGTTTATTAGACGAGCTTGGAAATATATAAGCATCTAAGAGAGACACACTACATATGGAATTCATCATGTCATGCAACATGTCATTGGCCTTGTAAAGGTTCTCAATCTATACAACTAGTAACCTTGTTGGTTTTAAAAATAATTAGGACTATTTTGATTATTTAGATCTATAAATGAATTATTTTTATTTGTAGTATAATTATTTGGGTTCATAATAGTATTACCTATATTTCCAAGCATCTAATTAAATTTGTTTGGATTGTTGTTTTGTTGTTGTTTGGGAGTAGTTTGTGTTGGATCGTGGGTTTGTTTGGGCACATTCTTATTACTTTTTTGATTGTTAGAAGGGGCAAAGTAATTTTTACCATTGGTTTCAGTGAAAAAGATTTCATTCTTGTCAAATATATAATCACAATTGCACATATTGATATATTTGTATCAGTAAAAAATCTACCCTTCAAAAACTCTAAATTTCATGATGGAAAAACAAGATTTAAGAGAATGGTCAAGATCAAGAACATCATAATATATTTTTAGCCTTTGTACCTTAAAATAATTTGTTTGGCTAAATAATATGAATAATGTTTATCATTAATTTTCCATTCAATGGAAACCAACTCATTACCAATGTTCTAATAGCCTTGAATATTCTAGCACTCTCAACAGAAGTGCCAAAGGATTAATCTTTAAAACCAATTTTCATCAATTTCTTCTCATATTCAAAAGAGAATTCAATTATCTCATCAAAGTTACTGATGTTGCTCTCTTCTAAGACGATCCTATATTTTAGAGGTAAGGCATTACAAAAATACAAATGTAAGAGCTTTTTAGGAGGCCTAATGTCTACAAGAAGTTTTTGTTTTTGGCTCATCTGCATAAAACACATTATAAAATGATAGATAGTTTCCCTAGGATCTAAAGAGATGTTTGAAAGTCCATTAACTTTCTCTAATTCATCTTTATCCTTACCAAAATAGTCTTCTAACTAGGTTTAAACATGAGTCCACTAAGAAATGGATTTTGGAGGCAAACTAATAAAAGTCTTATAAGCTTTACCTTATAACATTTAGGAAAACAATCTCAATGAAGACTTTTGTTAACAATTCCAATGGTAGCACAAATAAGTTTAAAGTAACCTAAATGATCTTACCAACATTATCTGATATCATTTAAGAATTTAGGGACCTAATTCCCTTTTAGTGTCATGCCCACACTTGTTCATGAGCATGAACATTGACACCAATTTTTTTTCTTAAAATAATAACTCTACTATGACCTCACTACACTACACATTGTAGCACAATATGCACTCTCAATGTAATAGCATATACACAATCATATGAGAGGAGGACCCACAAAGTTTATGGTGATGAGGAATCCACTTTGTTCACAAACCAAAGAAATAATTTTATTAATCTTGTTAAAACTACCATATGAATATGTCTAAATATTCCTTAATCAAACTTAAAATAATTGACAACTAGTTCACTTATTTAAATAATGATTAATAAATCTGAGTTATCAAGTTATCACAAGAGCATTTGTCACCTTACATGTATCAATCTTTCACTCTAGCTAACATACAAGGAAGTTGATTATCTAAAAATAAATTGATAACTAAATAAATATAATACATCATATAACTATTGCTAATTAAATCATAATAAATTTTGATCTCTTCTTCACCTCTAACATTTTGGTCTTTTTGTTGTTGGTTGGATGTGCTTGTGATGATCTTTTTCTATTTTACAACCTCTTATAAATGGTTTTAGGTCCCCTTCAAAACCTATTTTACCTCTTATCAAAAATGTTTTGATTTGATAAATTATCTTATTCCATGTTAACAAACCAAAACCATAGTAAACCTATGACAAAATATCAACTCAACTCTGCAACATGCCTTGTTTCACCATTTTTTGAAACCTGATTTGGGTGAGAATGGGGTTAGATAGTTTGGAGGGGCCACCTGTAGCCCCCTCCTTTCCTTGGGATTGTAACCTACCTCCTCAATTGGTACTTCTATTACTCTGGGTGGTACTTTGGTGCGTGGACTGAAGAAATGGTTTGATGTCATTCTCAAAGAAGACTATGCAAGCCATGTGACAAGAACCTCAAATATTGTTTCAAAGCTTTTGGAAATTGAAGATGGCACAACTATTAATCTATTTGATATCACTATGGACTGAATCATTTCCACTATGGAGAACAGTTTGGTGGGTAAGTTCTTTTCCTTCCATCTTAACATTTATGTTGTCAGGAAATGGCAATTGGAGAAATAGAAACCTAAAGGAAGTGTTTCTACAAGTGCCTTGCCAAGAGGGATGTTCCTTTCTAAATTTACTCTCTAGGAAGATCTTCTTTGAGTTTTAGTTGGAGGGCCTTGGATATATGGTAAAAGTAGCCTATCACTTTGTAGGTGAAAACCTGGGTTTGACCCCAAGGCTGACTTAACCAAGATGGCTCTGGTCTGCCCTTGGAATTTTGGGATGATGAGATCTTTGTTTGGCTAGCCAACTCATTTAGTCATTTTATAACCATGGAAAATGTAACTAAGGAGAAGTTGAGGCTGGTCTATGCTAGATTCTATGTTAGTGTGGATGTTCTCAAAGTCCTCCTTACTTCCATTACCCTAGATTCCAAGTTTGGTAGTGTAACATCAATAATTGCATAATCTTACAATTTCATGCTATATTTTGGCCTTGCTTTTGTGTCAATTCCCTTAGTCTACTTGTAGGCTCATTTTAGCCCTTATATTAGCCGGTTTCCCTCCCATGGTTCTTAGGCCTTGTTTCCTATGTTTTCTTTTCATCAAATTTTGTTGTCACTTTTGTGTTATCCCTATGATTTTCTAGTGCCTTATCATTCTTGAGCCCAACCTATTTGAACACTAGCGCTTCACATAGATGTTTACATGACTCACTAGAGTTTAGTGACAATTTCTTGTTTGGTGGTCATTTCTGAGCATTTCACCACCCTTCACATTCACAGGTCAGTGGTAACAACTTGAAATGATTTGAAACAACTTGTTAGCCTCTTCCTCTTCCCTCCTCTCTTTTTGAACCTATCTTTTCACTTCTACATTTTCTCTTGGCTCTCTCTTGGAACTTTCTTCACTCTACAACTCTCTTTAACTCTCTATAACTCTCTACAAATTTATAGACATTCTCCTTCAACTCTCTTGTCCTCTTAGCTTCCTCAAGCCTCTGTAGGTGATATTATTCTTACGTTATTTCAAGAATTTATTTTTTTGTGCCCCTGAGCACCTTGGGATCCTCACATCCCTTCTATTTCCTTCACTCTATTTTTCACTATTTACATAATCACAACTCTTACCATTCCTAGGCACACTTGGGATAGGAGCATTCACACACTGTTTTCTATTTATCTATCTTGTTTTCTATGGAGGTATAAATACCAAATAGGGGTTTGACCTAAAGGCAAACCCCAAAACAAACTCAACATTTTTTCTTGTTCTTTCCAACTACATGTTTCTTTGGGTGAAGATATCGAGCTTATTAGGAGTCTACTGATATCTTCCTTTTCTCTTTCTTTGTCATTTCTTCACCCTATTGAAATAGCTTATTTAAATCTTGGTTATTTGTATTTCCACTATTATTTGGTATCTTGTTGTTGCGTTCCTATTTTTGGTTTTGTAGACTGAGCAAACTGTTGGATAGATTTTCACATTTTCTGGGTCATACAGATGACAATGCTATGCACAAATGTCCATGTGATGTACTGGTGTCTTAGACAGTGGCTTTCTCCATTTGTCTCTAGGTTCCTCTTTTTGTCCTCTTTTTAGCTCTGTAACTTATTTCTTTAAATTGTTTTCAAGTTTACAGGATGTAAGTTAGCATTTTCCATTCCAAATCATATTGAATGTAATGTAAAAGTTAGCAATAGCTTAATTTTTATGTTGTGGGTAAGTGGGTTCAAACTATTTTTTATGAGAACTCAAATGTTTTATGCCAGAATTGCTCTAGGTCGGGCCATTTAATTAGTGAATGCACAATTAACCTTAGAAAGTTGGCTAAAGAACCTAAAGGGAATAATAAAAGGATCATTATCCCTCAATCTCTGGAGAACCCTAAGAAATACCCTTTTGAGGAAGAGCTCTTCAAGCTCATGGTTTCCCCTCAGGGTAAGGGTAAGGAGATTGGAAGACAAACCCAAGAGGAGAATATTCTAGGTTTGAAATCTTTTGAGAATAACCATTTGGGTTTTGTTGACCAACAACAGAGTAGTTGTCAGGAGGAAGATGACTGAAAGGATGCCCACACTCTGAATGAAATAAAGGAGAAAGGGATTGACAATGATAAAGTTGCTAATGAAAGGAGTATTCATGGGACCCATGTGAAAGACCTTGATAAAAAACAATAGGGTTTTATTGAACAACTGATGGACAACTGCGATGGAGAGCAAGCCTTGAATAAGAAAATTGAGGTTGACGAAGAAATAACTAATATTGTGGATAAACAAGAACCTAGGGATGTATAATTGTTATAGGGGGACCATACTAATGATGATAACCTAGGAGTTATCCCTCAGTAGACCAAGGCCTTAAACCAAAATATCTATCAAGAGGAGATAAAGAAGGGCATCAAGGAAGAAACTAGGAGTGGGATGACTGAAACTAGTACAACTAGTTGCAATAGAATTAATGATGATCGCACCCCACTCATGTATCAAACCCAAACCTATGTAACACCTAACTCTAAAGGGAAAGGAATCAAGAAAATCACTAGGAAATCTGTTGATGTGGGAGTGGATCCTAAAAGTGGAATATTATCTCATAGAGAAACCAAGTCCAAAGAGACTACCTAGGAAAAAGATAGTGGGAGACATAAGACCTTGGAGGTTAGCTCTAGGGAAACTCGTAAATGAAGATTTTATCTTGGAATGTGAGAGGGCTCAATAGTCCTCATAAACAATTTTTGGTGAAAATTTGCATCCTTGATAATAAGTTAGATATTCTTCTTATTCAGGAGGTGAAAATGGCTACATCTAGCTTCAAGTACATAGCTAACATAATATGGACTAATGCAGAGTACTACATCAATGCTACACAAGGGGCTTTTAGTGGAATTGTCACTATGTGGAATCCCAGCAGGGTGAGTGGTAAGCTGACTAACTATTCTAAGAACAACTTGGAGGTGTTGTTTTTCTCTTCTAATAGGAAATGGATCCTTTCCAATATCTATGCCCCCAACACAAGACCAACCAAAAAATAAGTCTAGATGGCTATCAAGGCTCTTGTAAATAACTTCAAGGATGAGCCCTAGATGTTGGTTGGAGACTTCAACGCTCCCCTTTATTCCTTAGAGAAAGTGGGTGGACTTATGGACTACTCTGACATCATGGCTAATCTTTCTGAGATCCTTATGGTGGTTGGTCTTATGGATGTTGATCTCAATGGTCAACCTTTCACTTGGTCTAACAAGCATTCATGTACCCAGCTTATTTAGGTAAGGCTTGATAGATTCCTTATTTCTTGTAATTAGGACATAATTGATAACATTACTCATTCTACTCTGGCCAAAGCTAGATTAAATCATAATCCCTTACTCTTAAATTGGGTTGATAAGTACCACTAAGGTCCTTACCCTTTTAGGTATAAAATTATGTGGGCTTCCCACCCCAACTTCAGAGATTGTGTAGCTGAGCGGTGGAAAACCCCTATTCAAGGTTCAACTATGTAAAAGCTATCCCAAAAACTGATCAACATTAAAAACAAAATGAAGACTTGGAATAAATTCTCCTTTGGTCATATGTTTGAACAAAAGAAAAAAATCTCTATGGAACTTATGGAGGTTTAGGAGAAAATGGTTGCTGGTAATTCAAATGATGAAATATGCAAAGAATCTTCTCTGATAAGGGAATGGCATAGTATTATGAAAAGGGAAGATCTTTTTTGGAAATGGAAATCTAGAGTTTAGTGGCTTAAGGAGGGGATATAAATACTTCATTTTTCTACCAGTCTGTTCTCTGTCACAAAAAAAGGAATAATAACAACAATCTGCTTGATGAGAGCAAGGCTGAGGTTAATACTGATGAAAGAATAGGCTAGTTATCCTCTCATTTCTTTTAGTCCCAGTTGGCTGAGTAACCCCAAAACAACACTATTGATATTGACTACCTAATTGAAACCATCCCTACAATACTATGCATGGAAGAAAATTTCTAAATTTCTAAGGTGCTTTTGGAGGAGGAAGTTAAGGCTACTATCTTTTTCCTTGGAGCCTATAAGGCTCCTATCTTGGATGGTTTCCCATCGGATTTTTTTCAAGAATTCTAGAATATTGTTAGATAGGATGCTACTACTACCACCCAAGATTTCGTCTAGGAAGCTATTGAAGCAACTCAACAATACTTTTATTGTCTTCATTATTAAGAAAAAAAACACAGTCTCTATGGAAGACTTCCAGGTTATCAGCTTCTATAACATGATTTACAAGGTGTTCTCTAAACTTCTAGTATCCAACCCTTTCCCAACAAAATTATTTCCAATAACCAGAAAGGATGCGTTCCTGGTGTTAGCAAGACGGTTGTCGTTGCACCAAAAGATCAACCTGTTAATGCCTGATACAACTGCCAGAGTTAATGAATCCACAGGAGGTGGTTAAGCCTTATCACAAACCCAAGCGTTGCACTGCACAACATAAGGAGAACAAGGGTACACACCTTGCAACAATCCCCCCAGCGCAAGCGAGGGGTTTGAACATGTGACCCAGGCTCTAATACTAATTGTTAGCAAGATGGTTGTCATTGCACCAAAAGATTGACTTGTTAATGCCTGATACAACTGCTAGAGTTAATTAATCCATAGGAGGCGATTAAGCCTAGTCACGAACCCAAGCATTACAATGCACAACACAAGGAGACCAAGGGCCTTGCAACACCTGGATGGAAAATTCTGGATGCTGCCATAACATTCTTATCTAGTATTAACATTCCAAAAGGATCCATTATATGGAATAATGTGCTCAAAGCTAGAGGCATTTTATAGAAAGGGATTAAGTGGAAAATTGGGAATGGGATGAGAATAAGGTTTTGGCAAGACTCTTGGTTGTTTCAGTAGCCTTTGATTGCTCATAATAGTTTTGGCCTTCTCTATGAATCTTCAACCAATTACTTTGGTACTATGGTCTTTGATTACATTCTTAGATAGGGTTGGACTAGTCACTAGAAAAATATGTAGGATTGCTACCAAAATCAAGAAAGGATCCTTCACATTGCTAATGATTTGCAAAAATGTTTGTTTGCTTTCAAGATCCCTATCTTCCACTACAAGGATGAAATCATCTAGGCCCAAGATGCCATGAGTAATTTTATTGGTAGTTCTACCTATGATCTTCTTTTAGACCTCCTAAATGCAGATCCTTTTTGGAGGAAGATTTGGAATAGGAAACTTTTCCCTAAAATTAATTTCTTTTGGTGGAATGTTGTCCATAATGAAATTCTTACTTTGGATAACCTTCAAAGGCGTGGATTCCAATTTCCTAATATTTGTGTTTTGTGTTGTAAGGCGGAAGAGACTATGGACCTTATTTCCTTCCGTTGTGAGTTCTCTAGGTAGATTGGGAAGAAGACTTTTCAGAAATTTGAAATTTTTTGGGTCATGAATAGCTCAATGATTGGTTTTATTGATAGTTGATCAATCCCTGTTTCCCATCTGTTTGTCAAGGAATTATGGGGGCAGGCTTCTGCTCACCTCATATGGGGGATTTGGAAAGAAAGAAATAATCACAATTTTTGGGATTATGTGAAAAGTGTCAAAGATGTATTTTTCTCGTTCTCAAAACTTCTATCTAAAAATGTGTCCAACTCCAAAACTATAAAGAAACCAAACTCTATTCCTACATTCTAGGAAGTTCATATTGTTAAGAATTAGGGGATTATAAAGGACTTTAATGATGTGGGCATGAGTAAAAAGAACATTCATGCTAACACACATTGGGAACCCCCTCTTGTTGATTAGAACAAACTAAATTTTGACAAAGCTTCTAATAGGAACCTAGGGTTAGCCAGTACGAGAGACATTATAAGATCACACACGTGTGACTTTATAGTTGCCTACACTAGAGGATTGGGTAAGAATACTAACAATGAAGCGAAAGCTTTTACTACTTTTTGGGGAATCAAACTTGCCCACTCCTTGGGCATTTAAAAATACTTGTTGGAGACTCTAAAGTGGTTATTGATGCAATTTGTGGCCAATCTAAAATGAGGTGGAACATCAGAGTTCTAATCTATGATATTCATGGGTTTGCTAAATATTTTTGATGGATTTCAACATACTCATATACCTACTGAGAAGGGAATAGAGTTGTTTATGCCATGGCTAATTTGGGAACTACAATTACTATCTAGCATTATTGGCACATGAATTTAGGCTTATCGAACTCCATTCTCCCTCTTCTAGGGATAGACCTCACAAATACCACCACTGGAATACAAAAACATGATGTTTATAGGAGGGGGACCATTAAGAACCCATATGAAAAACTTTGGGTTAAGTTTTTCTATCATTCCTCTTATCACATGAAGGATATAAGGTTTAATACCTAATCCAACTAAGGAAATTCCACCAAGTGTTGGCACCTCATAAAAGGGGAGGTCAATTTGAGATTTAAAGACTTTGTTTCTATCTTATTTATAAATAATTCCCATAGGATTATTCACAATCACCTTGTCAGATTTTGCACCTAGAATAGGGTGTACATTATAATGATGATGAATTATGATGATGGTATTTGCATTATTATCTTGTGTGATATAAACTTCAATTTGTATCATGATGGTGGCTTACTTTCTTGAAGATTCACCTCTTTAATCTCAAGATTTGAAGCCTTAATTCATTTGTTGATTGTTCCTTATATGATTTTTATTAACTCTGATAATTGTAACTTCAGTTGGGGTAGGAATATCATGGGGGTGATAGATGTTGTACCAAACCCACATCGTGTGACAAAGTTAGGAAGGATCAAACTCTTTAGCACATCTACGAGGAAGGTGGAATCACACATTACCTCAAAGTGTTGACTGGATACAACCAAGTCCTCTGTGAAATACATGGAGACATGGAATAAACGTAAGGTGTAGGTAGGTAGAGTAAGTTTTGAGGTCTCCAAAGAAATTATCAATGTAGCCACTAGTTTGAAATAGAGAGTATTAATACTTTCTTGAAGGAGGGAAAAGAACTTGTGAAGTTTCAGAATGGCTACACGAGAGAGGGTCTTCCTTTTCCTTGGGACTTGGTAAGTTGGATGTTGATTAAATACTTTACCCTTGAAGGTAGGTTTAAGTGTATCTTTAGTTACCATTTTCCTTTGTTGAATCATTTGTGCCACAAAATTCTCGTTAGCTTCCCTTTCTTTATGCTTAGTTCCTTGGAATATTAAATTGTGAAAGCTTGGGCTCTTCAAAAAAAGATACTAGTCACCCAGTTATCCCATTGGATCAAGGCCTTATCTATAGACTTTATCACTTTCATCTTGCTCTCTGCCCAACCAAACCCATTAAGGCCTATCTTGTGGAGTCGTATTCCCATCTTGTTAGCCCCCCAAGGGTAAGTGTTCCAAACCTAAAGTGGTTTTTTCTATTGAGACTACTAGTGTGAAGCCTACTACCAATCCCCTACTTCTTGAGCCTCATACTGAAGGGGATGTTGAAGTTGCTTGTAGCTCAAATAAACCTACCACTTTTGGTCTAAAGAAAACCAGTCTCTACCTGCAAGAAGAATCCTATGTCTAAGGGGAATGACCCTACTCATGACAACCCTCCCTTGGTGAAAGGGTCTACCTCTAAAGCTTCTATTCTAGAGGAGGTTGATCCTTTATGCTTGTATTCTTTGAAGAATGTTCCTACCCCTCCTACTAAATAAAAATATGTCGCTTTTGATGAAAAGAATACGAAAGGGGAAAAAAGAAAGTAGTGGCTTTTGTTGACAAGCCACACAACAAACTGGCTATTAAGAAGTCTAGGGAAGTGATGTTGATTAGGGATAGCAAATTTGTAGGAAACGTTATATTCAAGACTAAAGAGGATTCCCAATAGGTGGATGCTAAAATGACTCCAGAACTCGACAGTAACAAAAATACTTCTAAGGGTGTACGAAGGTCTAGTAGATTGATAGGTACCAAACCTCCTAATTTAGTTGAGATTGAGTTGTCTAGTGAAGACTTAAAGGAGGATTTGGAGAATAATTCTAACTTGGAGGAAGGGGGCCTCAAAGATATTTTTTTAGAGAATTATCTTACTGATGAAATGAATTGGGAGGGCAACAATCTCTTCAAGGAAATGAATGCCCTATACACCGAGTCAGAGTCCATAGAGGGTCTACAAATGCCTACCAATAGGGATGGGCAACCAAATGATTGTTCTCTATGTCAAGCCAATTCCCTCAAATTGATTTCTCTCTAGGAAAGAATGGAGATATTATAAAACAATGATAATAGAATGATTCAGTTTAACATCAATGTATTGCACAGGTCAGCCACCACTCTCTTCACTTCATTCTATTGATGAGAAGAAACATATGGGAACTAGCCCTAGTTTGGATAAGGTGAAGAAGAGAAATTCTAAAGAGGACTTGTATAAGTTTCTTCTAGAGGATTGGGGAAATACCTCTACCCCCTAGGGTTAGTTTGTTGGTTCTTTTGTTTTGTAGCCTTTTGCTTTGCTTCTCTGTTGTTTTGGTGATGTTTGTTCACTGCTCATGCCCAGATAGGGCTTGTTTTGGTTCTACCTTTAGGATACTTTTGTAAAGGATCAGGACCCTAGTTTTCCTACTTATCTAATAAAAACATTTCGATCCAATTTAAATTTAAATATTTTTTTATTAATTGAAATGTTTCACAAAGAAAGATTAAATTTGCAAGAGCATAATTGGGGGTTATTTAGATTTGTATTCATACTTAATCTCACCTAATTATTTATTTATCATATTATATATTTAATTATCTTCAATAAAATCATAAAATAAGAATGACTTATTTTATCAGCTATTAAAATGTTGATATGAATAATTATCTGATATCCAAACCATTTCTTTTGACTAGACACCTCATCTAGGTTAAATTGAATTAAATTATAAACTCTAACTCATTTTAGTTGTTAAAATTCACTATAGAAATTTTAACAACAAAGACTTAGAAGATATTAACTAGCATGTGTATTTATACATAAATCTTTATTTAACTATTCTTATTTAGTTATTTATTTATTTCTATTTAACAATTTTCTAACAAATCCATATTACAAGGCCATTTTAATTTAATTTGATTAATTAAATTACCAACAATATTTATTAAATGTTAAAAGTCTAGAATATAGATAAATAACCTAGAAATAAATGAATGAAAGGAAAACAAATAGAAAATTTAAATGCTTAGAAATAAACTGTATTATATTCAAAGGAATGCAAGATAATGAATTGTATACAAGGAGCACTATTGCTTATATAGACAAAGGAGAGGCATAAGATTAGGACAAGTGTTATAATCTTATGATATGATTTAAAAATAGAAAATACCTAGAATAGCCCTAAGTAAATATAAGCAAGTGTGAAGAGTGCCTAAGTGAGAACTAGCTAGGAACTAGACTAGTTAGAAAATACACCTTGTTCACACTAACATTAAATTCTTCCAACTCTAAGTGCCACAATTTAAGCATCCTTCTTAAAAGAATATTTTATTTATTTTTATAACTCAACACTCAACTAAATTTTCTAAAACACATTAATTAAATTGAATTATATCAAAACCCCCACAACTTAATTTAATTTAACCCCACATCAATATAACTAAAATCTAAATTATACATAATAAAAACTAAATCACTCAATTATCTCAATAATAATTATAAATAATAATTAAATATTTAATTCAATCTCCAACATCTATTTTCCTATCATATACTTTAATCCTAGCCATCCATATGATGATAGCCCTAAACGTGCCCTAATTATTCTCACTCAATCCTAGCCATCCATTTTAATTAAATCTCAACCCTTTATTCAGTTATCTAAACATCTATAAATCAACCCTCATATTCAACTTTAGAAAGAAAGAATTTACAAGTACTTGTTGGAATCTTGAATAAATCCAAGAACAACCACATCAATTTCATCTTAAGCACATCTACAACAACAAAGAATGGACAAATTTCTTGTAGAGGGTCATGTGTCTCACACAGGTTTCAACTAGAGATTTTGTATTCATTGGAAATAATACTTATAGAGATTTTTGAAAAGTGGTTACATTAGAGATTTGAATCAGTATTTAGGGAGATGTGATGGTTTGAAGTTGACTTAGAGATGTTTTTCATAAATTTTTGACACATGATTTTTTAAGAAAAAATCATATTTTGCAATCTAGGAGAGAAAATTGCATTCTATTTTTTGCAAATAGATTAAAATATCTAAATTTATTTTCTATATCATTTTGTTTTCAATTTGTAGTAAAAATAATTATGAGAATATATATTTCTCTTAACAATGAATGCATCTATAAAAAATAAACCCTTTTTCTTATTTCAAGAATACACTTCTATTTTTAAATGCATTTATAGATATGGTTGAACAAAAGAAAATCTTCTAAATGCTATATGTTTTTTTACAAAGAAATATATTTTCCATACAATAGACATATAAGTAGATCTCTCATTTCACAACTTTCATATGCATAAAAAATAAATAAATGTCTTTTCTAAACAAATCTAGAATGCCATATGCACAAATGTGAAAACAATCACATCCTCTCAAAAGAGGGTTTACAATAGTCTAATGGCTTCAAGAGAGGGTTTTAAAACCCATATAAGACCTTCATCAAACACAAGTTTGTCATCTTTGATTCATCCCAAATCCACAAAAAAAAAAGCTTCACATCCAAGCTAATGGAGATTTGCTCATGTCCTAACCATATGGCTTGCTCACAAGCCCACCTCTAAGCTAGGAGTTCCTCATAGAAATTGATTTTCACAACACAACAAAGAAATATACACACAATTAAAACACAACAACATCCAAACTTAAATATCACATACGGATCTTACCAAGGTCATAGAAAAGGGGGAGTTAAAGGGACACACTAACCTCTTGGGAAAAAATAAAAAAGATATCAAATCTCATTTCTTTTCCAATACCCACATACACCAAAACTCATAATAATACTCCATAACCAATTTACATCTCCCACAATATGACTATAAAATCACAAAGTATTCTTCTCACATTCCATGATATCGTATATAAAATACAAGGGCACTCAATGCCTTAAAAACACTACAACCCCCATATGAATACTCCTTATATCACCAAGAAACATAGATCACACAAATATACAAAGGAACTCATGCCTTAAAATAAATACAGATTGAGTATGTGTCTCCAAAAGAGGGTCCACACCTCTGTCAACCCTAATCCATGAGTGGCTCATAACCTAAATGGAAAGATCCACATCCAACACAACATATCACCCATCCCTAATGAGTATCAACACAATATACATAACACAACAAGAAGATTTTCATACAATATCAAGAATACTCAAAGAAAAACCAACAAGTTTTCAAACACTATTTTATCAACAATAATATCAATGTACACTCAAAAGTGGCTTAAAAGCCTACTTCAATACTTCAACAAAATTTGAGAATCCCTTGATCCAAGTTCCTCAATCTCTCCTCTTCTCCAAGCTCTCAAGTTCTTCCTTAAATCTTCTCTTTTACCAAGCCACTTGATATCTAAAAATAACAATGACAAAAATAAAAAAGCCAACCTTCCACAAACCTTCAAGAAAGGTTTAAATAAATGATAAATGTCTCGATACAATGAACCTAGGGTAAAGTTTGACTATGCCACCTAAAATTAAATTTACCTCCAAGAACTCGTCACTTATCTTCTAAGACACTTTTCAAGGTTCTAGACTCTTCTAAAACATATTTTAAACACTCAAACATGGACCCATCTCATAGGTCATCATTTAGGGGTTTAATTTTACTCAAATAATAAAGAAAATAACATTAAATGACCTTTAACATCTCCTCTTAAGTTTAAATCCAAGATTTGACACTAAAGGGAACTTGTCCAAACTCAACTTAAAAATAATAAAATTAATCATAATTTAAAAATAAATCAACAAGATCCTACACACATCACATTTACATAAAAAGACTTTAATCCTCTCTAAGGTTAAGGTCTAGGTATATTGGGGAATCACAATAGTGGTTTCTTGAGAACCTCCACAATTTTCCATTGGTCTTGAAAATTAATTTGCACACTTACACCCAAACATCAATATATGTAAGATAATAGTCAAAGTGAAATTTACAAATAAATAAATATACACAGCATATATTATTATGATTCAATAAAAATCCAATGATAAATTTAATCCACTATTGAAATCACATTTACACACAATCGCATAAAACACATAGCATATATCCAATCACATTGAGATTCATCATTACACAATTAAATCCACTCTAAAATTGAATCATAACGATAAGATAAATATGAATTCTATACTTAGATATAGATAATATAAACAAGTTCATGATCATTAGGTAACTAATACATCATCCAAGTAGATAATCAACTATTATTTTAAATGTAGTATCAATGTACACATAATCTATGATTATAACAAAGTATAATAGCAGATTCATGAGTGTTATAAGCATAACAAGTCTTATCAAAATAAAATGTGATCATAAGGAGGAGAAGTGGGCCTCACCCCCCCCCCCCCCCAAAGATTAGGCTTCCTCCTAGAAGCAAGATGTGATAACAAGGAGAAGTGGGCCTCACATTTCAAGAAGGTAACTTGGTAGGCCTATAGGATTGTCTCTTAACTAAAGTTGGTTTCTTCATCAATGCTATCACCTTCATTTTTATTTCAAGCAAAGAGAGGATTTCTATTTCTCCTAGAAAATTTCCCATTCTCTACGTTAACATTATTATTAGCGATGATGATAACCATAAAATTCAAGAAGAAAAATGAAAATTTTCACTTTTGAATAAGGATTTGGAAGTGTTTTATAATTTTCAAAGGAAGACTAAGATGTTGAAGCTTAATTTTCATATTGAGGACCAAAAGTTAAAGGTTGATCTTAAAGTTAGGATTTTGAGGCCTAATATTCATATCTTCGATTTAGTTTTTCTCTATGTTCTCTTTATTGTCCTAAGGTCCTATCTCTTTCAGCTCTAATTTCACATTTTATGAGAAAATTTTACTCTAGTGTTTGCAATTTTTTTATAAATATCAAGGTCTAATTCAAGATCCTGTTCAATTTTTTCAAGAATCCAAAGAGTTTTGGTGAATTGACTAATCTTAGCGTGTGTGTTCAAAGAAATAAGTTATATTTGTCAAAAGATCATCTTGTTGATGAATCATATCAAGGTATGGTTGTGGTTTTGGTGCAAGATTATTATTAAGAACCATTTAGGACAAGTAACATATCACTCTAGACAATTGGTTCAATCTAAGATGGCTCCCTAATGTACTCACCAAACTTGTTGATGCCAAAAAATATTACGAGTCAACAAATTAACCTAGTCCCCTATTATGATGGTTAAAACATAATCTTACCTATATAATGAAGGTGTCCAATAAGAATTTGTGAAACTTCTAGGTGTGGAGGGAAATTATATTAACTATTATGGAATGATTACAAATGCATTTATTAACTAAGTAGTTTCTAGAAAATTATTAGATTAAACTATGTTATGATTCAGTCGAAAAGAAATAACTATAATTAGTTACCTCACCTATGATTAAAATTTGAGTGATTTTGAATATTTAATTCATGTTGTAATCCAATCAATCAACACAATAATTATGAATTAATTAACTCGTGTAGATTAATAAGAAAAAAATAACATTAAAAGATAAACTTCATTTATGATTCCTAATTGAGAAAAAGACTAACTGAAATGATAAAAGGAACTAAACTAAAGATATTCAAAACTAACTAAAGAAAGGATGATTAATCTAAAATAACATAGAAATTAAACTAATAAACTAAACTAACCAACAAAAAAACATCTATGCTAAAACTAAACTAAACTATTCTAGGTTAGTCTATAGTACAAAGATTGAATATATATATCAAATACAACCATTTTGAAATTGATGGAAGTCATGGAGACTAAAAAATTATTTAAAATTTTATTGATTTGAGTTACAAATACCAAGTTGATACAATTTGGTAAAATCCTTGAAGAATGTTCTCAATGTAAGTACAAAATTGAATTGTACATTATCATGTAGAAATGAAGGAATAAAAAGATAATTTGTCACATCAAATGCAAATTTATAGCATATGAATGGAGAAATTATTATTGCCACTACACAACCAAAGCATAATACAAAAAAATAGTTAATCCAATGTAGAATGAAGTAATTGGAATGATTCAAATAATATAACTAGATATACCTAGATTCACAATGGAAAACACTTTACCATTAGAGATAATGTTGTCAAAATCCTCCTGCAATCACCTTGCATAACCTTAGTTCTATATTTATCTACAAGTAATATCTTAGTATGGAAATAGACTATCATAATATGTGTATTATTCCTCCCCTTTAATTAAGTCCTTGAATATCTTTTATATGAAATCATTTGATTAAGGTCGATTATGATTGGATACAGTTATAAAACCAACTCATAGAACTTTATTTTATAACACAAGGTTATAATAAGTTAGGACTTCACAAACATATGACTTACACCATTTATTAAATAATTTTTGGAAAAATTAAAGTGACTTAAGAATATAACTCAAATGATTTCATAAAGTAAAAATTTATAAAAATTAGAATATCACGTAAATACTAAATAAGCATGTGCTTAAAATCACTTTAATAAAATATGGCAAAATAGTCTAGTAATCTTTTTTTGGGGGGAAGGGACATTAAACTACACTTTTAACTAATAGCACTTGAGGGAAACACAATTGTACCTTCTCTCTAGATACCTAGCTTAATTGACATTAATATCCCTTATCTCCCAAATTGTGATTTATTTGAAATTGAATAAAACCATGCCTTAAACAAAAATGAAACTATGGTCACATCTCCCCATCAAATCTCATGTCACTATGTTCATAATTAAAAAATATCATGAAAATAATTAACAACACCAACAATTATCATCATTAGAACCATGATAAAAAAAATAGATATTTCCATTCATATTCTACTAAAATGAAACCTCATGATGATCAAATTATAAAAAAACCATATCAAAATAATAATAATCATAATCTAAATAAAAAACATACTAGAAATCTACATATATGATCAAAATTATTGAAATGAAAATGAAATGAAAGTATTATCCATGTTTTGAAATATCAAGAAAAGCAAGTAAAATATAAAAGTATAATGTTGTAATCTAATTAATCAACACAATACTTATAAATTAATTAACATATGTAGGTTAATAAAAAAATACAATAAGAAACTTGATAAACTTCATTTATGATTCCTGTAGACACCCGAAATCATCTCATCACCATTTTAGTCATCACTTGATCATTCCTCTATAATTAACTGAATAAATCCCATTTATTTAATTAATTATCCTAATTTTCCTTCCAATATTAATTAAATAAATTGTTATTGTTTAATTAATAAATCCATTATGCCGATAAGGGCGTGGTTCGGTGGTTAAGTCACTTGGTTGTAGTGGTGGCCACCAGAGTTCAAACCCCCGCTGGGCCAACGAGATCGCAGGCTTTACGCCTTCACTGGGCCAACGAGCTCACGCGTTTGAAGTGTTCTTTCTAGGGGATGAGGTCCCCCGTGTTGTGGCCTCACCGGTTCATTTCTCCGGACAAAAGCATTCGCGTGGAGCCGGAGGGCGTGTCGCACCAGCATCACCGGTCACGTTGAAAAGTTTACCAGGTGCATTATCTTTAAAAAAAAATTAATAAATCCATTATTCCTCTAATCATTAATTAAATAATTGGGACTATTTATTTAATTAATCAATCCCTAATCTATAGTTCAACAAAATTTATTTATCTAAGTTCCTCATTCCCATCTCCAAAATTAAATAAATTCAAATATTTATTTAATTCATTAGTTTGTCCACTTTTCATTAGTTGTCAAATCAAATAATTAACCTTCCATAATCATTTTCACATTCTATAACATGATTAATCAAGGTAAACCTTGCACAAGTTTTTAAAATGTACACATGGGTCAAAGGTATGGACTTGATTTGTACATGCTTAGTACCTAGGAATGGGCAAGGATTTGCACATCCATCCAAAAATATACTTTTTGGATCTCCACCATCCACTTTCTCCAAGAAGATCCTCCACTCTTGATTTCCCTTGAATCTTGGAACCCCCTTTGACCACCTCTCAAAAGGTGACACTTGGAGGCTCCTCATCACTCCAATCCTCTCAATAATCCTTAACCATTGATCCTTCCAATAAATCCTAGTCCTCCATCCACCCATACAAAAATCTATAAATAACACCCCTCACAAGCCATTATCATAATAATTATTGAATGTAATGTTATGCTACTAAATTGAGAACTAGCATACCTCTCTCAATCACAACTATCCTTGGACACAACCACCATAGCTTGGTGTAACAAGGGAGCTTGTGGGTGGGAATTGTATTCATGTTTTCATCCTTTGTATACAATTTTTCTTATGTATTAACTTTAGGTTTCATATATTTGTGAATAGAATAGGTTAGGACTGGCTTAGTTTGTTTATATGTATTTGCATTTACTTGTACACATTTTTGACCCACATCCCTTACTAATTTTCTTTTGTATTTTTGTGTGGCTCTTTGTATTACAGGTTCACAATTTGGCATGTGCGGTACTAGTTTTGACTATTTCCAATTTGGTGCATCTATCTCTGGGCCTTGCAACCCTCCATTTAGCCCTACTAATGTTTTTTGTGGTTATTTTCTTACTTTTTAGGGCCCCTGACCATTTTGTTCTGTAGGGTTTTTATGTAGTTATCAATTTTATGCTTGACTAACCCTCTATTTTGTAGGATTAACATGTTTGCAAATTTTTGTCAATTTTTTTGGCCATGTCATGTTTAAGCATGCTTGAACTTGGTTTTGGCATGTCCATAATCCTGTGGTGTGTCTATCTATGGATTGTTGCATCCATGACCTTAAAATTGTTTAATCTATTATTTTTAACCACTTTTGCTCTTAGTTTTCAAATTTTTAATGGTTTTGCAAGTGGTTATGCTGCTAAAATTTCTAACCATTACTTGTCCGTGCAGGTCATTCACTTTTTTATCAATTTTACCTAAACCTAGTTATTTGACTATGTAGGCTTCATACATCAGCATGCCCGTCCATAATCAATGCATCTATTTACAGATTAGTGCCTCCACAGTAAGTACAGGCAAAGATTGAAAGTTCATGTTTTAACATACTTAACCCTAGTTTTCATGTTTCTAAAAAAATTAGCATTTCTATATTTTATTTAGTGTATCTGTGTCTAGAATAAATTTAATCATTTTTCTTGGAAATTATGCTTTTGGGCTAACATCACTTGCTATGTTGTCACCAAATCTATGTTTTTGCAACTCCTTCACTTGTCTAAGGCATAAAATCAAACTACTAATGTGTTTGTTGTAACCTCATTTGTCCAAGTTTGTTTTTATCACTAATCTATGCATATATGGACATGTTTAATGGAATGAACCCTTATTTTCCATGCTTGTGAGAATCTACTTGTGTGTATACTCTTTCCTCACACCCTTTGGGTGATCTTGGAGATAAAAAATACAATCTTTTTTATATTTTTATTTGCTTTCAAAACCAAGATCTTAAAGTGTGTATTCTCTTCCCTTGTGCCACAAGGCGATCTTGGGAATCAAAAGTACTTAAGTTTCTTTCCCTATAGTAGGCTTGCCTAAGGATTCTATCACCTTATATGATAACTTGAACCACACATTCTAGTGGGGTATACAAGGGGGGAGATCAAAAGGTGTACCACAATAGAGTCTATCATTATATCTAGCACAACATTGTCACCCCTTATCATAAGGAGTCAATATCAAGTGAAAAGAGACCTGTCCCATGACCACATGCTTGTATATGGGACTCTTGTTCATAGATTTTAGCCTCTAGTACCCTTGGGTATATTGAGGACATCCCTTAGAAGATTGCAAATCCTAGTTAAGACCATCGACCATATGTATATGTGGTGGTGCATTGGTTAGCATTTAGTACTGAGAAGCTATTCACCCCATACCCCTAGAACTAGGTTGTGTGCTATATAAGTTCTCCCCTTGTGTCATAGAGCAATCTTGCATGATAAAAAATAGTCAATGCCTCGTCATGGGATTCACACTCCATGACTAGACAATGCATTAATGGTGGGCCTATATGCAGATACACACCTACTTGAATAGCATATGCTTGTTAATGTGCTTGGTGTATTTTCATGTGAAAAACCCATGAATTGTCTTAAATCCAAAGCATCCAAATACAAAACATTTGTAAAACCTTTGAACACCAAGTGAAATCCAACTTTGCAAACATCGAGATCCTTTTGCCAAAGGTTGAACATTTGAAATATAAAACATCCAAATCTAAAAACTTAAGATCTTACACATCCACCTGATCATCTCATCCATTTTCCTGAGTCCAATTCATGCTCCAACATGTAAAATTCACCTAAAAGTTTTCTAAATTTCTTAAATCATCCACTTCCAAACTCAACATAAATAAGTGCACCTAATCCTATTTTAGCACCTACATTCACACAGTGTCACATTTGTTAAAGTTTCATTGCATCTAATTTTAGGTTTCCAATAATTTCCTCATCACATTTTGACACTTGCATTTATAAACTAGCACCTCCATCCTACTTTGGAGTATACATTCTATTTTTGGTGTATCCATCTCAACACTCACCAAAATGAAAATTGAACTTCATCGATCCAATTCAACCTCCAAATCACATGACCACTGTTGATTTCAAATTTTGAATAGTGCTAAATGTCCAGTTACACCTCATCATTCTAATCATGTCATCCTCAAAATCCAATCATCATCCACATCATCAAAATCATTCCAACCTCATTCATTTCAAATCAAAGATCAAGACCTTAATCAAACTAATCATCTCTAATCCCAACTTGCTTAGGAACTTAAATTATCCTAAGTATACTTAATCCAACCAAATCACTCCCTTACTTGTGAACTTTACCTATCTTAAGTGTAGGAATTAATTTCCCATCCAAAATCCCCAATCCCCTACTTAATAACTTTGCCTATCTTAAGTATAGAGATTAATCCATCATCAAAGACATAATCCAATCTCAAGTATAGAAATCAATCTCAAGTATAGAGAACTTTACCTATCTCAAGTATAGAAATCAATCCTTCCATAAAATTGAATCAAATCTAAGGTCTTGACATTTGATCACCCCTCATCCAAATCAAAACATTCAAGTCATAATCATATCAAACCCCACCAACCCTCACTAACATCTTAATCAAGGTTATGTTGGCAAGAGACACTATATGGATTCATGGTTGTTGTCATTGATGGCAACAAAGGTCATCCCACATATCCGCAAGTCATGATGTGTCTCTACCGGAAGTCAGAATAAAGAATGTTGTGGTCCGGTGAACAAGAACAGAGCATGTGGCAAGGTCCGACAGATTGGTCCGAATCTCTCAGAGGAAGTGTCTTGGTGCAGTGCGGATTTGGGGAAGTCAAGAGGACTACCTTGAGTGGTATATTCCAAGGATTTAGCCTCCGGTGATGGACAAGGAAAAAGATATGAATGGTTGAGTACCGGATTCCTGAGAGACAGTGAAAACAGAGGAAGAACTGACTGGCAGAGTATCAGACTGCTTTCCGGATGTGTTACTGTTGATGACAGAGGTTGTGAAGGCATGAATCATGGTTGGCCGACATGATTAATGATATCTACAAGTATATGCTTGATCCGCATTGCTTGGTGAGGAAGGATTCAGCCGACAGAACAAAAGTTTGTAAGAAACTAGACTGTTCCGGATGCCAACTAGAAAGGTGATGAAATTACTTGTGCGGATATATATAGAGGATGGATTTAGTTGTGAAGTGGGTGTTGATGTGGAGATATATGCGAACAAGTCCAGATAAGAGCAGAGGTAGCAAAAAGGATCCGGTATGTGAAAGATAGCAGAATAAAGAACAGAGGAAAGATGAAGTGCAGCAGATCAGTGTACTGAGCCTAACCGGAACTGAACTCCAGCATATGCAGATGCTTCCAATCAGTTCAAGACTGTGATTCTCATCACTTTGTAGACAGTGTGTCTTCTTGTAGGCAGTGGGCCTCTTGTGAGCAGTGTGCTCGGGCAGTGAGCCCTAATTGGCAAGTGCCATTTTTGTAATTTCCTATTCTTCTAACAAAGAATAATTTTGGGTTAATCACCCCGTGGTTTTCTCCCTTAACAGGGTTTCCACGTCAAAAATACTGTGTCATGTGTTTCTTATTTTATGATTAATGTTTTTGTGTTTGATTCTATGCTGCATCAATTAAAAGGAAAGTTCAATAAGGGAAATAAATAGGATAATTGATTCACCCCCCCTCTCAGTTATCAATAATTGGTATCAGAGCTAAGTTCCTCCTAATAGAGCCTAACAGCTTGAGGAAGATCTGGGATTTCAAATGGATGCATATGGTTTAAGGGAGCAACTCAAGACTGCTCTTGAGGATCTTGAACAGTCAAATTCTGAAGTCAGTGAATTAAAGGAAAGACTCAAACAGGCTGATGAATTCATGAGAGAATTAAAAGACAAATTAAGTCTCTCTATGAAAAAGAGAAAGGAGCTGCTTCAACAGTTGGCAAGACAAAGTGAAGAAAGCAATACAAATGAAGAATTGACTGAGCAAACCAAGTTATGTGAAAAGTTATCAAAAGAAGTCATTATGTTAAGACATGAAATGGAATCAGGAACTATAAAGTTTACTCAAGAGATTGAAGAAAAAAGAAAGGCTGAAGACAATCTAAGACAATCTCTTAAAGAAAAATCAGAAGAATGCCACCAGATGGACAGGATTATCAGACATCTTGAATCTGATCTTGAAGATGCCAAAGATAATGAAGGAAAACTTGAGGATCAAATTGCCTCTCTCAAAAGAGACCTTCAAACAGCAAATGAATATAAAGAGAAATTCAAGATAAGTTCTGCTCAACTTGAAGTTCTTCTTGGAAGTCAAAAGAGGACAGATGACAAGTATGGTTTGGGATATGAGAAAGGAGAAAGCTCCGGATCCGGTCAGAAGAATCTTGGATCAGAAAATCCAAGGAGCAGGCCTAGAAGACCTCCGGTAAGATAGCCAAATGCTCAAAGATATCCATCCTTCAATGGATACTGCCACAGCTGCAACCACTTTGGTCACAAAGCTGATCAGTGCAGAATGAGAATGAATCAGATTAATTCATCCTTCTCCGGACAGTGCTTCAACTGCAAAAGGTATGGACACAAATCCCATGAATGCAGAATTATGCAAGTAAACAAATCATTCAAAGGTAGATGCTTCACATGCAATAGAGTAGGTCATATGGCTAATCAATGCAGATCAAGAGGATATCAGTCAAATATGCAAAGAAATGTTATTTGCCAAATCTGCAATAGGTCCGGTCATAATGCTAAAGTCTGCAGAAACAAGAATCAGGACAAAAGAGGTCCGGTGTATAATCAGAATCAAGACAAGGGTAAACAAAAGATGAATGCGGATGAGGTTAGGAATCAGATGAGCAAGATTTGGGTGAAGAAAAGTTCAGAGAATGTAGAGGTTGGATCCGCACCAGACTCTGGTGCTGATATTTCTTCCAGAAATTAAAAAGTGAGCTCAGGCTCAGGGGGAGACTCAAAGAAAATCTTGTTCCCCCAGCCAAACAAGTGGTGCCGGATGTGGCACAAGATGCGGATCAAAGGGTTTGTAGATATGAGTCTTGAGATACTTCAGTCAAGTTTTCAGAGGTCCGCATGGAGTTATGAAGAAGCTGTGATCGATCAAATAAGACCTGTTCAGGGAGATGCTCCGGTATGATAAAGGATTACAAAAAGGTCCGGAAAGATCCGGAAATGCACTATCTTGTTCTGCGGATTGGACAGAGTGTTTGGGATGTTCTTGTAATATGTTACCTCGATTTATTCATGATTGAAAGATCCGGATGATATCCACAGATCAGGACTAATCCGGGATACACCAAGCTATCCAGACAAGGCAAACCGGAATGATGTAGGTGAAGCATTTATTGCAGATAGATATTAGGGTTCGCGGAGCAATTTAAGGGATTTCTCAAAGGTCATTTGCTCATTCTGCACTCGAGAAGAAGCGAAAAGTGGAGCTCTGCAACAAGGTTCATCAAGCACACCAAGGATCTCCTGCCGAAGTTATTGCATAAAGAAATCAATCCAACCACTCCGTGCAAACCGAAGGTGCATAAGGTATTCTCCGTTTTTCATTACCTCACTGCAAATCTTTGAAGAATGGCTACTCCAAACATAGTTAAGATCTCTGATAGACCTCGCCCCTCATTCAAGAAACATCCCTACAAATCATTGGAGGTAGATCCACTAGGGGCCTTCTCTAGTGTTCCTCACGGAGTTTTACATACCGAAGACATTAGGGTTTACATACATGCAAGCATTGAGGAATTTGGGGAATTCAAATTAAGAGACCTCTATCACAAGCAACTGATAGACAATGCTTTTGAGCTTAAACCAGAGTATAAGGATATCCAGAAGAAACAATTTGAGCAATTCATTCATTTCCCCTGCTTTGAAGAAGATGAATGGGTCCGGTATGTACTGAGCAGGATGCATGACAACTTTCTATGGCTAGATAGACCCTACAAGATCACAAAAGAGGCAATTAGAGCAGTAACTGGTCTATACTCTTCCGGAGGGGTACCTATCCTCAAATCTGTCAAGAACAACATTGTAACTGAGGCCACCGGATCAAAATTTGATAAGAGGGCAATGACCATTGAAGATATTTCGGATCCGGATATCAAATATGCATCAATGATAATAGGATACAAGATCTATCACTCCAGCAGGGAGAATTCTGTATCCGGAACTGCAGTATACACTGCCTATGAAATGCTAAGAAAGAATGCAGAATATGATCTCTGCGAACTACTGCTAAGCCAATTAATGGAAAATATACAGAAAATCAAGAAGGATAAGAAGAATTCCTTTAAGTATGGTACTCTTATTGTATGTCTATTCTTCTACTTCATGAATGAGCTACCCGGAACAAGTGGATGGGTATGGCAGAATGACAAACCTGTTGCAGTCCAGATAAGAGACTATTTGCATGGACTTGGGGATGCAAAAGCGAGAAATACAGCTCTATGGGGATACTTCAAAAACTTTCAGAGCATGATGCAAGCAAGAGAGAGAATTCCCCAGTCTCTTGTTGAAAAATACAAAGACTCAGTGTGCTTTATGGTTGACACTGATCAGTGCCTAATGGAGGCAGTAGAGCCAAGGACTGTCTGGATCATGCCCATGGGGTATGAAGTGGATGAACAGATAGTGGAGCTGCATGTTCAACACATGCTAAGTCAGCCCAAAGATCCTAAGGCAGAAAGGTTTGGAACCTTTGAGGAGCTGAGTGTAAAAATACATGTAGAACTCAGGGAACCTGAGATTAAAAGAAAGGTGAGAAAAGAAGTAGAGCACATTGCTCAAGGCCTAGGCATCTCAAAGGAGGCACTTGATGCCAGCCGGGAAAAGAGGAGGAAGGCCGAGGAAGAAGAGAAAAGTAAAGAAAGTGCTCCGGTTGAAGCTCCCACCCGGACCAGATCATCAAAGAGATCTGCACCTCCCACAACCAAAAGTTCAAAACCGGAAGTCCAGGCATCCGGTAAGAGATCCAAGACAAAAGCCACAAGGGCTTATGGAAGCCAAAAGGATGAAGAGGAAACAGAGTCAGATGAGGGAATAAAAGAAATAAAGAAACAGAAGAAGAAAGGATCCGGTAAGCCCTCCACAGGCCAAGACAAGGATGAAATGGCAGAGGTAACTGTTGAAAAGCCCACTCTGTCTCTAGAGAGCATAATCAAGTCGGTCACGGTGGATGGAAACCTTCAACCAATGACTGAATCCTATGATGACTTCAGTGAGGCTGACCAAAAGACTCTGCAGGAAGCCACAGTTAAATATCTGAACATATATAATAAGGCTTTCATTGAGATCATATCTCTCATTCCTAAAAGCCTAGAAAAGGAATTGGAAGTAAGAAAGAATAATGCTCATGCTAAAGATCTTGAGATCCGGGAGCAGATAGCTATTCAGCTATATCCTCAAATTGATCCCAAGACAATGAACATTATCTTCAAGGACTGCAAAGATGAGTTCAGAAGCAAAGCCAGGATGAATCAACTCATGCTTGGTGAGACTGACAAAGTGGCCCAAGAAACAGAAGAGATCCTCCGGAAGGCCTTCAAAAGGTTCAATCTTCCTGTTGTAGAGGACTTAGGTGCAGAAACAGCTGCTGATTTGGAATCTTCTGTTCCGGAAGAAGTGAGCCCTGAACAGACAAATATCTCTCCTCCGGTTTCCCCTACAGTCTCCGGATCCAAAGAAGAAGAGCAATTACAGGAGAAGGAAGCAGTGGTGAAAGACAAAGAGGTTGACAGTTCTAAGACTGCAGAAGAAAAGAAACATCTGTCTCCGGCAAGAGACACTGCACAAACTGTTCAACAATTTTTGAGCAAAGAAACTTTAGAGATTGATGAACCGGAGCTTCTAAAAGGCCCATTTGATTTTGACTCTCTCTCTCCGGTACAAACAATGAAGATAGCTTCATTTGCAAATGCCAAGGCAAATGAAAAGCTCCTGAAGTCTCATATGGAAGACTGTGAGTTGATAGAGGCTGCTTCCAGAGTACTTGTAAAGATCATGCCATCAATCCAGATAGATCTGACAGCCTCCTCTTCCGGTAATCTAAAAACCTTAGTCAGCAGTGTTGATACACATTTTGATTCTCTAGAAAAATCAGCTGAAGAAAAGGTCCGGAAGGAATTTTTGGATAAGAGATTTTCAGAAATATTAGAATTAATCTCTAAAGATAGGAAGATTGTAAGCATTGGAATAAAGAGCTTAGAGAATGCTCTTAAGGATGGCGGTGACCTCTATAAATTTTGTATATCCTGGTCAAAGGCAACAGCAGCATTTGATAAGAAAATAAAAGAGGAACAAGATAAGCTACAAAGCTTATCTCAAAGTTTTGATCCTCTCTCTTCCTCCATAATAAATCAAGAATGTCAGACTATTGCAGTCTTGAATGAAATAAAGAATCTTGAGAAGGAAAGGAAGAACATCACCAACCGGATGGGAGAACTTAGAAGGATTATAATCCCTAAGTTGGAAACTATGCATGAGGCCATCAGTGATGCTCAGACCACCGCCCAAACAAAAGATCCGACAGATCTCAAGCGGGCAGAAGCTTTTGCATTTTTGTTGAGTGGTCACATTTCAATTTTGGACAGAATGAAGCAAAGCTGGGCTACAGAAATGATCCAATTGCAGACATCCTTTGCAGACATTCTTCAGTATATGTGAGTATGAAAATATGCGGCTATGTATAGAAAATTTTTTGAAAATTTTGATGTGCGGACCCCACCCTTTGCCATTGATGTCAAAGGGGGAGTGAGGAGCAGTGAAAAATGAGGAATCCAACTAAGGGGGAGTTCCAGAAATTGTATATAAAGACAGAGCATCAGCAAAGGGGGAGCATAGTGTAAACACTTAGTCATTTTTCACTAAGTGTTGCCATCAATGCCAAAGGGGGAGATTGTTGGCAAGAGACACTATATGGATTCATGGTTGTTGTCATTGATGGCAACAAAGGTCATCCCACATATCCGCAAGTCATGATGTGTCTCTACCGGAAGTCAGAATAAAGAATGTTGTGGTCCGGTGAACAAGAACAGAGCATGTGGCAAGGTCCGACAGATTGGTCCGGATCTCTCAGAGGAAGTGTCTTGGTGCAGTGCGGATTTGAGGAAGTCAAGAGGACTACCTTGAGTGGTATATTCCAAGGATTTAGCCTCCGGTGATGGACAAGGAAAAAGATATGAATGGTTGAGTACCGGATTCCTGAGAGACAGTGAAAACAGAGGAAGAACTGACTGGCAGAGTATCAGACTGCTTTCCAGATGTGTTACTATTGATGACAGAGGTTGTGAAGGCATGAATCATGGTTGGCCGACATGATTAATGATATCTACAAGTATATGCTTGATCCGCATTGCTTGGTGAGGAAGGATTCAGCCGACAGAACAAAAGTTTGTAAGAAACTAGACTGTTCCGGATGCCGACTAGAAAGGTGATGAAATTACTTGTGCGGATATATATAGAGGATGGATTTAGTTGTGAAGTGGGTGTTGATGTGGAGATATATGCGAACAAGTCCAGATAAGAGCAGAGGTAGCAAAAAGGATCCGGTATGTGAAAGATAGCAGAATAAAGAACAGAGGAAAGATGAAGTGCAGCAGATCAGTGTACTGAGCCTAACCGGAACTGAACTCCAGCATATGCAGATGCTTCCAATCAGTTCAAGACTGTGATTCTCATCACTTTGTAGACAGTGTGTCTTCTTGTAGGCAGTGGGCCTCTTGTGAGCAGTGTGCTCGGGCAGTGAGCCCTAATTGGCAAGTGCCATTTTTGTAATTTCCTATTCTTCTAACAAAGAATAATTTTGGGTTAATCACCCCGTGGTTTTCTCCCTTAACAGGGTTTCCACGTCAAAAATACTGTGTCATGTGTTTCTTATTTTGTGATTAATGTTTTTGTGTTTGATTCTATGCTGCATCAATTAAAAGGAAAGTTCAATAAGGGAAATAAATAGGATAACTGATTCACCCCCCCTCTCAGTTATCAACAGGTTAAACAATCAATTTAAAGTCATCCCAGATCTAATTCATATCCAATCAAATCCATAAAATCACCTTCCAAAACCTTCCAAAGTCTTCCATAAATCAAACTCACTTCATTCCACATCAAAATCCATAAAAATCATCATCATCATTTCATGCCCTCCACCAAAAGATCTCAAGATCGAAAGAATATGGATTCACAAAGCAAGAATCCCTTTGTCTCAATCTTTGTCCACAACTTGCAAGTGGGTCCTTCTTCACCTCATGATTATCTTGACAGCTCAAGCAACTTAGGAAGTCTTATAAACCAACCCAATTATGGTGAGCCATCAAAACCCACTATCAACATCAATACTCATCTCACTTTATAGACTTCCTAAATGACAAAAGACTCAGCCACTTCATGGATACCCACAAGGATGATGTTGTTGAGCACCTCATCAACATGGGAGCTAGACTCCTTCACCATTACAACATGGACAAACTCATGAATCTCATTTGTCACAATTCACCTCAAACCCCCATCTTCAATAATACATGGGGCCAACTTCTCAAACCATCTCACCATGATTTCACCAACTACCATGTAGACCAACAAATTGATGGTAGCATGCCTCTTATTCCACCTCATCCCAACTATGCTTTGTCATCTCATCCTCAACAATAACATCATTAAAGTCAAACATCATCACACCCCCCACAAGTAACTCTTCCTTGAAGGACATCCGACTAATATGTCCCCATGCTTTCAAACACACATCCATATTCATTTCCAACTATGACAAGTCTCATCCAATTGCTTCCACATGTATCAATTCCACAACAGACCACTCCTATTCAATCCATACTACCAACGTTCATCTCTCATGAAGCCACATCACAATTATCAACCTCCAAAAAAATTATCCCACCACGTCATACCCTCAACATCAATCACATTATCAACCTAATCCAACAACATACCAAACTCATCCCACATCCTTCCATCCCATGACCACTTATCAAACCATGGTGCCTCCACTTTATTCACAACAAATGGCACCTCAACAACATCTCCCATCCACTGGAATCCAATTCATCCTAACATCCCACAACCATCACCTTTTTGATCCATCAACTACCACCCTGGCAATTCACCTCTTTTACCTCTTTTGACCCAAAGTGATAATAAATGAGGAGCACGCTCAAGGGATTACAAAGCGGAACGCAACAAAAACAATATAAATTTTAAGACCTTTGTCCCTATCCCTTCGATCACTCTATCACAATGGTACCCTTTCCCCCATACTTTGAAATCCCAAAAATTGATAAATAGAATGGAAAGGAGATCCCTTGAGACCATATCAAATAATTTTTCATGGCATGACAAGAGGTCTCTTACAACATGTACCTATTACGCCTCTTCCCTTGAAGTTTAGGTAGGTAAGTCTTGGAATGGTTCATGCACCTACCCCAAGGATCAATAACTACATTTGTTGACTTATTAGAAAAGTTCATTGCACACTTCTATAATATCAAGAATGAACTCACCAAGTTGGACCTTTGTAACATAAAACAACATAGTGGTGAGAAGTTCACCACATATCTACAATGATGGAGGGGCCTTGCTAGTCACTTCCCTTGGCCTATTGCTAAAAAGCAACTCATTATCATCTTTGTACAAAATCTTAACCAAAAGATGGCATTCCACCTCTAGGTGCATTGTGTCTCCACATTTGATGAGATTGTCAAAAAAGGGGTCACTATTGAAAAGGCCCTCATCTCTGAAGATTTGGTCAAAATCTACAGCAAACACAAAAATGACAACCAATAAAGTGACAAAGCTAAATTTTGGGCCAAAAACAAAAAAACTATTAGTGATTGGGTCACTGATTCAAACCATGTGCAAGAACCAAACACATCGCAAGAAAATCAAACAGGTCAAAATAGAGAAAAGCCTACAAACATCACTATTCCACAAGGATAAATGAAACAATACCAAAACAATCCAAAATAAAAATATGCCTCTTTATGGGAACCCATGGAGGTCATATTCCACAAACTAGTCCAAGTGAACATGGTAATGTTCCCTGCAACTAGAACATTCGATGACATAAAGCCTAAACTTGTGTGGTATAAATAAAATGAATACTATGAATACCACCGTATAATAGGCCATTTCACTAGAAAGTGCATGAAGAAGAAGAACTACATCTAAGATATTGTTGATTGTAGTGAGATTGAAGTAGAAGGAAACTCATCCTCCTCATCAAATAAACAATTGGGTATATATTAGAATCCCCTTTTGAAGCATGACTGATCCAACTCATCCAAAATATCCACCTCTAATCAAGGTCAATCCCAAAATAATCACACCAATAACATCTTCTATAATAAAACCCCTCATTCCTATGACACTGTTATGGGGCATATCGACTCTGACTACATGTGAGTTGCAACCATAAAGATTAAATACAAACCCTCTAACAACACCATCATCATGAGGAATCATAGAGTCACCATCCAAGAACCTTCCTCCTCCTCCTCATAGGCTACTAGTTATAATCTCTTAGAATATCTTGGGATAACTCTAGCATAAATATCCATCTTGGAGCTTTGTAAAACATCACTTGTCTATAGAGATATACTGGATCATTCCTTATAGTAATCCTAAGTCCCAAATGACATCAACCTAAGAAATTCCAAGCCCTTGTGGGCCATTTATCCTTCACTTATCAACTTATGTTTAGTCAAAATGATATGCCTCCCACTGATCCATCCCATAGTAAAGTCCTTCACATTGAGGTCCTGATTACCAAACACAAGGTAAAATGAGTCCTCTTGGATAATAGATCTAGCTTGAACTTGTGCACTCTAAGATTCAAAAAATAGTTAGGATATTCTATGGCTAACTTGGAAATATAGGTCATCACTATCTGTTAGAAATGAAGGTGCAAACCACACAATGGAAATCTAATTCAAACCTTATTATCCTCTAAACAATGTAGAATCAATAGAGATTGCAATAGAAATTAAAACCCATTAAACTGAAATAACATGCACTAAGATTTGAACACATAATACAGTATGTAACATGGAGAAAACCCTTTCGAGTAAAAAAATCCACCAAGAAAAGAGGCTCCAAGTTGTATTATCTTCAAATATATGAGATTATAATACATGCACTTCCTCTGTTTCTTCAGTCTTCAATCCAGCGATGCCTGTTACTCTCCAATCTAATAAAAATGTAGTACAAATATCCTTATAAAAGGGGTTTGCCTTCTAGGGAAAGATAAATGACATAATATCGACCATTAGATCTGTGACCTAATGATGAACGATCTAGATTTACAATGATAAAATATAAATAAAATGTGGTTTCGAGGGTGCTACCCCCAAACCCCCACTGAGGCACGCAGCCCCAGACCCCCCACTGGGGGGATGATCCTCCCCCTAGACCCTTTGCAGGGGGGAAACCCCCCTGCGACCCCCCGTCGTGGACGAATGAGCGTCGAGGACCGGATATAAACATGTAGTTGAAACAAGACCGCTGTTGGTGAAACCTTTCATCCCTTATGGGTGATTTACAAACAATATTAGGACTAATTAATTGCATAAGTTTTACAAGGTTGATGGCACTTTAATCCTAACATTCTCCCACTTGACATCATACATTGTAAATACCCATAAGAAGACCATAAAATAATCAAGCACTAGAAGCAAGGCCCATGGCCTCTCGGCACCAGACAAATTTCTCTATGCTCACAGGCTTGGTCAAAGCATCTACAACATTCTCCTAAGTGTCTACCTTCTTCAAATCAATTTGTCCATTTGCAACTATTTCTCGAACAAAGTGATACTGTACATCAACATGCTTAGTCTAAGCATGATACATAGGATTCTTGGCCAAACATATAGCACTCTGGATATCACAACCAATCTGAATGATCCTGCAATCAAATCCAATACATGTACATAGTCTCGTCAACCAAACTACCTCCTTAGAGACATGAGTAACAACCATATACGCTACTTCTGTGGTCATGGACAAAGTAACTATGGGCTGCCTCTTACTCATCCAACTAACCAATCCTCCAAACAAAGTAAACACATAGCCACTAGTGGACCTTCGACTATCCATGTCACCTGCCCAATCTGTATCAACAAATCCCTGTATGTCCAAAGTTTTGTCAGCACTGTTAGTACCAGAATAAACCAAACAATAATCAAGAGTGCCTGCAAGATATCTAAACACCCTCTTCGCATAATTCCAATGCTGTCTACCAAGGGTAGACATAAATCTGCTCAAAACTCCCACTTCTTGGGCAATATCTGGTCTAGTGCAAACCATTGCATACATCAAACTCCCTACAACACTAGCATATGGCACATTAGACATATCCTCTAAATCATCCTCATTCTTTGGACACATATCCAATGATATCTTAGTACCAATGGGTAAAGGAACTCTAACTGGATCACAGTCCTGCATACTGAATCTTTGCAAAATGGTATTCACATACTTACTTTGTGACAACCAAAGCTTGTTGTTACCTTTGTCCCTCCTGGTCTCCATACCCAAAATATACGTAGCAGCTTCAAGATCCTTCATATCAAATGCACCTGAAAGTTGGGGTTTAAGCTCACTGATCATACCCTTAGTATTGCTGAAAAATAACATGTCATCAACATACAACGCAATGATCCGTATAGAATCATCAATACAATGAATGTACACACAATGATCCTCCTTGCTCCTAACAAAACCCAATTTGAATACAAATGAATCAAAATTTTGACACCACATTCTAGGGGACTATTTCAAACCATAGAGAGACCTCTTCAACCTATAAACCCAATGTTCTTTTCCTTTTACCTCAAAACATGTAGGTTGTTGCATATAAATTTCTTCCTCAAGATCTCCATGCAAGAATGCAGTTTTAACATCCATTTGTTCAATCTCCCAATCATAAGCTGCAACAATGGATAAAAGAAATCTAATAGAAGTCAATTTAGCAACAGGAGAGAAAATTTCACCAAAATCAACTCCTCCTCTCGGAGTAGCCCTTGGCTACCAGTCTAGCCTTGTACTTCTCTAATAAACTGTCTGCTCCAAACTTCTTCTTGAAGACCCACTTACAACCTATGGCCTTTCTTCCTTTGGGAAAATGAACAAGATCCCAAGTGTTACAAGAGTCTAAAGCCATCATCTCCTCCTGCATGGCTAACTGCCAAGACTCACTATCATCTGCAAGAATAGCTTCCATGTAGGATCTAGGCTCATCGTCAGTACTCAATAAAGAAAATATACAATGAAAATTAGGTGGGTAAACCTATCAATTGGATTCCATTATCCTGTGGATCTCCTCAAGGGTGGAGTAAGAGTCTCAGCTTGTTCTTCCCCATGATCATCTACACCAACTTATTCTGTAACAACAGATTCATCTTCATCAGAACTAATCGAATCTTCTTCTTCTTCTTCACCCCCCAATCCATGATTGTGTTCTTCTTGAGGTGCATCTTGTTGCTCTAAATCAAAGTGCACTCTCTTTAACTTTTCTTCTTTTTCTTTTGGTTGCTCAGGCTTAGAAATAGCTCTAAGTTCCCTGAAAATAATATCTCTAGAATAGATAATCTTATAGGTTAGTGGATTCCAAAGCTTATAACCTTTGACATTATCACCATATCCAATGAATGTACATTTTTCAGCTTTTGAATCCAACTTAGATCACTTTTCCTTAGGCGCATGAACAAAAGCCTCACAACTAAAAACCCTTAAATGTGAAACAAAAGGTTTCTTACCTATCCACACTTCATAAGGTGTCAAATCAAGAGCCTTACAAGGAGATATGTTAATCAAATGGCAAGAAGTACACACAGCCTCTACCCAAAAGCATTTATCCAACTGTGCATCACTTAGCATACTTCTGGCTCTTTCCATGATTGTTTGGTTCATCCTTTCTGCAACACCATTCTGATGTGGTGTATATAGAGTTTTTTTTGTTTGATAATACCTTCATGCTTGCAAAACTCATCAAATTCCTTAGAGCAATATTCCCCTCAATTGTCAAATCTTAATATTTTTATCTTCAATCGTGATTGGTCTTCAACTAAGACTTTAAAATCCTTAAACTTAGTGAAAACTTCATATTTGTGTTTCATAAAATAAATCCATGTAAATCTAGATACATCATCAATGAAGGTGATAAAATAATAAGATTTTTAGATAGAATCATTATCCACATGTCCAAACACATCTGTATGAATAATTTCTAACTTCTCTTTTGCTCTATTGCTTCCTAAAGGAAATAATTTTTTGTTTTGTTTACCAAACACACAAGGGTCATAGAAATCAAAGTGCTCATTAGAATAGGAGAAACCATCCAACAAATTTTTATTCTTGATAGTTTTCAAAACATTATTACTAGTGTGGCCCAATCTACAGTGCCACAACATACATGTATTTTTAGTACTAGCCTTAGATACATAAGAGGCATTACAAACTGTAGTGGCTTCAAGCTTAAACAATTTTCCCAATCTCTTCCCCTTCACTACCACCAACTTCCCTCTCACCAATTTGCAGCCATGCTTGTCAAATGTTACATGCATTCCCAATCATTCAACTTCAAAACTGAAATCAGATTTCTAGCTAATCCAAGAACATGCAAAACACCAGGGAGGGTTTTAACCCTCCCATCACTGAAACACAACAATACCTTGCCTTTCCCAACTATCAAATATGTAGATTTATCCCCAAGGTATATATCACCTCCATCATACTCTTCATATGTGGAAAACCATTCCTTATGCAGGGTCATATGAAACGAGCATCCTGAGTCAACCAACCAGTGATCATTAAAAACAACATTAAATGCAAAAAGTAAAACATCTTCACCTGTATTTGAGGACTTATCTGAAGCACTCTCCATTGTTTCTTTAGGTTTTTGCACTCCTTCACATGTCCCCTTTTACCGCAGTTCCAACACTTAACTCTGTTCTTCTTCCCAGATGTCTTAGATCAGCCTTTGGACTTGTCCTTAACCCCTTTCTGATCTACTTTTGGTCCTCTTTCCATAGACCTTCCCCTAACACTGAGATCATCCTCTGAACTATCCAAACTTTTCTTCCTCAATTCATGTGACAACAAAACTGAAACAGAGCATCCAACTTTAGATCTATGAGGTTAGCAGCGATAGCCAAAATAACATTCTCCCATGACTCAGGCAAAGAACAGAGAAGAAATATACATTTATCTTCTTCATTTACCTCCACATCTATAGATGCTAGTTGACTCCATAACAAATTAAACAAATTCAAATGCTCTGCAACAGATTCACCCTCTTTAATTTTCATGGAAAATAACTTACGCTTTAAATAAAGTTTATTTATCATACTCTTGGCTTGGTAGATCTCACCCAGATGCTTCCACAAGCTATGTGTAGACTTCTCACTCACAACATTCAGCAGAACAAAATCTGCAAGACATAGCTGGATTGTACCTCGTGCCTTTTTATCCAGTCTTTCCCACTCATCAGGAGCAACATCATTGGATTTCTTCTCTTTTGTAACAGCCAGCCATTGGTTTTTTTCTTCTAGCAAATCCTCCATTTTTAGCTTCCACAATTTGTACCCCATGCCATTGAACTTTTTGATGCCCAACCGAGAGGTAGAAGCAACAGTGGATGAAGCCATGATATCTAGATAATATCTGTAAAAAAACAATCAAATCTCCCATTGCAACTAAAAAACCTTCACACTACCACCCAAGAATCAAAATTGGCTAGGCTTTGATACCAAATGTTAGAAATGAAGGTGCAAACCACACAACAGAAATCTAATTCAAACCTTATTATCCTCTAAACAATGTAGAATCAATGGAAATTGCAATAGAAATTAAAACCCATTAAACAGAAATAAGATGCACTAAGATCTGAACATATAACATAGTATGTAACATGGAGAAAACCCTTTCAGGTAAAAAAATCCACCAAGAAAAGAGGATCCAAGTTGTATTATCTTCAAATATATGAGATTACAATACATGCACTTCCTTTGTTTCTTCAGTCTTCAATCTAGCGACGCCTGTTACTCTCCAATCTGATAAAAATGTAGTACAAATATCCTTATAAAAGGGAGTTGCCTTCTAAGGCAAGATAACTAACATAATATTGATTGTTAGATCTATGACCTAATGATGAATAGTCTAGATTTATAATGATAAAATATAAATAAAATGTGGTTTCGGGGGCACTGCCCCCGAACCCCTGCCAGGGCACGCAGGCCCCAAACCCCCCACTGGGGAAATGATCCCCCTAGACCCCTTGTAGGGGGGAACCCTCCTATGACCCCCCATTGCGGATGAATGAGTATCGAGGACCAGATATAAACATGTAGCTGAAACAAGATTGCTACTGGTGAAACCTTTCATCCCTTATGGGTGATTTACAAACAATAATAGGAGTAATTAATTACATAAGATTTACAAAGTTGATAACACCTTAATCCTAACACTATCAAGGCCTATGATAATGTTGTCTTCCCATACAAGAAAGGCCCATCTTTTAGCAGATGACTTGTCATGTTGTTGATCTTGATCTTCCCTACAACCTCCTCCTTGGCCACCAATGGATCCACACCATGCAAGCCATCCCCTCCACATATCATCAATGCTTGAAGTTCCCCCACAGCAACGTTGAATTCACACTAGCCCACAACCCTTTGAGTATTTCAAATCCATGGAGGCTTCTTATCATAAATCCCATCATCATTGCCATAGCACAAACATCACTAATCATGACAAGGTCAAAGCCTCCTCCTCATATGTTGATCCCCTCACCCTTGCATCCAATTCATCACCTTCCCAAAATCCCAAGACCATAAAGATCAAGATCATCAATAAAGGATGTGGAGAATATGAGCTACACAATGCCTTTCATGTAGTCCAATTGCCTCTTCCTCCATGATCCTATGGTCATCCTCAATAGTGACCTCCTTTGAAGACACCAAAAAACTAAATAGTTTGGGTCCACCATATTCACATCTAAAAGCACATTGGTTGAAGAATAGATTGAGGGTTCCATAGACTCATGGTTGCATAGAGATGAATCAGATGAGAAAGAATTTGTACTTGGCTACCTGAAACAAAATTACCCTATCTCATTGAATATATGTGAAAACATGAACTACAAGGGTAAGGGCATTATCCTCCATGAGCAAGGCATAATTGAGATGATTTAGGTAGAATATTTTGTTGATCACTATGAGATAGGATACATGCCTCTTGGTCTAAGAACCAATGAACCTCATGCTTCTTTTGCGAGTGCAGAAGAACTATCTAACATCATTGAAATAATTATGGGTAAGCAATATTAGCCTCTTTTGAAGACCTTGATGTCTCTTGCCTCTTTCCAAAAAATGCCATCCTTACCATCAACCTACCACTCCAATATCCCGACCTTATCAATTGGGACCAACAAGATCCTGTGTCTCTCGACACCTTTCAAAACAATGAGGCTATCATGAATTCTTGGGGCTCCATGATGGTATTCCTCTAGGTGACCACAAATCAAGATTTGAGATTGACCTTGATGCTTCCACCTATTTTGGGGAACATGAAGAGTTCCTTAGTCAAAAAAATAAAAAATAAAAAAATCAAACAAGAAAAAAAGAAATGTTCCCTAGTGAAAACCTCTCTGAGGTGCTATTAGAAACAAAAGATAAAAAAAGACATGTCTATTAATGAAAACCTCCCCAAGGCATTGATAGATGAGGAACTCAACCTTCCCCTGACACCTCCCCATCGACAAGAGCACTTCACAATCCTAGTTGAGGAAACACGAGAAATAAATTTGGGAATATAAGAGAATCCAAAGACCACCTACATGGTCGTATTCCTCTCATTTGCAAAAACATAGAATACATCAGCTATCCTACAAAATGCATTAGATGTTTTTTCTTGGTCCTACATTGATATGCTAGGGTTGGATCCCTCCCTCATGGTTCATCTCCTTGTGGTCCACCTTGACACAAAGCTGGTAAAGCAAAAACTAAGAAAATTGCATCCACAAGTTGCCCTTATTGTGAAAGAGGAGTTGTAGAAAATACTTGAAGTGGGATTAATATGTCCTATTGACTACCCTAAGTAGATCTCCAACATCATGTTGGTTAGAAATAAACCTAACAAAATCTAAGTTTGTATTGACTTCAGAGACCTAAATAAAGCTTGTCCCAAGGATGACTTTCCAATTCCTAACATTGACATCATCGTTGATCTCACAATAGGTCACAAGATGCTCTCCCTCATGGATGGGTTCTCTGGGTATAATCATATTCAAATCACCCCCAAAGATCAACACAAAACATCATTCACAATAACTTGGGGTACCTTTTGCTATCAGGTTATGCCATTTGGATTGAAAACAAAAGGGCCACATATCAGAGGGCAATGTCAGTTATCTTCTATGACATACTTCATGACATCATGGAAGACTACGTAGATTATCTCCTCAAAAAATCCAAGCAAGAGAAGGGAACCCCCGTGTCATTGAGTGTATCTTCAATCACTTGAGAGAATATTGTTGGAAATAGTCTAGACAACAGAGAGTGGGGGTGAATCAATTGTCCCACAATTTAAACTTTTCTGCCTTTAATCCTCTTACAACTTATAATCAAATTAATGATAAAAACATTTCAGCATCAATCAATAACACATGAGCAGAAACATATATAACACACTTGACACCAAGATTTTTGGTGTGGAAACCCGGTTAAGGGAAAAACCACGGTGGGGGTTAACCCACAAAAAATATACTCTGTTAAAAGTATTACAAATGGGAATGCAAGTGCATTCAGGATCACTACCTAGATCTCACTGCTCAAAAGAAGGCTCACTACCTACAGAAAGAAGATTACAATGTGTTTGAACTGATATTTAGCATCTACCAATGCAAAGATTCAGTTTCAGTTAAGCACAGAATACTATCTTGATACACTTCATCTTCACTTTACCCTATTTACTGCTCTGCTATCATCCAAACCTCATATCTCTATCATTTTCGCATTTTTACTCCATTATCACGACACACATCGAAATCATTCAAATCCATCTTCTATATATATCCGCATCTTGATCTTCAACCACTTTTCAGTCGGCTTCAAGAACACTTAGAACTTTATTGAAGATTCTACTCTGTCGACTAAATCCATGTACAACTTGTAATGCAGACCAAAAATTGCACTCACAAATAATCAATCAGGTCAGCTACTATCATTGATCATCACAACTTGTCCAACCAACAACTTCCATACATCCAAAACCAAGATCAATTACAAGGTCGGCATGTTCTTCTTCTGTCTGCTCTGTCAAACTGTTAACCCGATACTCAAATGCTAATAATTTTTGAATCCTTCATCACTGAAGGCCAAAACTTTGGATTTAGATTATCCTGACAATGCTTATGACTCCCTCAAATCTGTAACAAACTCTGATTTACCACCAGAGAGATCTGGACCAAGATACCAGACCTTGTCACCTGCTCTGTTTCTGACTTCCCGGACTTAGATAAATTCTTATTCTGACTTCTGGTATGAACAAATTGTGTTATGCGGATGGGTGAAATAATCTTAGTTGCCATCAATGACAATACCTGTCATGAGTAGCAGTGTCTCTTGCCAACAATCTCCCCCTTTGGCATTGATGGCAACACTTAGTGAAAAATGACTAAGTGTCAGTGCTACTCCCCCTTGCTCTGTACACTTTCTTTCCACAATTTCCAAAGCTCCCCCTTTGCTAGATTTATCATTTTTCACTGCTCTTCACTCCCCCTTTGACATCAATGGCAAAGGATGGGGTCCACAAGCCAAAATTCTCCCAAAAATTATGTAAATAATGCCACATATGTACAACCAATCATTAAGTTATATTTACATGAACTTGAGAATGTATGCAAAATTGTTTTTCAATTGCTCAAGTTTAGAGGCCCAAGTTCTTTTCATGCCATCCAAAATTGAGATGTGTCCACTCAGTAAAAATGCATATGCTTCTGCCTTTGTTAGATCTGAAGGATCACTTGTCTGAATTGCAATCTGAGCTTTTGATAAGGCATTATACATTGTCTCTAACTTGGGGCCAATCAATCCTCGAAGCCCACACATTCTCTTCATAATATTACCCTTTTCTTTAATAAGCCTCTTTATCTTATTGGTCAAGCTAATTACTTGACATTCCTGACTTATAGGGGAAACTGTTAGAGGATCAAAATTTTGAGATAGATTTGACAACTTTTGTTCTTGCTCCTTTATCTTCTTCTCAATATCCTCACTCATTTTGGACCAGGATAGACAAAACTTGTATATATCACCTCCATCACTTAGAGCATTTTGAATACTCTTTATACTGATACGAAGCATCATCCTATCATTCCTTATTAGGCTCTTTATTTCACTAAATTTCTTATCCAAAACTTCACTTCTGACTTTAGTCTCTACAGACTTCTCAAAAGACTCAAAATGTGTACTTACAGAACTCACAAGATTCTTCAGATTTCTGGAAGGAGAGTCAGAAGGATTCTTCTGGAAGGTTGGCATTAACTTCTCCAATACTCCGGTTGCAAGGCCTAGTAGCTCACTATCCTCAATGTGAGATTTCAACTACTTTTTTCTTGCCTTGTCTTGTGTGAAAGATGTTATCTTCATTACTTGAACCGGAGAGAGAGCATCTAGATTTAACAGTACTTGAAATAGCTCTGGTTCATCAAACTCAAGCATTTCTTTACTCAAGAAACCTTTTACTGCATCTGCAGTGTCTCTTGCTACAATTCCTGAACCACCTTCATTCTCTTGAGATTTCTCAACATCAGAATTTATTTGTGTGGGTGCATTAACATTTGCTCCATCTTCTTTTGCCTTGTCTTCTTTACCTTCTTCTGTATCATCTGTAGGCAGAATCTTTTCTTTGTCTTCACCACTTGCTACTTGTTCTGGAGGGCTTTGAGTAGTAGGAATATTATCTTCTTTTCTGGATTGATTAGGTGGAGTTATAGTATCTCCTGCAACATCAGTTATGTCCGTCATGTCTGTGTCTTCTTTGTTTATTTGCTCCTCTCTCGGAACAAAGGAGTCATCAACTTTAGTTTGTTGCTCACTAATGTTATTTGGAATCAATGAATCAATCCCACCATCTGTCTCCTCATAGATTTTCTCCAGAGGATCTAGAGTATCACCTTGGTCAGCATTTCCTTTTTCAATCTCTTCTTCTGGAGCTTCTTGTTCTCGAACTGAAGGATTGTCTTCCTCAACTTGTTCCTCTAAAACAATATAGTATTTATCTTTATCTAGGGCCTTCCTCAAAATTTCCTCTATTTCCTTTGCAACTTCCTCAGTTTCACCAAGCATTAGCTTTTTCATCCGGATCTTGCTTCTGAATTTCTCCTTAACTCCCTTGAGGATTTTATCTGCTTCTCTTCTGGTCATTATTGGACATAGGGTAGAGAGGACATATTCTCTGAGTTCTAGATCTTTAGCCTTGGCTACTTCCTTCCTCATTTCCAACATTTTCCTTAAACTTTTAGGAAGTTCTTGTAAGATTTCTAGTAGAGCTCTATTGAACTTATTCAAGTATATGATGGTGGCATCTTCCAAGATTTTCTTATTTGTTTGATCAAAACTATCATAATAAACTTTCATAGGCTTTAGATTTCCATGAACAGTAATTATTTTTACAATTTCATCAATAGTTATAGCAACTTTACCAGTTTCTTGCTTTTTACTTGCCCTAATGCTTCCGGAAGGCTTGTCTTCATAAGCGTTTGAAGTCTTGACTTTCTTGGATCTCATCTCTTTAACTTCTTCATCTGTGTCTGTCTCATCATCATCTTTTGTGCTCTTGTAGGTTTTTGTGGCCTTGGTTTTCTTTCTCTTTCCTCCTTCACCGGATGGTGTGTCTTTTGGTGTCTTAGTTGGAAGACTTGGATTGCTCTGAGACAGTTGCATAGCTTCTTGTTTTTCTTGAAGAGATAGGTGGGACTTCCGGAGCAGTTGCCGACTGACTTTTTGTCCTTTCTTTTGAAGCTTGCTCAACTCTTATCTTCATCTCCTCAATCCTTTCTTTATTCTTTCTTACTGCTTCTTTGGTGATGCCAATACTCTCGGCATACATTTCAACTTGCTTCTACACTTTCCTTTTAGTCTCTGGCTGTCTGAGCTCCACATGTAGTTTTAGACTTAGCTCTTTGTATGTTCCAAATATTTTAACAGATGTGTCTTTTGATGTGCTCAGGAGATGTTGAGCATACATGTCCAAGACTCTTTCATCAACCTCGTATCCCATAGGCATTATCCATATTGTCCTAGGTTCCACAGCCTCCGTCAGGCACTGATCAGTGTCAACCATAAAGCATAAATTTCATTTTCATATTTCTCTATAACTGATCAATGAAAGTTTTTGAGGTAACCCCAAATAGCTATTTTCTGAGCTTGGGAATCACCAAGGCTGCGTAGGTGATCTCTTATTTTCCATGCTACTGACTTGTCATTTGTCCAGTGCACACCTTGTACTCTAGGCACTTCATTCATAAAATAGAAGAATAGACATATAATCAAGGAACCATACTTGAAAGTATTTTTCTTATCTTTCTTTATTTTGCTCTTATTCTCAATCAACTGATTTTGTAATAGTTCACATAGGTCATAATCAACATTCTCCTTCAACATTTGATAGGCTGCATATATTGCAGTTCCAGATACAGAATTTTCCCTGCTAGAGTGGTAAATCTTGTACCCAATCACCATGGAGGAAAATTTAACATCCGGTTCTATAATATCATTGATGGTCATTGCCCTTTTGTCAAATTTGGCACCAGTAGCATTGGTCACTGTCTAGTTTTTCACGACTTTCAGCATGAGTAACCCACTAGTTGAATTTAACCTAGTTACAATCTTGATAACATCCTTTGTAATCTTGAATGGTTTCAATAGCCATATGAACTCATCATGTATTTGGCTCAAGATATATCGAACCCATTCATTCTCATCAAATGTCAGAAAATTAATGACTTGCAGAAAATGTTTGCTTTCTAGGGCTTTGTATTGCAGTTTCAATATATAGCTATCATCCCTTAGGTAGTTGTTAAACAAGTCCAAGAGTTTTAGATTTCTAAATTCATCAATGCTATAGTGGATGTATGCCCTAATATCCTCAACATGCAGCACACCATATGGAATTCTAGAAAATGCACCTAATGGTTCAACTTCAAATGACTTGTATGGGTGCTTCTTAAACATTGGTCGAGGCCTTTCAGTTACATCTACAACTAGAGGTGTAGCCATCTCAACATATTTCAAATTCAAAGCTTTACAGAGAAGTACCTTTTCATTTCACGAGGTTAGGGTTGATCAATTGCCAGTTGAATTCGCTCTTCGTGCTTCAATTTTTGGATTTACAGCTCAGATGCTCTTCTTCTTGTTTCCTTCGAATGCAAAGTGATTCAAATGCATGACCAAGTGACCTTTTATCCTCTACAAAACCTAATTTGGCATTGTAATAAATGTTTTTCCCTAACTTCATCTAGTTACTCTATTTCTTGAACAGTTCTTCATGAATTACTCTGCAAATTTTCTTATCAACATCTTTTCTTCTGGAAATCCTTCCAAAGTTTCTGAAACAATTCAAAATATCTTCTCTCATTGTGCCATATCCAGGCACCCACTTACTAGCTGGGGGAATTTGATTTTCAATGCAGCTCCCCCTAAGCCAGAGCTCCTAATTCAATTCCCAGAGGAATTATTAGCACCAGATTACGGTGCGGACCCATTACTATTGTTCACAATTGTTTTCTTAACACATGTCTTGCTCATTTCATTTTGGATCTCATTCACATCAATTTTTTCTTTGCCTTTGTCTTGTCTTTGCTCATCCAATTTTTTGTTTACTAGACCCCTTCTTTCATTGATCCTGCTTCTGTAGAATCTTGCAATATGACCAGATTAATTGCAATTAAAGAACACAACATTTCTTTGCTTATATACTTGATTTCCTCTTGATATGCACTAATTAGCCATGTGTCCAAATCCATTGCAAGCAAAACAGTAGCCATTGAAAGAATTGCCATTTGAGATATTCATTATCATACTTCTACATTTATTGGATCTATGACCATACCTCTTGCACTTGAAGCATTGTCCGGAGAAGGATGGACCATTTTGATTTACTCTGCTTCTGCACTAAGTAGCTTTATGGCCAAATTTATTGCAGTTGAAATAATTTCCATTGAAGGATGGATATCTTTGAGCATTTGGCTGTCTTACCGGAGGTCTTCTAGGTCTGTTTCTTCCATTTCTTGATTGAGAATTTCTTTGTCCAGATCCAGAGCTTTCACCTTTCTCGTATCCAAGACCATGCTTGTCATCAACCTTTTTCTGACCTTCGAGTAGTGCTTCAAGTTTAGTTGAGCTTAAATTAAACTTCTTGTATTTATTTGTAACTTCTAGGTCATTTCTGAGAATGACAATTTTCCTTTCAAGTTCTCTTTCATTTTCTCTACTTTCTTGTAGGTCAAATTCTAGATGGCCAGCTACTTTGTCCAATCTGTAGCATTCTTCAATTCTTTCTTTCAGAGTTTGATTCAAATTTTCTTCAGTCTTCTTCCTTTGCTCAATTTCTTTGGTTAACCTCATTGCCCTAGATTCCATCTCAACTTTCAGAATAGCAACTTCTTTTGACATCTTTTCACACTCCTTTGTCTTTTCTTCCAAGACTTCATTCATGTTGTTTTCTTTAGTTAGACTGGATAATTGCAGAAGTAGCTCCTTTCTTTTTCCATAGATTTATTTAATTTATCTTTCAACATTTCAATGGTATCATCAACATCTTTAAGCTCATCTTTCAGACTAGATACTTTTGCTTTGGACTGACCAAGATCTTCTAGGGCCAACTGAAGTTGATCTTTGAGTGAAACCATTGAAACTCCTTCCAAGATCTTTCCTCAAGATGTTAGGCTTCTTTCAAGGAACTTGGCTCTAATACCAATTGTTGAAAATAGTCCGGACAACTGAGAGGGGGGGTGAATCAGATGTCCCACAATTTAAACTTTTCTGCCTTTAATCCTCTTACAACTTATAATCAAATTAATGATAAAAATATTTCAGCATCAATCAATAACACATGAGTGAGTGTAAAAAAACTGAAAGTCCTCTGGATAAACAGCCCCCAGAAGTTGAAAATCTAGTAGAAGATTACCCATTTAAAGAAGACCTATTAGATCTAATGCGGTCTCCTGTCAAGCCTCAGGTTTTGGTTGGAATCCAGGAGCAGAATCTTCAGTCCTACAAGATTCTCGCTCCTTCCCCACCTCTGCCCCCGGTTGAGCTAAGGTCGGACCTGGTTGGTGGTGGCCAGGATCAGCCAATAGTTTTACCCCTGGATTCGGATGCTACGAAAGATGGAGAAATCCATGTTCTTGCACTTTGCTCCCCCGTTCTGGAGATGGATGCTCAAGATTCTGGGGCCTTAGGGTCTTACAGGATCAGCTCAAAGTTTTGGGGTCCCCGTTGGCAACGAGTCCACCTCCTAGGGAGGTAGTAAAAGCATTGACCTCTCCTGACAAAGTTCTTTCCCTAGGGGCTAGTACCAACAACTAAGGTGGATGGATCACCCCCAAGAGAAAAGGGAAAGGTCATAATAAGAAGAATGTAGATGTAGGAATTGAAGAGCGGGGAGGCCTTCCCAAAGAGAAACTAGATCCAGGGAAGCAACCAAGGAGATTGCTTATGGGAGACAAAGCACACTGGAGGCCCTCTCCAGAAAATCTCACAAATGAAGATTATCACTTGGAATGTGAGAGGGCTCAATAGCCCACAAAAATAGCTCATGATTAAGAGTTGTATCTATGACAACAAGATTGACTTTATCCTGCTCCAGGAAATTAAAATGTCTAAAGAAAACTTTAGAAAAATTGCTAACATCTAGCCTATGGAAGATTCCATCATTAGCCCCTCGACTGGTGCCTCCGGGGGTCTGGTTACTATGTGGAATAGGCACAATTCTTTGGGAAGTTATTGCTCTCATTGCAAAAATACTGTGGAAATCATCTACAAAATGAACAACAAACCCTGGAAGATGCTTAATATATATGCCCCTAATACTAAAAGAGCCAGGAAAGATCTATGGGAGGGGCTGAGAACCAAAATCAATGAGGACAATAGTACTCTATGGATAGTGGGGGGAGACTTCAACACCCCCCTCTACCCCTCAGAAAATCTAGGGGTAACGAGGATTTTTCTGACAGTATGGTGGATCTTACTGACTTCCTGGGCCATACTGGTCTTATGGACCTGGAAGTTATCAATCAACAGTTTTCCTAGACAAACAGAAGATTAGGGGAACAATTGATTCAGGTTAAGTTAGATAGAGTGTTGGTTTGTCCGGACTAGGGCAGGATTTAGCACGCCTACCTATCTTCTCTTCTGCGTACCATATCTGATCACAATGCCCTGCTCCTGGCTAGACTAAAAAGAATAACAAGGACCCTTTCCCATTCATGTATGAAATAATGTGGGCCTCCCACCCAGACTTTAAAAATTCTATTGCTAACTGGTGGAAAGTTCAGGTTCATGGTTCTCTGATGTACAGGCTCACTTAAAAACTGATACACGTCAAAAACAAAGTCAAAGGTTGGAATAAGTTATGCTTTGGTAATGTGATGAAGTCCAAGAATCACCTCTCTGAGAGGCTGCTAGAGGTTCAAGAAAAAATGGCAAAGGGAGATGGGAGTGAGAGCTTATACAATACTGAGGAAGAGTTAGTCAAAAAACTGAAGGACATAATCAGCAAGGAAGAAATCTTCTAGAAGCATAAGTCTAGGCTCCAATGGCTGAAGGAGGGAGATAGAAACACAATTTTTTTTCACCATTCGGCCATGAAACACAAAAAGAGGAATAGTATTATCAAACTCCTTAACGAGCAGAATATCGAAGTAACGGAGGATGGAGATCTAGGTAGACTGGCCTCTAACCACTTTAGAAACTTCCTGACAAAGCAAAATATCAAAGTGGCTAATGCTAAAGAAAACCTCCTTCTGGAGAGTATCCCTCAAATTCTTACTGAGGACATTAATGAGGACCTGATGAACGAAGAAGTTAGGGCCGTGGTGTTCTCGATGGGGCCTTCAAAGCTCTGGGGCCAGACGGGTTCCCCCTGGCTTTTTTTCAAGAATTCTGGGATATAGTGGGTTATGATGTTACGAGTGATGTAAAAGACTTCTTTAGAACGGGAAAATTTCTCAAGCAGATCAATGCCACATTCATTGCGTTGATCCCTAAGAAATCCATTACAGAAGTCATGGTTTGACTTCTGCCCCATAAGCCTATGTAACACTTTATAAAATCATCACTAAAGTGCTTGTCCTTAGGATCCAATCGTTCCTAGATAGTCTCATCTCTGACAATCAAAAGGGCTTCGTCCTTGGGAGATAGATTCTGGATGCGGCTATCTCGACCCATGAAATCATTCACTCTATGGATAAAAATAATAGCCTGAGCATTCCCCTAAAGTTGGACACATCTAAAGCTTACGATAGAGTGTCTTGGGACTTCCTGTTCAAGGTTCTAACAAAGATGGGCTTCAATGATAGAGTTGTCAACCTGATAAAGGATTGTGTCACTATTGTTAAATACTCGATGTTGGTCAATGGCATGCCGCAGGGCTTTTTTGAGGCAGGTAGGGGTTTAAGGTAGGGGACCCTCTATCCCCCTACTTATTTATTATGTTGGCTGAGGTCTTGGCAAGAAATATTCTTTCCCACCAGGACAGTCACTCCCTATCAGGGATTAAAGCGGCATCCACCCTAGGCCCATCGGCTGTCCAACAGTTCGTGGATGACACCATGTTGTTCGGGGCGACTTCTGTGGTGGATGCCAAGAGATGGAAAAATATTCTCAACACGTATGCGGAGGTCTCGAGGCAATGCATTAACTATGAAAAGAGCAATGTGTTTTTCTTTAACACTAAAGGGGATCTGCAAGTCAAGGTTAGAAGCATTCTCCAATGCAATCAGGCTACCCTTCTGGCAACCTACCTTGGCCTACCTCTCATGGTCAAAGATGTGACCCAGACCTACTGGAACACTATCCTAGAATGTATCAATAAGAAAATGGAAGGTTAGAAAGGAAAGCTCCTTAACCAAGCAGGTAAACATCAACTGCTGAAGGCCTCCCTTCAAGGCATCCCTACCTATTTTCTCTTTGTTCAAAATTCCCAGGTATATGGCAGAGAAATTAGAAAGGATTCAAAGAACTTTCCTCTAGACTGGTGTGGAGGAGAAGAAGAGGATCTCGCTGGTTGGTTGGGATACTGTCTATCAGCCTAAGGCTAATGGGGGTTTGGGGATAAGAAAAATCCAAGGTATGAACAAAGCCCTGTTGACCAAAATTGGTTGGATATTCCTTAAGGAAGAGAAGGATTGAGCTCGTATCATGAAAGCCAAATACCTGCAGAGTGATTCCAATTCTAAAATTCTATTAGGGGAATCCCTTCCCAAAGGTTCTATCATCTAGAATAAAGTATCAAAAACCAGGAACTCCCTCTCTCAAGGCATCAAATGGAATCTAGGAAGAGGGGATCAAATTAGGTTATGGGAGGACAATTGGCTAAGGAAGGATCCCCTGGGGAAAGAAAGTAATTCTGTGATGGTTAGAGTGGTGAGTTTCTTTGGCAACAAGGTGAGTAACTATTTGACCAACCACCCCCATAGACAAAGAAGATGGAGGAACTTGGCAGATTATTGTATCAACCAAAATGAGTGGAAGGATTATCAGTCTCTTCAGCAGGAGCTTAAAAGGTACATAATTCTAGTGTTTCAAAGAGAGGATGAGATGCTGTGGGGCCAAGATCAAAAAGGTAATTTCACTGTCAAGTCAACTTATCATATGTTGTCTAACGGGGGTCAACCGAATTAGCACTGGAAAAAAGTCTGGAACATCAAGTTACTTCCTAAAGTTAACTTCTTCTGGTGGGTAGTGACACATAACAAAATCATTTCCATTGATAACCTTAATAAAAGGGGATTTCAATTGGTTAACAGATGTGTGCTTTACTGTCAAGAGCAAGAGTCCTTATGGCATCTATTCCTTCACTGTGAATTCACCAAACATTTATGGGGAAAAACTATGCAAAAGCTCAATCTGGAGTGGGTTTTTCTGGACAATTTGGAGGACTTTGTACTGAGCTGGTCCTCTCCTTTCTCCCACCCCAAGATAAAAGATCTCTGGAGACAGATTCCGCCCCACCTGGGTTGGAGTGTGTGGAAAGAAAGAAACAACCGTATTTTTAGAGAAAGTCCTGAGAATGTTGATGAGGTTTTCTTGTCTTTTTGTAGGGCGGTTATGGAAAACACTTCTTCCAACTCTATGCATGTGGTAGAGCATCCCCCTACTAAGGTGGAAATTCAAATAGCCAAGAACTGGCGGTTGAAGGAGGACATGAACAAAGTGGACACCTCTAACAAGATGGCCAGGCTTAACACCCACTGGAGACCGCCCCTAGAGGGTGGGCCAAACTTAACTTTGATGGAGTGGAAAAAAAGATATCTGGGTCTGCCAGTGGTGGTGGGATATTTAGGGACTTTCTTGGCACCCCCATTGCAGCTTCTACAGGGGGCATCGGTCAGTAGTCTAACAATATGGCTGAAGGTCTGGCACTCCTGAAAGGCCTGAAGATAGCCCACGCTTTGGGTATAGACAACCTTCAAGTGGAAGGAGACTCTAAATTAATTATTGATGTGGCTAGGAGAAGGTCTAATAGTGGTTGGAAATTGAAGAGCTTAGTTGAGGACATCATCTACTTACTGTCCAGCTTCAATCAAATGTCCATCGATTATGTGTATAGGAAGGAAACAAAGTGGCTGAAGCGATGGCAAATTTGGGGCAAGGAATGGAGACGTGGCGTTTTTGGAGAAATGAAAAGAATCTCCTGCGCCAGATTCAAAACCTCATTAAGGAGGAGTTAAGCCCTGCTCTCGATTCCTCATGAGATCTATGGAAGGGGAGAGAGGGTGGGACCACCGAAGTTCTAGGACCTTCAGACAGCTGGACGAGGGTCACAGTTTGGAGGAGGCCATGAAGGATAGGTGCCAGTTCATCAAGGTGGGGTCTTGTCATTTCAACAACAGATGCGTTGATAATAAGGTGAGATGGTGTCTTGAGCAAGCCTTTCACACACTTAGCCATGTGAAAATATGGCTTCACAGCTTGGGAAGGCCCAACATAAGATATAATGATGAGCTTATAAGGCTTAACAATGATGATTTGAAAGGGAGTAAATGTATCCATCTAAAAATTAATAGCAAGTATGCCACCTTTGGCATGAGAAAAGTTGGTATCATTATTACCTTAAGATTAATATCTATGCTGATATTAGACAAAAACAAGAAGCTTGCCTAGATTAACACTACAATGGCTCTCTGCATTGTGTTTGCCTTGATAATTACCTGTATTGTTTACCTGATCATTAGCATTATGGGGGGAGATAGGTCTCAGACTAAACCTGAGATGTGTGAGGAATTTAAAAACAACGAGACGATATGGCATATTTGTCAAGAGGGCGGGGTCACCTCTTACCTCGAGTGCCTACAAGGATATGATGAGAGTCTTTCAGCTCAGTTTCTGTAGTCTTATAAAGACCGAAGGGTTAAAGTTGGTAATGTGGGGTTTGAGGTCTCTGAAGAGGTGATTGGGATGGCTACCGGCCTGCCTATGGACGGGATGAAGCATCCTAGGAAAAGAAGGTTTCTGACCCTGATGGTATGAAGCTTTTTCTTAACAAAGGCAAGGTTTTGAACAGTCTACAAGGGGTTTTGACTGCCAGCTCTTGCCTCCACCATGGAACGAGGTATGCTTTATGATTATGAAGTATTTCACCCTTGAAGTTAGGTTTAGGAGGTTTTTTCACTATTATTTTGCTATGCTTAATCACTTCAGAAGGAGCAAGCATATCAGTTTCCCCTTCTATTTGCTTTCTTCCTTGGAGGACTCCATTACGGCGGCCAAAGAGAAGCACACCCTTGACCCCAATAAACATGAACTCCTACTGCATCAATGTCTCATAATGAGACTATATAAGTGTCTCCTTGCTCTATGCCCTCCTAAAGCTCCCACTCCTATCAGGATTGAACCCCATAATCCTCCCTCTATGAGGGAGGGCCCAGTCATTATAATTGAAATTACTCTGGCTTCTTATGCCAAGTCTTTAAAATCTAGAAAGAAAAAACCCGCTAGGACTTCTAGCCCTGAACCCACCACCGAGGACCTCACTCCCACTTCTCCTGCTACCACCCCAGCTAAAAGAAAAATCAGCTAGGATAACCCTTCCCTACACAGCAAGAAGAAACGGGGGGCCTTGGAAGTAGGCTATGATACTGCTAGTGAGATCAGGACCTTGAAAGCTATCCCGGTGGTGGAAGAAGTTAGCATTGAGGAAGATAATGGGGACTCTGACAGCGCTGAAGAGGAAGCTTATACCCCCACTAAAAGAAAAATGCACTTTCCATCTACCACGAGCTCGTCTAGGTTAGCCGCTAAGCCAACTTCCTTGGCCAAGGGCAAAGCTGTTGTGTCTAAGAAGGAGACGGTTGTGGATATGCAGGAAGAGGACCAGTCGGAAGGGAAGAATTCTGAGGTTGAGTAGGATGCACAGGGAGAGGGAAACTCTGAGGAAGAGAACAAGAAGGGTTCTGCGAAGCTCTAGGGTTCAGAGTCTAGGGCTAATACCAAAACGGACACTATGGTTGAAGAGACTAAGCAAATGGGTGGTGATGTTTCTGATAACAAAGGCAACAAGATTGAGGTGTTGGACACTGGTGATGAAGGGCCCAACAACTTCCTAGATTTGAATGTACAAGGCTTAGACACTAACAGCACTGAGGAAAAGATTAAAGGGTCCAGAAAGAAGAAGAAAGGTACTAAAAATAACAAGGGTAAGGCTAAAGAGACTCTGGAGGATAGGATGACCCATCTGGAGTAGAAATTTAATACCCTGGCCAATTTCTCTACCCAAGTCATGCACAGGTCTGCCATGACTCTCCTAGCTCTCCAGAAGAAGATTCCCAAAGGTCAAGAGAAGATAGACAAGAAGATGGAGTATGATGGCGTGCTCCAGTTCCTAGTTGATGACTGGGACAAAATGTTCAAGTAACCTTGGGTGGCTGGGGGCTTGTCTGTTGTCAATTCGTGGTTGGTCTACTTACTCTGTGGCGTCTAGTTTCTCCTATGCTTTAGTTACTATTTCTGTTATCTTTTGTTATGTTGCTTAACTTTAATGGTTTTTGCTAAACTGTTTGAGTTTTGGTGAGCCCTTGGTGGTTGTTTTGTTATGGGCTTGGCACCCTGTTTTTCTGCTTATCTTATCAAAAACACACTTGACACCAAGATTTTTGATGTGGAAACCTGGTTAAGGGAAAAACCACGGTGGGGGTTAACTCACAAAAATTAACCTATGTTAAAAGTATTACAAATGGGAATGCATGTGCATTCGGGCTCACTGCCCAGAGCTCACTGCTCAAAAGAAGGCTCACTACCTACAAAAGGCTCACTACCTACAGAAAGAAGATTACAATGTGTTTGAACTAATAGTTAGCATCTACCAATGCAAAGATTCAGTTCTGGTTAAGCACAGAATACTGACTTGATACACTTCATCTTCACTTTACCCTTTTTACTGCTCTCTATCATCCGAACCTCAGATCTCTATCCTTTTCACATTTTTACTCCATTATCGCAATACACACACCGAAATCATTCAAATCATCTTATATATATATATATATATATATATATCTTGATCTTCAACCACTTTCCAGTCAGCTTCAAGAACACTTAGAACTTTATTTAAGATTCTACTTTATCGGTTAAATCCATGTACAACTTCTAACGCAGACCAAAACTTGCACTCACAAATCATCAATTAGGTCTGCTACTATCACTGATCATCACAACTTGTTCAACCAACAACTTCCATATATCCGGAACCAAGATCAATTACAAGGTCAGCATGTTCTTCTTCTGACTGCTCTATCAAACTGTTAACCCGATACTCAGATGCTAATAACTTTTGAATCCTTCATCACCGGAGGCCAAAACTCTATATTTAGATTATCCTAACAATGCTTATGACTCCCTTAGATCTGCAACAAACTTTGATTTACCACCGGAGAGATCTAGACCAAGATACTGGACCCTGTCGCCTGCTCTGTTTCTGACTTCTCAGACTTAGATAAATTCTAATTCTGACTTCCAGTATGAACAAATTGTGTTATGTGGATGGGTGAAATAATCTTAGTTTCCATCAATGACAACACCTGTCATGCATAGCAGTGTCTCTTGCCAACAAATATAAAATGTGCCTTAATCCCAAGAAATGTGTCTTTGGCATCACATTAGAAAAAAATTCTAGGCTTCATTATCTTTGGTCAAGACCCCACCAAATTCATAGATATCACATAGATGTCACCTCCCAGGAACCTAAAATAGCTTCGCAGTAGTTAGGGTAAGATCTAGGCTATTATAAGGTTCATCACCAGCTAGTAGAAAATGCCTACCATTCTCCCACCTACTAAAAAATAATAGTAACTTTTAATGGGATGAATCCTACCAACAAGATTTTGATAGAATCAAAAAATATCTTGCATCACCACCAAATATAATAGCTCATATTCCAAACAAGCTCATTTTGCTTTAAATCTCTATTACATCAATAGCACTGGGGGTACTTTTGGCACAACATGATGAGACATTCTATGAAAAAAAATCTATATACCAATGGAACATTGATTGGATACAAGATCAACTACACACCAATAGAATGAGCATGTCTAGCTATCATTTTTAACTCTCAAAAGCTTTGACATTACATTATCAATCATCAAACAATGCTCATATCAAATATTGATTCACTTAAGTACCTCTTATCTAGGGCATCTCTCACAGGATGAATGGTTGAGTGGGTCATGTTGCTAAGTGAATTTGACATTAACTATGTGGACAAAAAATCAATCAAAGGTTAGGTTGTCATATATCTAGTAGAAGTACCTTTAACAGATCATCATATGCTAGTCACAGACTTTCTTAATGAATCCATCTTCACAATAGTAGAACCAACATCTTGGAAACTATATTTTGACGGCTCCTACACTAGTCATGGATTAGGTTCCACCATCTTATTTGTCACTCTGCAATGGGATTTCATACCAAGAGCTTTTAGGTCAAGTTTTCTTTGCATGAACAATATAGCAGAATATGAGGCCTTAATCACATGTCTTAAAACAAAAATATAGTGCAACATCCAATAGCTCTAGGTTTATGGGGAATCACAACTTGTAATCAAATAGGTAAATGATGAATATCAAATAAAAGACAATAAGCTAATCCCTTATGAATAGATGGTTGATAGTTTCAAGCAATATTTCACACACATCTATTTTGAACAGGTTCCCTACCTTAACAACAAAGCAATAAACACCATGGCCACCATTGGGTCTTTGCTAGATATGTCGCATGATAGTTAGCACTATGAATTCTTGGTCGAGAAACCTCTAATACCCACCTATGATGCTCTAGAATCTAAGCTTATTTATGATATTATTGGTCTTGGATCTCCATGGTATCACAACATCTACACCTCTCCATGACCAAACTCTTCCACCTAACCTATCATGAAACCAACATAAAACCTTCATCCAATGTAAGTCCCACTTCACCATTCTTGGTGACATGCTCTATTGAAGAGGCTAATCTTGTGCTTAAAGAAGTCCAGAATGGTATCTGCAGTGCCCATACTAGTGGCATGGTCCTAGCAAAAAAAATTCTTAGAATAGGTTACTATTGGCCTTGTTGAGACCCTCATTTTCCAATCCAAATTTTCTAAGATCTTGTGTTTTGATCCCCTGTTGTTTCCCTTTCTTTGTATCTAACATGTTTTCCTAAGTGTTTTCTTCTTGAGTGTGTGAGAATCCTAAGTTGAAAATCCCCAAATCCTCAAAGAGTCTCCTCTTGACTGTAAAAGGTTCTGAGTCTTCATGAAAATCCAAGTATTTTCCTTTTGGTAGGTTAGCCAGTTTGTGAACCTACTGAAATCTTGAAATCACCTTATGTTTTGGCATGTCAGCATGTTCACAAACTTGCGAACCTACCAAAACATGGTTCTTTGGTTTGCATTTTTTCTGAAATGAAGAAGGAAAGAAATAAGTTGAACAAGGAAGAAGGCTTTCAGTAAGTTCACCAGTTCACAAACTTGAAAAAATGTTGAAAATAGATAAAGACGAACAAAAGAAAGACAAAGCAAGTGAGCTTTCGGTGAGTTCATTGGTTTGCAAACTTGCCGAAATGCTGAAACAAGTTTGAGAGTTCACAATTTTGCCAAAAGGGTGAGAGGAAAAGAAGATAAAGAACTAAAAGAGAATGAAAAAGAGAAGTTAATGTTTCGGTAGTTTAGGAGGTTCACAAAACTATGAACTTGCTGAAACGGTTCATCAATTTTCAAAATCGCCGAGACACTAAAGAAGCAAGGAAAAGAGTTCCATGTGGTGCAATTTTGTAAGTTTTCAAGTTGTTAGGTTTGACAACCTTTTAACATTACACCATTAGTTGTAGCGGCACTAAGTCATATCAAGGAGGGCCCCGTTCTTTAATTAAGTTTCAAACATTTGGTGTTTTCTTAATTCCGCATAGTAGCTCCATGCACTGTTTCAAAGTTGCAGGTTTGACACATGTTCCTTGATACACCATTGGTTAAAGGGTATGAGTCAAAAGCAGGTGGGCCCTGAGACAGGTTGCATCACCACGCAAGATCTAAAAGCTTCAGCACTAACACTCTCAAGTTATTGTGTCATTGGTCGATGATGCCAAGTGTCGTCTTGGTGCATAGTTTCAAATTCGTAGGTATTGCACAATTCTTTTGTTGTGCCATTGGTTTGAAATGATGATTCAATAATAGGTGGGTCCGAATTAATTTCATTAATAATAAATTGAGGGGGTTTAAAAAATTTTAAAAGCACTGAACAGGTTTAAATAGATCAGAAACGAGGCAACAAATTTCAAGAAGATAAGAACTAAAGATTCCTAGCAATCTATTTTCTTGATTTGTCTATGGATTTTTCTAAAAAACAAACAATTTGTATGGTCTCTTGCATGATTGTTTGCGTGCTTTTTGGAGAAGATTTCCTATATAATGTAATGATTTATCATTTGTAATGGTTCGTAAAATTCTCATAAGAGAAATTGTTGAAACTCTGTAGTCTTTTCAAAGGAATAATAGAGTTATGTAAGTTGTTTTTAGCATGTATATTGTAATGGATTCACTTTATAGAAAAGATATGGGCAAGAACTTGTGAGTCTAATTTTCTCCTTTATTGTGTTGCATTTCCTTGGAGAAATATATGTTTTCAAGGGAAACCAAAAATCTATGCCTACGCATTTGTTGTAGGATTCAGTGACTTCATTAGTTCACATTCAAGAAATGTGGTAAATCATTTCATATCATGAATAGGATATATAATTGTTGTGGAGGATTGTTAAGTAGATTCAGATGCATGCAAGTTAATTAGTGGGTTTAAATCATTGTAAGATAGTGATATTATTGTTAAACCCCAGAAGTAGAATTTTATTACAACATATTGAATTAAAGTTTAGACTCCATGACTCCAAGGAATAGGCACCGATCTTTTCTAGTAATCTAATCCACTCATAATTTTAAAGGATGAATATTTACACTTTGAGTGTTGTACAATAATAGTGGAAAGTTATCTAGGTTCATGATGTTGTGAGTGAAATAATGATGAATACTTTGTTTTTTTGGTCATATCATGAACTTTGTCTTCCATTAAAAATGAGATCTGCATAGTTAGTCTGTCAATTTTATTGTTTACAAGATCTCAAGGAAACACCCTCCTAAGTGAGGCAGGAATCAAAGAAGAAGAGGAGGCCTCATCATGCCCTCCTAGTCGTTGGCCTTTTTCATCTGAAAGAGAGACCATCAGGCCTACCATGGAACATGATGCATTTCAATACGTGAAGAGGTACCTAGCCTATCAACAACATGGAGACTTGATCCACACACCATCATAGGTGTTGCAACCTATCACAATCCCTTGGCCTTTCTCTTAATGGGGGGCCTAGATCTCATTGGCAATATCCATAGATCCTCATATAGTGGCCATAAATTCATCATCCCTGCCACTAAATACTTTACTAATTGGGTTGAAGATATTCCCCTCACATATATCTCAAGTACCCAAATATCCAAGTTCATCCTCCATCACCTCATTTTCTGCTACAACATCCCATCCGCCATTATCACTAATAATGGTAAATACTTCAAAATCATGAAGTTTGCACTCTCTACGAGTGTTTCCATATCTAACACCACTGGTCCACTCCATATTATCCCAAAAACAATGGTCAAGCAAAGGCAACTAATAAAACCCTACTCAAAATTTGGAAAAATACTATCAATGATGTTGGATGTGATTGGCACCTCCATCTCAATCCCACCCTATGGGCCTATCACACTAGCATCTACACTCCCATTGGTGCTACAGTATATTCCCTAGTCTTCATCTCCCAAGCTATCTTTCCAATAATTATTGAACTCCCATTGTTGTGCATCTCCTTGGGCAACCTCATTGATGATAAAGAGTATTGGGTTACGCACCTCCATGAGTTTGAGCCACTTGATGAGAAGTGTCTCAACACACTAAATCACCTACAAGCTTATCAAAATCATCTCTATAGAAGCTACAATAAGAGGATAAAATCTCGTGAATTTGAGATTGGCAACCTTGTGTTGAAAGAGAATTAAAAGAAGCTTTAGGATTGAGAAAAGAAAGGTAAATTTGATCCTAATTGGTTGGGTCATTATGTTGTCGTCACCAAGTATGATTCTAGTGCTTATCAATTGGCTACTGCATATTGTTAAGAGCTTGATGAGCCTTTCAACATCATCCATCACAAATAATTCCATGCTTAATCCATAAGATATCCTAACTAGAAAAAATTAAAAAAATTAAAATTAAAAAAATAAAAAAGTAAAGAGAAATAATCCATCCAATGGTGAAAGTCACTCTTCATGGCACCTTGGACAAGTACAATGGTGAAAACCTACTTACAAGTGTCATGTATATGAGCCATATTTTTTTATCCTTCAGATTCTCTTCATATCATCGCCTAATAAATATCTACCATTCACCTACTAGTCTTCCATCCATTCGTATCCATTCCATCCATACTATCGAACTTCTCATACATTTGGGGTAGTAGATTGTGCCTTACATTGGAAATGGATTTTTGTGTTATCCTTGTTTATTTAATGTCCTGGATGAGTCTTCTATCTAATTCTAAGCTTCATGCACTTGCAAGTCCTGTGGTCTCATACTTGCAAGTTCAACACTCAACATTTAACTAAAACACTCCAACAAAGATCCAATTGTAACCTTGATAACATCCATAAGTCACATCATTTGTCATCATGAAATAATTGTCCTACCTCATCCTTTTCCTTTGCGAGATATATCGTTTCCCATATTAGGTATCATTAGTCTCATCATCACCATCATCATCGATACTTTGGTAAAAGGTAACACTATTGTATGATAGTTGACTGCTACTTTTTATCTTTGTTTATCTTTCTGTCCCACACTATACATCCTCAAGGTCACATGATCCATTATATCATGGTGCATCTTGAATGGTGTATATTGGGGCATGGTCTTATCATTTTGTATGTCATTTTTGCTTGGGTGTCCCATCATAGTACACACCAAGGTTGTCAAATTCCTTGTGATGTGTTGGGGCATCCTTTTGCCTATTGGTTGTCTCATTGCATTACCCACCAAGGTCCTCAAATGTCTTGTGATGTGTCGAGACATTCTTTTGTGGGTTGCTTGCAAAGTTAGTCCTATGCATGAGTTGCATTGTCACCTTGGTCATTATACCTTGGTGCATAACATCTCATGCTATATCAACATAAGTGCTCATTGTATTTTAGCATAATACTTACAGTCAATACCAAACCAATCGTCAACCTATCCATTATCAATTGCACATCCATTGTCCATTTACCTTGGTTAATCATAGTATTAAATATGCAAATGTTTGGTTGATTAATTATTTTGATTAGCCAACTATTTGATTAACATCCATTCATCATCATTTTCCTCTATCTAACATCATCATTTTCTACCTATCATTCCTCATTTTCTTCTAAACATATTTATACCATGAAAAAAATATTAGAATTCATTATATTATTCATTTCACATTTATCACATACAAGTATATATCAATTATTTGCATACATACACAATATCACCACTATCATCTAATCATGCATATATCATCATATTCATCTAATACATCATCATAATCATATCAAAGTTATTCATATCAATGCATCATTTAATTTATCTATACATCATCATATCTCAAGTATCAATAAATCATCTATTCTATCCATCCATATCCATCTACAACATATTCATGTGTTTTATACATACATCACATCAATTTGCATTGTATACATCAAATCAAAAACATCCATACATAATATGCACCCATAATCATCAATAGTCTATTGCATCATCACATCATCTAGAGCATCATATATCAAATCATTTATCACATATACATCCATAAATAAAACCATATAACCATCACATAGCCTAAACCGAATCATATCATATCCATATATAAGCATCATGCATACATCATAAAAACCAAACACATAAAACATGGTATAATTGTCATCTTATCATATATCTCATAAAAATGGGGTACATCTGTGATAGGTGAAATTTGTGATGCAAACATAAATGAAAGATAAACCAAATCAAGTACAATTTACCTCCTTTGCATAAACAAATCTAACTTCACTGATTGAGTGTACTGATGTGCACCCAACTTCAATCGATTACTCTTTGCTACTTTGATATGTGAATTGCTCTGTTCGTCAGCATAACCTTGTGAGGAGGATGATAGGATCTAGGATGATTTATGCAATGTAATGTTGTATAAAGATCCAAGAGATCGAGAAATGGAGAATGAGGTTCAATTTATAGGTCCTTCCAACAATGAAGATCAATGGTGGAGAGTGATCAAAGAGATCAATGGATAGAAATGGTTGAAAGGATGTGCGTGAATGAGAGAGTGACAAGTACCATTGTCCTCTCATGCATCAAGGGAGTTAACAGAATTGATTGGAGAGTTGACTGAGTTGATTGCTTAGTGAACTCAATTGATTGACTAGTCAACTAAATTGATTGATTAGTTGACTAGATTGACTAACCTGTTAACTGATTTGATTGATTTAGTTAACTAATTTGATTGATTAGTTATCTAAACTGATTGAGAGTGAATTATGGATGAGAGGGAATAATAGGAAATTAAATAAATTAATTATTTAATTTCATGCACATGGATAGATAAATAAAATATTAAATTTTATTTATTTTGAAGAATGGAATATTAGATTTAATTAAATAAATAAATTAAATTTATTTAATTAATATGAGGAGAAAATTTGATTTAATTAAATAATTAGAATTATTTAATTAATATGGAGGATAAATTGGATGGTGATCGATAGATGAACTTAATCAAATAATTAGGAATTATTTAATTAATGTGAAGTATGGCAGGTGAATGCGTGATCTGGGAACGAGACAATTTTAGGTGTCTACAACATCAAGCTCTGCAGAGCATAGATCAAATGTCACAAATTTATTTACATCATATGTGTACATGATAAACAAAATCCATCAAAATAGAGCTAAGCTTGGTTCGCACTATCTTTGTGTGACCTTGAGGCTACTCCTAGACCCCTAGGAGATGGTGGGTGCATACCCACTAATGTTTATCTCCTTGATTTTCTTGATCTATCTAACTTGCTTTGTGTGTGCTCTGCAAAGGAGGGTGCCCTTTCATCCACTGGCATTACTTGTTCATAGAGAGCGATAATATATTGCCTCCCTCCTAGCCTGTGCTACCTCTCTTACTGCCTTTCTTGCATCAACCACCAATTGGCTCAAATCAATGTTGTATGTCCACCATCTCACACTTTGTAATAAACTCAATGTCCCCCAATCAAGATCCTTAGGATCCACCACACATGCTTCAGTGTGACAGTGATCTCACCCATCGATAGGTGAAAGGTGCTCATCTTGTTGCACCACCTCTCTACTAGGGCTATCAACATGGCCTTGTGTGCTTGAACCCTTAGTATCTAAGTGATGTATCATAGTGTGACATGTGCTAGGTATCCCCAATCATGCTCTTCCTAGTGCTCTATGAGTCAAAGCATCCTCAACCTCCTCTCTCTATCCATTAGTGGTAGTAATTGCTCCTACATCTAATGAAAAACCATGTCAAATATAGCCAAACTTCTATTCTAGATGCATGCGCCACTTTTTTAGTGCACATGCCATTTTCGCACACATGTGCCACTCTATGACACACCTGCCAAAACACCCCATACACATGCTAATCCATGACAGATGCACTAAAAGGATGAATTAAAGAATTTTTCATGCATGTGCCACTTTGTGACAAATGCACTAATTTATCCCAAACATGTGCCAAAATTCTTTACATGCATTGATTCATACCATGCAAGCATTGTTTCATGCCACACATGTGCTAAATAGTGACTTTCACAAATTGGCACATGCATACCCATTTCCTTTCCTCCTCCTAACTAGCAATAAATGCACCTAAAAATGACCTAAAGTTGGGAGAGAGCCTACATACTAGTACCCCTTTGCCCTCTAGCTGCATGTACATCCTCATTCACTCTGCTCGATGTTGGTGGATAGGTACTTTATCCATCTTCTCTACAATCCTGTCCTAAGCTCCAAATTCTTCTAAGGCTGAGGGTAAAAATGAATTATTATAAGAATATTTATACACCCCAACCCCCCGATCAAATTTTTCACCCTCCTTCACTCTTTTTCACCCCATTTCTTCATTTTCATCCTTTTTTGTCTGTTTTTCTTTTGTTGCTCCTCATTTTTCCTCCTTTATCATATTTTTCAATTCATTTCTTCTTTTGTAAACTCACTTGTGCTCCTCCTCTATATAATTTTCTCATTCTTATTAATTTTAACCTCTCCATCACTTCTATCCTTCCTTGAGCCCCCTTTCTTCTATATTATTTTTATAGATTTTCCATTAGACAGAGCAACCCCTCTAGAGCCCTCCACCCATGTTTCCACTAGAGGTGATTTTATTAGGGTTTACACTACTTTCCTCATCCTCCAATCTCCTAAAACACCCTTTCTCTCACAATTAGAGGTGATCTCAAATCTATAATACCATGTTCTTCTTTTGAGAGCTCACCTACACTGTTTTATGCCTAATTGAGCTCTCGAGGGGATATAATCCCTCCATCCTATCTAATCATTTGTTCCAACTGACTGGGGCATCCTGTCACCCCTTCCTCAACAAAAAGTGTTATATTTTATTTTTCTTTGACACGATGTTATTTTAACACCATTTCAAAGAGGGGAAAAATATAAACACCTGAAATCATCTCATTACTTGGTCACCCCTCTATAATTAATTGAATAATCCCATTTATTTAATTAATTATCCCAATTTCCTTTCTAATAAAACAATGATCACTAATTTCTCTATCAAATCTCATGTCACTGTGTTCATAATTTTAAAATATCATGAAAACAATGATCAACACCAACAATTATCACCATTAGAACCATGATAAAAAAGATATTTTCATACATATTCTACTAAAATGAAACCTCATGATGATCAAATTATAAAATTTAACCATATCAAAATAAAAAACATCATAATCTAAATAAATAAACATTCTATAAATATACATATCAAATTATAAAACTTAACCATATCAAAATAAAAATCGTCATAATCTGTCGAGTGGGTGTGGTCTAGTGGTTAAGACCACTTGGTTCGTATTGTGGAGACCAAGGTTCAAATCCCCCCAAAGACATCCTAGCTTCTAAATGGTTGTGGCTCTATGTAGGTGACTCTTGGCACTCCGAGGTCCTTAAGTGGAGTGTGTTCGAATTCTGGTGTACTCTGGTCTCTGCAGCTTGACAGGTCAAGGTAGCAATGGTGTACAATGACGAATCCACCGGTGGCGATTCGTGCCACAAGCAACATGATGGCAGGCTTAGCATGGCCACACCGCTGGCGATCCGCGCTGCAGTGGCCTCCGCTGGAGTGGGCCAGCCTAAAAATCCCTCACCAATCAAAAAAAAATCATCATAATCTAAATAACATAACATACTAGAAATATACATATATGATCAAAATTACTAAAATGCAAATGAAATCAAAGTATTATCCATGTTTTGAAATATCAAGAAAAAAGTAAAATATTAAAGTATAAGCCTCCATAAGAAACAAATCAACTATCACCATCCTCTTTGATAGTTAAATCTACAAGAGAAATACCCTAGAGTCGGTCTAAAATTCATGAAACTCATAAGACTTTGTTTGCAAATTTGATCTAATTATACTACCATTTTCTTCTAACCCCACCTTAATTTTCTTTCACAATTTAGTAACTATGGTAAGGGTTGAAGAGGACCTAGCATGTTTAGAAGATAAGGGCATATCTAATGTGCATGTAATTGAGGCAATGAACCTACTAACTAAAACTAGGCCTAGAGGTGTAGATGAACTAGGAGTTGGTGAATGAATAGTGTTTAACTTTTAGATAGTTCAAAGGGATAGGTTGCATCCCGAGCAATCAATAAATCATGTGTGGGTTGATCTAAGACAATTAGATCATTCATAACATTTTGCCCAACATTCAACAATTCATTTGTGGGTGTAGGAGCAACAAGCAAATTATTGATATTAGCAATAGGTTGGTCAAGTTAACCAACAAATGTAAGGTGAAGTAATTTCCAAACATGAGGTTCACAAGAATGAAAATGTAAAGATATGTGTTTTCCTCTTCCTAGACTTCTATGCATGGTGGCGTCACTATATAAATTTTGATAAGCAAGGAATGCAATCTAAACATGTGAGGACTCCTTTAACCCTTGAAGAGTCTATCCCTACTAATTCCATGAGAGGATGTGAATTATCTAATCGTGAACTACCCCAAACATTCTTTCCATCCAAGCTTTGAGAGCCCCAATCCCAAAACAACATTTATGTTTGCAAAATGGAAAATAATTTGTAGAAAATCAAAACTATACTTACTTTTCAAAACAATGTCACCACATAATATCTAGAATACCATAAACACTTTTCATGTGAATAAAAATTTGAAACAAATGCTATAGTCAAATAAAATCACTTATTATATCCTATATTCACTCTTTATGTCCTTAAGATAAATCGCTTATTTCTTTTAGCACAAAAACAACATAAAAAATATTTTGACTACACAGATTTTGCAAGTAATAGACATGTGAATAGTTGTAAACTGATACTGATTGACAATGTCCCTACTTGTGATCCTTCGGATAAGGGAAAGAAACCCCTAGCCCCATTGTCTATTGATTCTACTTTGCATCATGCTTCTAAATCCAAGGACATGGTTGTTGAGGAGGTTGTTAGTAGGTCAAAGGGAGTTGAGAGAAAACCCTCACCCTTGGAATTTTATCTAGGTCTATTTTTTTAGTTTAGCCACTTTCCTAGTTAAAGGTTAGGGCTTGCCAACTTGTGCCAACCTAATCACACAGGGGCTCTTATAACTTAATTCTAGTAAACTTTGTCCGTTTGTTTAATCTGTGGTCATAGAAGATTGTCAAAGAAGAGAAAAAAAAATTTGCATGTCATTTTGAGTCATGCTCTTTTTGTGGGCCTTACATAGGTATCAAATGTAGACCAAGAAAAATTTCCAAGCAATTGGTTTCCTCCCCCACTACTCCTACTAAAGGTAAACCTTCCAAGATTCAGGAGGAGGCTATGGTAGGGCTTTGTTCTTTCAAACATAGTCCCTCAAACAAACAAGGTACAACTATTAAGAACAAAGCAATTGAGAAGAAAAAAATTGAAATTGAAATGAGCAAAAATATGTCTTAAAAAGTTAAGGGCATTCATGATAGTAAAGGTTGGCAGTTATAGGAGGGTATTAGTGAGTTTGTTGGGGAGGCTTTGTTCAAACCCACCCCTGTGAAAAATAACAAGAGCATCACTTAGGTGGATGATCATGAAGATGTGTTGGTTGTGGATAGGCAAGGTAATAAAGGTTTGGGTGTCACATGATCCACTAGATTGGATGTTGTACAACCACCTGATTTGAAGGACATTAAGATATCCAGTGATACGTTGGATATGTAAGAGGATAAGGGTAGCGTGGAAGGTGAGGTTAATGATAATTCCCCTATTGATAATACCCCCGAGCACACCCCTCCCATGAAATTTGATGTCACGTCCAAAAATCATTATTCTACGTCAGTCCCAACAATCTCCCTTCCACTTCTAGTAATCCAAAAATCCTAAGAAATCATCCATCAAATCCTTTTTCAAAATCATTAACAAAGGTTGTGGGGAATATCAAATCCAATATAACTTCCATATAGGCAAGCTTCGACTTTCCCCTTGATCTGACAACTGACCTCCTACAAGGCCCAACAATCCACAAACAAAGTTGCAATACATATCTACCACCTTCGTGCAACATGGTTTCCTAGCCAATGAATAAATTGAAGGTTTGACCAGTTCTTGGCTATACAAAGATGAAGAGTATGCATCCTACTTCAAAAACAAAGAATATCCCACAACTCTTTGTATGTGTTAGAATATGAACTACAAACTACAAGGGGAAAGGCCTTGGCCTCCATGAGGAAGGCATCCTCAACCCCATATATGTTGCTCAGAATACAACCCGGCGGTTAGGATATGTACCATGGGAAGAGCAATTAGATACCACTAGTACACCTTTAAAATCATTGGAAACACTTACCCCAACATTAAGGACATAACATGCTAGGGTTTGGAGCCTTTGTAGGGTTGAGTGTAGGTTTCTTGGCCACTTTGGAGCCTTTGCAGGCCTCCTCCAAACTTGGCCATGACCCTTTAGACAAGATGTGAGCCTTGCAAGGTAGGGTGTAGGCCTTCACTCAGCCTGTTCGACCCTCCAAATATTAACATGTAGTGGACTTCGAGCGGGAACAAGAACCAAAAAAAATTAGAACAGTCGCAGGGTAGGAGCAGAGTTGGAGCAAATGAAGGAGATGATGAAGATGCAGGGTTGGAGCAAATGAAGGAGATGATGAAGATGCAGATGAGCCAGATGTGGATGAGTGGGATGTCCCTTATGAAGATGAGGAAGATGAAACTCTCATGGAAATATGGTTGGAGGTGTAGAGGTCCGTGCAATAGGTGCAGCAGTCTTCCAAGTTGCTTGTTTCATATGTGGCAGGTGATCTCGGGAGTGTTCTCTCAAAAGGTTTTTTGCTATCCTCTCCCAAACCTGTTGGGGCGGCCATGTAATGTGATAAGGAGGATCGTTTCCCCACTGCTTTGGTCGTTAGGGCATCTAAGGATGCGGATGGTCTAAGTGAAAAAGAGGATTGTTGCTCTAAAGCTCTAACAGCTAGGATGTCTAAGGATGTAGATGGTCGGCATTTGCAGGACACTTATGCTTGCGATGTGAATTTTGAGAATGCTGGTGAGGGTGAACAACCTAGGGTTTCCCTCCTCCAATTGTGTATGGGCCTGTTACTCAGTCAGTAATAAAGGAGCCTCACTCTTCATCTTCGAAGCAAGAGTTAGCTGGGGTTTCTAATGCAGTTGCTGCTGCCCAAGGGGTTTTTGATGCTGTTGTTTTTGCCGAGGATGAATTGGTGACACAGATTGCTATCCTTGACTGTCTTCTTGTTCAATTGACTACTTGGCTTCGAAACTCGCTTGTTGGGAGATTTTGTAGCAATCACCAACCATCGATGTTGTTCGAAGATGGGTGCTTTGGAAATGAAAACTAAGAGGTCAGGTTGAGGTGGTTTCTATGCTCACTAATTTTTTCTTATTTTCATTTTCCAATATGGATGATTGTTTAAGGATACTTCTGGAAGGTCCTTGGTTTCTGGGGAAAAATGGCCTTTGTTTAAAAAATTGGTCTCCTAGCTTGAACCCAATGAACGATAGCATCATCAACTTTCAGATTTGGGTTAGATTGTCAAGGTTGCCTTTGGAGTATTGGGATGAAAGAATTTTATGTGTATTGCTAGTACTTTGGGCAGTACATTACTATAGATGTGGTCACAAAATTAAAAATGTGTTTGTTGTTTAGTAGATTTTGTGTTCTTGTGGAGGAAAACAAGAGGTTACCTTCTTGAATCACCTTATCTTCCAAATTTGGTGATTGGGTGCAGTAGATCAAATTTGAAGAATCTTCAACTATTTGCTATTGCTGCTCTAAAGTGGGTTGTGCTACTATTGGTTTCCCAAGAAACAAGTACCGTTGAGGATGAACAGAAGGAAGCAAACAAGGGGAAAGCTCCTTTAGAATGTTCTATGATGGACACCCCTTTAGATTTAGCGTTGGATGATGGGTCTACTTGTGGACTTATGAAATTTTGTTGTTCCAAAAAAAGAAGTTTAGTGCAAAAAGAGTTTTTCATTATGAAGCAAAAATCATTGGAACAATTTGGATTTAAACCACCAAGAGGATTGGTGGTTTGTTTCTATTTTAGTTTTGTAGTGTCTTGTTTTTGTTGTTTTGTTGTTAGTTCTCTTGGTTGTCCTTTGTTGTTTTGTTGGGATTTAATGTTTTATCTCTCTTTCTGTACAAGGGTCTGGCCCTTTCAAAATCCTTTCTTACCTTAATCAAAAACATTGAGGACATTGAAGTAGAATCCACCCTTGGTCCTTATGAAGATCTTATCATAACCAACCTCTTCCATGAAACTACCATCCTTACCATCACCTTATACCTCTAATATCCTGAACTTATCGATTGGGGGAGGGGTATAGATTCAGAATAAAATATTTTCAGAATAAGGACAAATGAGTTAAGCAACAAATGGGTGAACTTTTTAAATTAGTTCCCCTCTGAATTTAGGTACAGCTCCCTTTAAGATTTTCAATGAATTTAATCTATTCAACTATCCAAATGCACTTTTAACCAGAAAATGCTTAAGGCAGACTGACATTCATACATAACTATGTTATGAATGCGATAAATTTATACAGTAACAGTGAGCAATAGAATGCATAGATTCTACTTTTGATACATTCAAATACATGAACACATACATATGAACTTGCTAAACCAATAAATAATAGAACAAATATGACGAGTTGTCCAATAAAAGAGCAATTACCAGATGAAAGGAGATTTCACACAGAAAATCTAATTCCAAACACTCAGACGCATAGATCCAAGTAAGCAGTAATTGTTTCTTCTTTTCATTCACAGATGAAAGATTTCTCAGACAATCATCACATAATGTAAAATCATAAAATGGTTTCGCTAAAATTCCCTTTTCTTTCCTTTTCCTAACTTTCTATATATCCTTTCAAAGATTTTAAAAACCTATATATATGAATGTCTTAATCATGTCTTTGAGTAAATCAAACCCAGAGTTAACATAACTCTGACCCGTACGGGATTTAGTTTATAACAACTGATTTTAAAGATCAAGATTGCTGAAAATAACATAAAAGAGGAACTGAAATAAAGAAAATGAGCCAATGAGATCATGACTGGGACAACGGATTTGCATCTCCAGATTTATTATCGGTGGCCTGGGAAGCACGTTGGGTCTTCCACTCCTGAAAAGCTGCAACGAACTCCTGAATCTTCAGGAAGTTGGGAATACCTATATGTTTCATTCTTGACTTCCAAACTTCCTTTTCCCTTTGCATTTTCCCAAATTTTTCTTTGTGTTCTGGAAGTAAGTCGATGCAGAGGTAAAGTAGTGACTCAACTTTAGAAATCTGGGAGAAATCCTCAATTAAAATATTATCATTTTCTTTGATGAAGCTGATTTTATCTTTGAAAGATTGGACCACTGCGTCGACATCTTCCACTAGTTTTCCATCATCTTTTATGTATTTAACATTAATACATTGCAAGTCATGATGCAGCAATTGAGTGAATTCTGTTATCTCCTTAATTAGCTTTGTAAGTTCAAAGCGTCCTTGCCGGGATATGGAATTCCTCCATTCAATATTTTTCTTGTTCACATATAATAAATCCTTGTCCAAACCAGTTAGGTTCTTTTCTGTCAAAAACTTCGCCAGCCCATATTTCTGAACTTCATTTATTTGGTTTATTACATTCACCCACTTACCTTCATCTTTCGCCCAAACAGCAACCTATGCTTTAAGATCTTCAATGGTGGCAGCAGTCAGATCATATATGCTCTTGAGTTCACGAATGTATTCGGTTCCTTTCTGCTCAATGCTATCCAACCAACTGTCAAATGTTTTTGTAACCATTTTGCTTCTGTGAACTTGATCCAATAGCTTCTGGTTAACAGGTGATTTCGGGTCAAAAGACAGGGAGAATTGTGAGATCGGCTGCAGGTTAGGGTTGTGAATAGCATCAATGTACTTTGCCATTGAACGCAGAGTTTGTTTCAACTCCCTCTTGTCCTTTTTGTCTTTCCAGGTTCGACTAACCATCCTCTTAGTAGATGCTTCAAGGTGGTGGACATCTGCAGCTCTAGAAGCAGCAACGAGATCCACTCTCTCCACAGTGAAATCGTGCACAGTTGGATCTTGAACTTCTTCCTCAGTCACTGGCTTAGCTATTTCAGCACTCCAGTTACCAGTGTTTGGATCAATGTTTATTTTGGATGTCATCTTGAGTTTCTTGGACTTGGGGGTTTTCCCCAAACATTTGCTTACCATGTCCTCTAAAGGGACAACAAAAGGAATTATTTTTTTCTTGTCGGAGATAGAACTCTCTAGCCACTTTGGTGCAGAGGCTGAGGTTGTCTTCTCAGGGTTTAATCCATCAGAGGATACATTTGAAATCATCAATATTTCAGGGGTCTCTAGAACGGCCCCTGACTATGACCCAGTGTCGACTTCCTCTGTTCTGTGTGGACTTAGCTCCTTGTCACCCATAGGCTGTTCTAAATCTTCCTCTGAATTCAAATCAACAACTATTGTTTCAGAAACCTGTTTCTTTCTTTTCCCTTTAGTCCTCAACCTAGTGACATGAGAGGGTAAAATATCTGTGAGGACTCTTCTGGACCTCTTAGTGGTAGGGCTTCTTTCAGTTGATGGCTTGGAAGCACCTGCACCACAGATAGCAATAGGTTGGTTAGAAGAGTCTATGGGAAGTGATGATCCAACCATTGAAGTGAATTGTTGGGCATTTTTATCCAGAAACCCTTCCTGTCTCTTTTCCCTCAACCATTTCTCGGTTCTCCTTATCACTGGAAGAGTCTTAATTTCAATTCTGTCTTCCTCCTTTTTGCTCCAGTCAACTTCTGGAATAGGTAATTGTTCTACTTTCTCAAACTATGGGTCAACCACATGTTTCTCATCATCAAAAATTCTAGAAATATCCATGTTTAAGCTGAGAGTAATTATCTACCCCAAAGAAAACCTACACCACAGCCTTCTCCTGACCTCAAATTCATCTGGATAGTCTTCCCAGTAATCCTCTAGTTTAGGAATGTGTGAAAGCCCTGCTCCAGGATCTAGGTTATCTCTGACAAATCCTTTGCTGTCAAATTGAGACCTGGCAGTGAAGAACTGAAAATTGAACCTTTTAAGGTTCACCTCAAAATTCAAAGCATCAAATTTTGATTGGCATGAATAATGCCCAAGTTCAATGGGAAAAGAAATACCAAAACCCTTTTTTGATGAGAATTTCTTATCTACATGTGCTAGCTGTCTACATACCTCCATCAGCACGAAACGATCAAACACATATCTAGGTAACTTCATAGGCTCACCATCAAATCCTCCAACTCTGATGTAAGTGAACTCAGAAAATTGAATGAAGAAGCTACCATAGATGCTGATCAGTTGCATTGCTTCACTAGACATTCTTTTACCCAGATTACCTGCCAGTTTAAAGGTCATTTTCCCAGTGAAGACATCATTAACCCTTTTATAATTTTCATAGCAATTCCTTCTCTGCAACTGTGAATAATATTCATAAATCTTACTATTCTCAGCTAAGGGTGCATGAGGTAGGTCAAACCATTCTCTCATAGATGCTAGACAATAGAACAGGTACGAAGACATATAAAAATCTGTCACCCAGACAATTGCTCAAACCCTGATGTAGACAATCAGCCACTATTTCGGCCCAATCTAAATATTGTTCCCCTTGAAGGATGACTTGTATGAAAAAGTACATCCAATCCTCCCAATAATAGGCATGCTGACTGCCCTTCAATCTGTGTAACAATACCACAATATCCCTCACTTCTTTAATCAAATGATCCCTAGTAAGTGGCTTGGGCAACCTTGAACCACCCTTCTGAAATTTCAGCAGCCAGTTCCTTGCTATCACACTTTTATAAGTCAATTTCTTCTCCGAGAAATACCCACAGGAAGAGGTAATGTCAAGGCTGGAATATGCCTCTTTAGGCAGTATCTTCATTACAAACATGAGGGTTTGTCTGTTGACATGAAACAACACATCACCGTTTGCATTTCTGATGCACCTGTTTTGGGGGTCGTACCTATTCATACACTCCTGAACCAATTCTAGGCACAATATAGCCTGGGGAAAAGCTACAGCTTCAACTAAACCGCTGTCTACAATTTTCTTCATCATAGGGGTTTGAACAGGGTTTCTAGTTCTTTCTCTAAATTCTTCTAAATCATATTGAACCAGCGCAGTATCTCCAAATTCAAAGTGAGAATAGGTAAGACCAGGACCATGTTCATTCCCCAAACATGTAGATTTCAAAGCCATACTTGGAGGATTACAATAAAAACACTTCAAATTTTGAAAACAACAAAAATTCAAGAGATTCTTCTTTCCAGCATAAGAACTAGGAATAGCACATGGGAAAAATAGAACTCACCTTCACAATATCTGAAATCACTGTGAAAATTTGAATAACAAGAATCTTACACTTCCGGCGCTATTCTCATCCGCGTTGCACAGTATGTTTACTTGCTAAACTTGGCTTGTTCTTAGTTAATAATGGCACTAACCAGATTGAACAATTATCGCTTGGAATAATACGTGCCAAAAATATTTGAAAAGACATGAATTCTGACTTCTTCATTAATAGCAAGTATTATTCACGCGCCATCATGATGTATAATGATTATCCGTAGCCTCCACCAAATTAGAGCTCTCGGTTTCATAATGAGTTTCTGACATAGTTTCCTCCAACTTTTCTGCTAAATTTGACTTAGAAAGCCGCGGGAATAAATGGGACCAAAATCACCAAATCTTTGAACTATTGAACCATTGAACCTTTAGGACGTGGTTCAATGCGGTGGTTCGACCATACCAATTGGATCATATAGATGAGCAAAGGATTCACTTACGGAAATATGGAACTTAAGCTCATGAACTGTTGAACTTGTAAAGATATGGTTCAATACGACGGTTCAAAGACGCAAGGGTTATGAAGACCAACAAACAGTTACGCGGCTTTGGTGAAAGGCTTCCAACTATGAGACAGTGAACCGTTGAACCTTGAACCATTGAACTTCGCTATAGAGTACGAGCAGAGGGTTCAACGATACATTAATTACACAAGGTAACTGCGTGACCCGACTTATTAGAAGGCAATGAGTGTTGAACTTTAGACCGTTGAACCATCGAACCTTGAACAAAAGGTTCAAGTTCAAACCGAAAGTTCAAAGACGTATAAGACATTATAGAATAACAGCTTGCTTTATGAGACACTTTAGACATATCGAACCATTTGAACTTTGGACTTTGAGAATGGTTCAGGTTCAAAGGTTCAACCTTAAGTAGCCTTGTCTACAAAGATGATAAACGAGTAAAATTTGAAGGATTGAGAGCCGATTTAAGAAACAAAAGGTATGACCCAAAATACAACACAGCAAACCGGCTCTTGTTCAGGAAATATTACCAATAAATAAATATGGGCGACTCAAAAGGTAACATGTCTATTAGTGAAAACCTTTCTGAAGCACTAATAGAGACAAGGAACTCAACCTTCCCCTTGCACCTACACAATTTCAAGATGGTTCACCAGTTCTAGTCGAGGAGTCCATGGACATTAATTTGGGAATAGAGGAGGACCACAAAATCACATAAATCACAATTGCTTTAGAGATTGAAGAAAAAAAAGCATCACCGCTATGCTTAAGGACTTCCCAGATGTATTTGTGTGGTCTTATGCTGACATGCCAGGGCTAGACCCATTGTTAGTGGTCTACCATCTTATGGCGCATCCTAATGATAATCCAATGCGACAAAAGCTATAAAAATGTACCCCAAGATCACCCTCCTAGTCAAAGAATAGCTAGAGAAACTCTTGGGAATGGTTTTTACCAAACCAATTGACTATCTCTAATGGGTCTCTAATGTAGTTCCTATCAACAAGAAGCCAAAAGGTATCTGTGTTTGCACTGACTTTTAGGATATAAACAAGGATTTCCCTAAAGATGAATTTCCATTACCTAACAGTGACATGATAGTCGACCTCACAACAGGACCCAAGATGTTGTCACTCATGGAAGGTTTTCCTAGCTATAAACAAATCTAAATTGCACCTGAAGATTAGCATAAAACAACATTCATCACACCATGGGGAACTTTCTTCTATAAATTCATGCCTTTTGGATTGAAAAATGCTGAGGCAACCTACCAACAAACAATGATCGTCATCTTCCATGACATGCTTCACAACATAGTTGAGGACTATGTGTATGATATACTAGGCAAGTCTAAAACTGGATCAAAACATCCAGCTGTCTTGTGCCACATCTTTGAGAGAATCAAGGAATATAGGGTTCATATAAACCCCAAGAAATGTGTGCTCAGTGTCACCTTCGAGAAATTATTAGGCTTTATTGTTTCCATATGAGGTATCAAAGTGGATCCCAACAAGCTCAAAGCACTTATAGAGATGCCTTTACCACAAAATCTCAAATAGCTTTGCAGTCTCTAGGGGAAACTCCAAGCCATACAAAGATTCATCACCCAACTTGCTAATAAATATCAATCATACTCCCATTTTCTAAAGAAAAGCATCTACTTCCATTGGGATGAGTCATGCCAACAAGCATTCGACTAACTCAAACAATATCTCGCCAATCCATTGGTCCTTATGGAACCTACTCCAGATAGACCATTGTTACCCTACATTTTAGTAATGCAACATGCTTTGGGGGCCCTCCTAGCACATCACAATAACCAAGGACAACAGTGATCTATCTACTACCTAAGCCAAACACTAGTTGGATGTGAAGTCAACTACACTTTTATGGAAAAGGCATGCTTGACAGTTGCATTAACCTCACAAAAACTTGGGTATTACATGCTCAACTCAACAACTCACCTCATCGCCAAGATTGATCCACTTAAATATCTATTATTCAAGGCAACTCTCATAGGTAGAATGACTAAGTGGGTGATGTTATTCAATGAGTTTGATATAGAATATGTAAATCAAAAAGCAATTGAAGGACAAGAAATAGAAGACTAGATCGCAAAAGCACCAATGGAGGACATCGAGCCATTACACCTAGATTTCTCTAATGAATCAATCTTTAGCATTGAGGAACCACAAGAATGGAAACTATACATCAATGGCTCCTTTACCACTCATGGTTCAAGAGTAGGTGTCATATTCCTCACACCATAGGGAGATCTCATACCAAAATATTTTAGATTCGAGTTTCTGTGCACCAACAACAATGTAGAATATGAGATCCTTATATCAAGTTAAAATTGGCTATCCAATGGAATATTCAACACCTATTGGTCTTTGGAAAATCTCAGTTGGTCATTAAGCAAGTCAATGATGAATATCATACTAAAGATGAAAAACTCATCCCATACAAGAGGATGATTGACAATGTTAAAACAATAATTCACTCATAGCATCTTCAACCAAGTCCCTCTATTGAACAATAAAGCTATAAATGTAATGGCTACCATAGGGTCTCCCCTTGATATGGCAACAAACACATAGGACTATCATTTTTAGTGGAGCAACTCATGATCCTTGCTTACGACATTCCAAAAATAGAAATGGTGTGTGAGATAGTTGGCCCCAACTCTCCCTGGTATAATGACATCTATGCCTTCCTCTGTAGCCAAACCCTCCCACCTAACCTATCACCTAACCAAAGAGGATCCTTCATCCAACACACATCTTGTTTCACCCTCCTTGGTGGCTCACTCTAGCGTAGGAGTTATGATGGTACCCTATTAAGATGCTTCAATTCGAATGAAGCCACTCTAGCAATCCAAGAGGTTCACAAGGGTATTTGTAGATCTCACACAAATAGTATGGTCCTAGCCAAAAAATTATTGAGAATAGGATATTACTGACCCACTGTGGAAAGTGATGCATGTTAATATGTGAAAAAATTCTTATCTTGCTAGAAACATGGGAACCTATTGCACACACCTTCCCAATCTCTTCGGTCGACCACCACTCCATGGCCCTTTTCTACTTGGGGCCTTGATCTCATTGGAAAGATAAATGATCATCCTTCAATAGCCACACATTTATCATCACCATCACTAGGTACTTCACTCAGTGGGTTAAAGTCATTCCCCTCATCTACACTACCAAAAAACAAATTTCCAAATTCATCCTTCACCACATAATTTGCCATTATGATATACTCTCTGCAATTATCACAGATAATAGTAAATCCTTCAAAGAGCATGAAGTATGAGCCCTTTGCGACCAATTCCGTATCAAGCACAAGTGGTCCACTGCCTACTACCCAGAAGGTAACAACCAAGGCAAGGTGTCTAACAAAACCCTTATCAAAATCCTTAAAAATATTGTCAATGATGTTGGTCATGATTGGCATCTCCAACTCAACTCACCCTATGGGCCTACCAAACCAACATTTACACCCCTACTGGCACCACTCGATATTCCCTCATCTTTGGCATTGAAGCCATCTTGCCAATTGTGATCAAGCTATCGTCATTGCGCATCTCTTTGTGCAACCTCATTACTAATGAAGAATACAAGGTGGCATGACTGCATGAACTAGAGCTTAATGAACATTGGCTTGACGCATTAAATCACCTCAAAGCATACCAAAACTAGTTGCACTGTACTATAACAAGTGTATCTAAACTAGATAATTCGAAGTCAACAATCTTGTGCTCAAAGAAAATTAGAAAAAACACAAATCAAGACCATAAGATGAAAGGGAAATTCAATCCAAAGTGGTTGGTTCCTATGTCATCATCGCTAAATATGGATCAGGGGTATACAAGCTAGCAACATTGGAAGGTCAAGGGCTAAAAGAGCCCATGAACATTATGCACCTCAAGTAGTTCCATGCATAATCTAGCAACAATAGTTTCCAAAAATCGAAAAAAATCAAGAAATCAAACAAAATTAAAAAAATTAAAAAACTAAATAGAAAAAAATTGTCCTCCAGTGAAAACCATTCTTATGGCACCTTGGGAAAGTACCATGATGAAAACCTATTTACAAGTGTCATGTGCAGTGCCAATTACTCACTTTCTATGAGTACTCTCCACCCCAACCCATCCCTATCCCCCTTCATCCCTCATGATTCAGGCAAAAGCTTGCTTTGATTTATTTACTTTTCTTCATTAGGATTGCTAACGATGACAACCAACCATACCCCTAGCACTTGATGAGTCTAGTTTATGACTCAATTTTGTTAAACTTTATTATCCACTTGCTGTAGTTATCTTGGACTTTGGTACTTTGATCCTGATCTTTTTATGTCATTGCCTCAAAACTATAACTTGTTGAGCATAGGTCATTTCTTATATTCTTTTATGACAAAGACATGCTATATAAACTATCTATGTTAATTTTACATATGGTTAATGAATGTTACTCCAAGGTAGTTACGGATGTGCAATTATTGTGTGTACTAATATTGTTATGCAGATATAATCAGCATCCATAAAGTAGAGGAAGATTCTGCTAGTTGGTTGCTTACCATAAAAAGTCAAACATGGTGATCGTTCAAATGTCAAATGGAGGGAAGACCACCGCCTTGTAACTAATCTTAAATACTTGTTGAGCAAATTTAGGAGTTACTGTTATGCTAGATCTGCGTTGAAGCAACTCGCTTGTCCAGATTCTACGCATGCGTAACCTCCTTTCCATTTTCTATGTTTTCCATAAAAAGGCGTCCTCCTATTTTGTTGGAGTTGACCACCTTGCTAGGTAGTTAGTTTTGTAGTTTTCCTTCTATAAATAAGACTCTGATGCTCCTTTTGTGGTGTGGTTGATTAATCAGAGATTGTATTTGCATTATCCAATTTTCGGTAATACAGTTATGATGTTCGGTTGTACTCATCTTTTCCAATGAATAAAATGAAGTTATAAGTTCGCATTTATGAGTTTACATTTATCTTAGGGAATACTCATCCAAGGGGGCCCACTTGGTGAGAATTCCATCCTCTAGTTTAACTATATTTTCTGTTAAGCATTTAGTTAAATCTGGTATTGAATGTTCCTACAGCCACTAGAATTCCATTCTATGTCTATTCCTGCAGCCAAAGCAGACAAAGTAGTTTCCTATTTGTTTGCCCAGACTTTTATTTTTTGTTATGTACTTGATCTTAGAATAGTTGTTGATTGATGTTCAGCATTCCTTTTATTTCTTTCCTAGTAGTTTATCTTCAGCATTATGTCTTTCTTAGCTATAGAATGAATGTGGCTACTTTGGAAGTTCTTAGTGCACATACCGTGCTGACCCATTTCAAGTTCACGTCCCTGGGTTGACAAGTGAAATGCATCTCCATAGTGATTAAGATAGCTATTCAGGTTAGATGTCTAATCTTTGAGTTACAACTTTAAAGAGCTCAGTTGTTAAATCATTATAAGAGACCAACATTTTTGGTGTCGTTGTCGGGGATGGTGTCAAACTAAGAAGATCTTTGGAGTCATCTTTAGTATTATTCCTTGCAGTTTTTTTTCCTTAAAATGTGTTTTTAGTTAGGAAGTAACCATCTACAACCTATCCACAACATTTTTTGCGTGAGAGGTGGCTGATACCGAGTATATTGCATGCATAGAGGTAGGAGAAGAGATGCTTTAGGGAGATTCCTTCCTAATGATTCAACTTACCTAGCAGAAGAAGCAAAAGTAAGTCCTTTCCTTGATGCATTACCTGATTTGAATAGTTCTAAAATATCCTCTGAAGAACAAGATACCCCAAACCTAGTTGAAAATCCATTTGCCTTGATAATAGGTCAAGCAGTTATGGCTGCCCAAAATGTACCTAATCAACCAACCTTTCCATTTCTGATTGCTCATCAAAATGAAGTGGATAATCTCAAGAACATACCTGCTTCAGCTCTCCCCAAGTTCTATGGACTTGCAACAGAGGACCTAGACACCTTCTTGTTTGAATTTGATATCCTCTGCAAAAGCTATGACTACACTACTAATGCTCATAAACTTAAGTTGTTTCCTACTACCATGAAAGAGGCTGCATTAAGGTGGTTTATGAGTCTACGTAGTGATATTGTCAATACTTAGGAAGAAATGAAAGATAAATTTCTTGAGAAATATAAAGACTACTGTAGGAGTGGGGATATGAGAGGAAATGATATTTTCAAAATGTAGCAGAAAGAAGATGAAAGTTTGGAGGATTACATCTCAAGGTTCCTATTTTGTTTACAAAAGTCTCTCCGTCATGCACTCACTGAGGAGTCTCAGAAATTGCTCTTCCTCAGGGGAATAAGTGAGCATTGCACAAATGCCTTGGATTTAATGGGAGGAGATATTACCCAAGTGTCTTGGGATGATATTAAGAAGTTGTGTCAGAATTATTCCAAAGCAGCCATGAAGAAAGGAAGAGGTTACCATTCCCTTATGGGCAAAACCTCTACAAATGGAGTTTCAAGGATGGAGATAAGCCACTTGCTATCTAATTTTAAGCAAGATATTATAAATAATATGGCCACCCAGTTGGACACACTCCAGGCAAAGAAGAAGCATGAAGAGGCTGAGGCAAGGTTGGCCGAATATTGTCCTCATTGCAGACAAAAGAAGAGGGACTGCAAATGCAAGATGGTAGCTAACATTGACAGCAAGCAGATTCCACCTGAGTTCAAGCCAATACAAGTTGAAGAAGATCAAGTCTTCTATGTTGCACAAAGGAGGCCATGGGCTCCAAGACAAGGTATGTCACCAGATCCATTATCATAGGCTGGACCACATTTTAATACTTATGCATCTGGTAACCAATGGCAACAGCCATTCCCATCTAGTTATGGAGGATATCCGCCTCAGCCTTGGAACAACCTTCAAAATACTTGGCAAAATTACCAAAACCCTGCAGCTCAGTGGCAATAGCCTCAGGGGAATTGGTAGTCACCTCCAGGAAATTGGCAGCAAACATCTCAATGGAGAGGAAGACAACAATGGCCAAATCAAACCACTAGTTACATGCAGTCACCTCCTCAGCCCCAACAGCCAACTATAATGCCTCCACTTGCTAGCTCTAATTCAAATGCACCTAAACCTACTCACTTGCCAGCTCAACCCTCACCTAACCCAAATAATAGACCACAACAACAGCCAGTATATTCTGTTGATCCAAACCAATTCTTTGCATATGCTGTGAATGTAAGTGATATACATCTGTGTTCAGGAACTACCTTGGTAGCTCCTTCAAGACCCGTTATTACTAAGCTTTCTGAGGAAGAAGAGAAACCTATCAAAACTCCCATTCAATCAAATGTACCTAGAAATCCTGAACCAATGACAGTCAAACAGACTGCCCAAGAACCACCATTTCCACAAAGGTTAGAAACTATGAAACAAAAGGTAGTAGAAGAGGAACCCACCTTTGACATTCTAGAGCAATTGAAACATGTATGTGTCAAGATCCCTCTATTTCAAGCCATAAAAGATGTTCCTATATATGGCAAAGCAATTAAAGAAGCATGCCTTAAGAAGCTAGGCAAAAAAAGGAAAGACCCCACTATGGTTCATGTGGTGGGACAGTTGGCTGACATCATGCTTGGAAAAGTGATTGTTCCCAAATATCATGATCCAGGAAGTCCTGTGGTAGGAGTTGTTATAAATGGAATCCAAATTAGAAATGCTCTGATTGATCTTGGAGCAGCCATAAATGTAATGGCAAAGGATATCCCACAGCAACTGAATGTTGCAACCATGCGACCAACTCCTACTGTCCTGCAGCTTGCTGATAGCTCTACTGTTAAACCTGATGGGATAGTTGAGGACCTTGTGGTATCCCTAGATTCATGGGAATATCCAGTTGATTTCATGATACTTTCTCCTAAAGCTACATTGGGAGGATACCCCATCATTTTGGGAATGCCGTGGTTAGCCACAACAGATGCTTATATTGGGTGCCGGTCAGGAGACATGACCATCTCTAATGGGAGAAGCACTAAAACACTTGTTCTTTACCCACTTGCACAGCTATCTCATGATATGGATAATCCTGTTTGGCCTCATGTTGGTGAAGAGGCAGAGGAAGCTAATTATGTGGAGTAGCTTATGATGTTAGGCAGAAGTTCTTTCCTGCAGCTTCAAGGAGAGGAGGAGGTGTTGTCTAATATAATTCAAAATTATTGTGAAGTAGAGGAAGCATCATCCTCTCATTCTGCTGATCCAGTGAGGATACTTATTCCAATTTTTCCTGCAGCATCAGGTATGTTACATACATTGCTTCCACAAGAAATTAAGGTACCAAGCATTAATGAAGTAACTATGGTTGACTTAACAACTCAAGTGGAAATTTCTGAAGAAAGGTATCTCAATATTAATAGTAACTTGACTCAAGCACAATAGTTGTACTTGACAAATTTGTTAAAGAAACATAAAAATGTTTTGCATGGGATTATCATGACATGAAAGGATTGGATCCTACATTATGCACCCATAGGATCTACATAAAGGAAGATTGTACACCAGTAAGACTACCACAAAGGAGAATCAACCCTGCATTAAGAGAAAATGTCAAAGAGGAATTGCAGAAGCTATTAGATGCAAGATTTATCTACCCAGTCTTAGATAGCCAGTGGGTGTCTCCTCTGGTTCTTGTGCCCAAGAAGGAAGGAAAATGGAGAGTCTGTATTGATTACAGAGAATTAAATTCTGCCACCACAAATGATCATTTTCCCCTTCCTTTCATAGACCAAGTATTAGACTCACTTGCAGGAAAGCAGTACTTTTCCTTTTTGGATGGATTCAGCGGTTACAATCAGATTTAGATTGCACCTGAAGATCAAGAGAAAACAACATTTACCTATCCTTGGGGGACATATGCCTACTCAGTACTTCCATTTGGTTTATGCAATGCACCTGCAACTTTCCAAAGGGCAGTCATTAGCATATTTTCGAATATCTCACATGATTGTATGGAAATCTATATGGATGATTTCACTACTTATGGTGCTACTTTTGAAGAGGCATTAGCAAACTTAGGGAAGGTGTTGGAAAGATGTGAAGAGCACAGCCTATCCTTAAACAGTACAAAGTGCTTCATGATGATGCAGGAAGGAGTAGTACTTGGCCACTATATTTCTCCAAAAGGAATACAGGTAGACCCAACAAAGATTGAAGTCATCATCAATCTACCCATTCCTGCAAAGCAAAAAGATGTCAGAAGCTTCTTGCGTCATGCAGGGTATTATAGACGTTTCATCAAATATTTCAGCAAAATGGCATCCCCATTATATACTCTTCTCACAAAGGATGCTGAATTTTAGTGGAATGAAGACTATGACAAAGCATTTTCTGATTTAAAGGTAGCCTTAACCCATGCTCATGTACTTAAAGGCCCCAATTGGGAACTTCCTTTCCACATTCATACTGATGCATCAGATTATGCCATAGGAGCAGTTTTAGGCCAGAAAGAAGGAGTCATTGAGCATGCTATTTATTTTATTAGCAAAAACTTACAGGGTGCTGAGTTCAACTATACAGTAACAGAGAAGGAAATGCTAGCAATCATCTATGCACTTAATAAATTTAGGCACTACATAACCGGCTATTAAATCTTTGTGCACACAAATCATGCAGCCATTAGGTATCTCATGAACAAACCTCTAATAACTGGTCAATTAGCAAGATGGGTGTTGCTAATGCAGGAATTTAACATCACTATTGTGGATAAGCTAGGGAAGGCCAATGTGGTTGCAGACTTTCTTTCAAGAATGACTACATCAGAGGATAACCAAGTCATTGATAACTCTTTTCCTGATGAACATTTGTTTTCACTCATTGTGCAAACACCCTGGTATGCTGACACAGCGAATTATCTGGTAACAGGAAGAGTCCCTCCTCACTTCTCTCCTAAGGAAAGAAGGGTACTCATTGAAAAATCTTTTCCTTTTTCATGGATTGTTCGATGTTTGTTCTAAACTGGACCAGACAACGTCATGAGGAGATGTGTGAGAGAAGATGAAACATATGACGTTTTGCATGCCTGTCACAATGAACCTTGTGGAGGACATTTTGCAGTAAAGCGAACAACAATGAAGATTTTGAATGCAGGTTATGACTGGCCTACACTCTACAAGGATGCAGCAAGATATACCAAGAAATGTGACAGCTGTCAGAGGATGGGACAGTCAACAAAATCTGATGAGATGCCCCTTTATCCTCAACTTGTGATTACTCCATTTGATAAGTGAGGATTAGATTTTGTAGGACCCATTGATCCTCCATCTAATGGTAAATCCTATATCTTAGTATGCACTAATTATGTAACTAAATGGGTAGAAATTAAGGCCATGAAGCATGCAAGGGACAATAAGATTGCAGAATTTCTCTATGAGGAAATCTTTACACAATATGGAGTTCCCAGAGAATTAGTGACTGGTCAAGGAGTTCAATTCACCTCAACTCTAGTTACAGCACTAGTACGGGAGTACAACATAAGGCACAAGAAATCTACTCCTTATCACCCTTAGGCTAATGGCCAAGTTGAGGTGACTAACAGAGAAATAGAAGCCATTTTGACCAAAACTGTGGCTGTTCATAGGAAGGATTGGGCGAACAGGCTACTAGAAGCTGTCTGGGCCTATAGGACAACCTGGAAACAACTACCGGCTTCACCCCTTTTGAGTTACTGTATGGCAAAACAGCCATGATGCCTATTGAATTTGAACATCAAACTCTTCGGACTACACTTGACTTGGGGATGGATCTCTCTAAGGCACAAAAAGAAAGAATCATGCAGCTCAATGATTTGGATGAGATGAGAAAAGCAGCTTTACATCATACAGAAGTGGTGCAGAATCAAAGAATAAAGTGGCATGACAAATACATCAAAGATAAGAAATTCCAGCCTAGTGACTGGGCTTTGCTTTATGACTCAAGGTATCAGGATAATGCAGGGAAATTGCAGACAAGGTGGCTAGGACCATATGAGGTTGCTGAAGTTTTTTCCAATGGTGCTGTTCAACTTACTACTATTGACCCTATCATATTTAAGTTGTTAGTCAATGGTCATCGACTCAGGTTATATCACAAGCCAACCTCAAAAGAAGAATTCCTGCAACAATTCACTCAGCATGCAACTCCTGAACTTCTTGCAACCAAAGGTAGTGGACCTAGTGTCCCTCCTTCTGGCTAACCAAGGTAAAACACTTGTCGTAATAAAGACTTCCACATTTGTGGGAGTCCACTCTTTCACTTCTTCGCCCATCCACCCACCCATATCCATTATTCTCTCTTCCATCACGTGTATTGATTACACTTCATCCCATCTCGCTTTAGCCCACTCCACTTTCATTCATTGCTCAATAAATTCTTAAGCATTAACCGGTACTTTCTCCATGATTTTTACAACCGGTCTTCCACAAATCAAGGTACGCACACTTTAATAATTCTCTCTTAATTATCTTTTGGTTCATTCATTTATTGAACATTAATATTGATATTTTCCATAGCATGTCATTATTCCCTTCCTTGTCCTGTCACGCATCACCATTCCGCATATGTGGACACATGCTCAAATTTAGGTTGGGGAGGGAGTGTTAATATGATGTCCACGTGTCAGTCCATATGCTTTACGCCAGCATGTCAGCAAAGTTTTAAAATTGAATGATTTGAATTCTAAGTGAGGTGACGGCTCGCAAGTGTGAAATGATAGCCTTCATCGATCATTCATTACTGCATGTGCCACCCTTGTCATGTGTTCCCAAGAAAAAAGCCAAAAAGGAAAATATAGACAACATGAGTTATTGAAAATTTAACGGGGTTGTAGGAAGGTGAAGTTAGTTTTCAAACTTTTTGCAGAAAAAAACTTTACAGTGCGATTGTTTTCAGGCAGCTAAGTCAATGTGAGGTGGATTAATTTGGAATGAACCCACAGTTCATGATGTATTATTGCAGGATGCACTTATCCAAGCCAAGTTTAGAAATTATGGATGGATGGACTATTTCTTGAAGCTAAATGGTTTTGATAAAAATGTTGCATTAGAATTTGCTCAGACATTGTCTGATGGTAAAGCCATGGTAAGGGGGTTGGAGGTGTTGGCTACTGAGGAAAGAATTGCAAAAGTTACAGGTCTACCTGTCGATGGCGAAAATTACCCTGTTGCCAGAGATGCCAGGTCAGCTAGGGCCGAATTTACAGAACCTGGTGATCCTCAATTGACTATAGACAAGCAGGGAGCCAAAAGAACCTCTCTGCCTGAGCCATGGAAACAGGTAGCTATTCATGTGGTGAAGTACATTACTTGTGAAGGTCATTTGTCGAATCATCATTCTGTGCATTTAAAATTACTGAATCATATGAGGCATGGGAGAAGAATGAATGTGCCAAACGTGATATACCACCTTCTCTCAATCATGGCCACTGAGACCCAAAAAGATAGGGCTAATTCTGTCTCTCACCATTGTTTGATCAAATTGCTAGTTGAAAAGTCTCTGCATGATCTGTCTGATATGACTTGGGAAGAATTTCTGAATATTGATCAAATAAGACCAAGTCATTTGTGACATGTGGTTGTGCCGCAACATCATAGAACTAGGAGAAGAGTGTGTTATGTTGAAGCTACTCCGAGAACCTCAACTTCCAGTGCAAACCCTCCTACAGCAAAACAAGCTATTGAGATTAGCTCTTCTGAAGCAGAGCATGTAGACAAAGAAAGTTCTTCAGATTCTGACGATGATGATATTCCTCTTAGCAATTTAATTCAAACTAGGGCACAGAGGAGAAGAGCAGAAATAAAGAAAGGTAAAACCAAAAAGCAAACCGCAGAAAGGAAGGTGCTGCGCTCTAGAAAATAGAAGGCTGACACTGTTCTTCCTACAGTTGAAGAGAAACATGAGAGTCCTTCTAGTAAATCAAGACCTGTTGAGCCTGCCTTCAATGCGTCTACACAGACAAGCCCTAGGGTTGAAGAAAGGACAGCTAGGGATACACAGGCCCTAATGGGGCATGTGAATGATGTAGAAAAAGACATAATTGAGGAAGCAGCAGATGTAACTCTGGCAGACCTTGTTGCCACTGCTAAACATATTGAGAGACAGGAACATGAAGATAAATAGGAGTTCCTATAGCAAGACACCTTACAGCCAGAATTGGCTGAGCAATCAGAAACTTTGCAACTTATGCTATATGAAGGTCAACCATCTGTGCCAGAAGAGCCTTTGGTAGGAATACACAAACCTCCTAATTTTTCAATGCATATGGTAGCCATGAATTTGTGGAATGAGATGCAAAGGAGAGAAGAAAAATGGAAGAAGGAGAAACATAGATTAAAGGATGAAATTCAAAAGAAGGATGAAGAGATTAAAGACAAGAATGCAAAAATTGCAACTTTAAAAGAGAGTGGATAATATGGCAGCTTTGGTGCCTCAAGTATTAGAATGCAGGACTCCCCCGAGAGTCTATGCTCTACATTTAAAGGAAAGATACCTCTCTTTTAAGTTAGCAAGGATTGTTTCTGGTTTGAACCCTTCCATTGAATCTCCTCTTGAATTTTTCAATGCTTATAGGATTGCTCCTCCGGAAATAAAGAATTTGTTGTGTGAATTTTATTTACATAATTTTGCTGTGTCCCAAGACCATGAGTGGAACCCCTTGTTGTATGTTGGGGATGTTCAATTGAGGGCATTTATGTCCTAGATGCAAAATGAGATTAGTTGGGGACAACAATTCAGGGCTTATAAACAATTAGAATTTAGCACTCCATTGCCCATTAGAGCTGAATCTGGAAATCCAAGAAGCATTTTCAATGATTGGCATAGAATGATTTATAGGCCAAGCTATGGTAATAGAATCCTACCTAAGAGAGAAGCATCTTACAGAGAATATGAGAAGATTGCACACACTATTGGAGAATCTGTGAAGGGACATTTGACACAAAGGTGGAACAGTTTGTCTGATGAGCTCAAACAAGCAGAGCCTCACTCTACAGAATTATGCTGCAGCATGTAAAAGAGTGGATAGATATATACAGATTGGGAGGACAATGGGGCAATTCTAGCTTCCCTTAATCTTTCAACCACCTATCCTATTGTGGCATGTGCCAAATTACAGATTTTACCAGTATGATATTGCTGAAGAGAGACAGAGATGGAATAGATTGGATAATAGGCAAGGGTTCTATTGGGATCCTAACTCACACACCAGAGAAACTAATATAAGACAACTGGCAGTTGCTAATTCTAGGGCGTTAACCAAGCAAAAGAACAACCCTTCCTCTGCTAGAGGACCAGCAAAGTCTTAGGTTGGGGAGAGTGACGAATCTAGTTTATGACTCAATTTTGTTAAACTTTATTATCCACTTGTTGTAGTTATCTTGGACTTTGGTACTTTGATCCTGATCTTTTTATGTCATTGCCTCAAAACTATAACTTGTTGAGCATAGGTCATTTCTTATATTCTTTTATGACAAAGACATGCTATATAAACTATCTATGTTAATTTTACATATCGTTAATGAATGTTACTCCAAGGTAGTTACAGATGTGCAATTATTGTGTGTACTAATATTGTTATGCAAATATAATCAGCATCCATAAAGTAGAGGAAGATTCTGCTGGTTGGTTGCTTACCATAAAAAGTCAAACATGGTGATCGTTCAAATGTCAAATGGAGGGAAGGCCACCGCCTTGTAACTAATCTTAAATACTTGTTGAGCAAATTTAGGAGTTACTGCTATGCTAGATCTGCGTTGAAGCAACTCGCTTGACCAGATTCCACGTATGCGTAACCTCCTTTCCACTTTCTATGTTTTCCATAAAGAGGCATCCTCCTATTCTGTTGGAGTTGACCACCTTGCTAGGTAGTTAGTTTTGTAGTTTTCCTACTATAAATAAGACTATGATGCTCCTTCTGTGGTGTGGTTGATTAATCAGAGATTGTATTTGCATTATCCAATTTTTGGTAATATAGTTATGATGTTCGGTTGTACTCATCTTTTCCAATGAATAAAATGAAGTTATAAGTTTGCATTTCTGAGTTTACATTTATCTTAGGGAATACTCATCCAAGGGGGCCCACTTGGTGAAAATTCCATCCTCTAGTTTAGCTATATTTTCTGTTAAGCATTTAGTTAAATCTGGCATTGAATGTTCCTGCAGCCACTAGAATTCCATTCTATGTCTGTTCCTGCAGCCAAAGCAGACAAAGTAGTTTCCTGTTTGTTTGCCCAGACTTTTATTTTCTGTTATGTACTTGATCTTAGAATAGCTGTTGATTGATGTTCAGCATTCCTGTTATTTCTTTCCTAGCAGTTTATCTTCAGCATTATGTCTTTCTTAGCTATAGAATGAATGTGGCTACTTTGGAAGTTCTTAGTGCACATACCGTGTTGACCCATTTCAAATTCACGTCCCTAGGTTGACAAGTGAGATGCATCTTCATAGTGATTAAGACAGCTATTTAGGTTAGATGTCCAATCTCTGAGTTACAGCTTTAAAGAGCTTAGTTGTTAAATCATTATAAGAGACCAACAACACTCATGGTAACTTCACCAACCTCAAACAAATTTACTCCACCTAGCCTATTTCCCACCCACCCATTTTTCCTCTCTTGGTTTTTCTCAAGACTGGGGGCACCCAAATTGACTCATGTTTAGAAAGGACCCTTGTCTTTTCCCCATCTATCCTCCCACAACACTTAGACATCTACCCTCTGTGACATGACCCTTAAATACATCTCCTTGACCATAACACAAAACACCCAACCCAATCACCCATTCTTGCCTCGTCTGCCAAGAAGGATAATCTCCCTACACATGACACGATTCCCTCCTATTCCCTAAGTGCCTTACATAAGCCCATCTTTCCCATGTGTCACGTCATAGTAATGGGTTTCAACTAACCTAGGAACCACACTATGAACCATGGCATGCTACTTGTTTAAAATCACTAATCTCCCCCTACCCTTGGGGCAAATCATTTCATCCAAATCCATATCACCAACCAATATCATAGCTCTCAAACCCCCTTGACCTCCACTCTCAACTAATCAAAGGTGTGTGTGTGTGTGCTTCTTTTCATGCTTGTCTATTTTCTTGTGTGTTTATTTCATTTTCTTGTTTTCTTATAGCCCTATTGTTCAACAATATACACTGTCAAGGTCACCATAATTCATCATATCATGGTGTGCCTTGGCATCATGTTTATTGGGGCATTGTGCTATTTGTATCTTGTTTATTTTTGTGTGTCTTTCACACACTTGGCACACCATCATCATGATCTCTTATACCATGATGCATAAGGCCTAGTGCTATGGCAAAAGTTAATTGCTCACCGCATGGAAATTATCTACTAAGCATGTACCTATCATCACAAGCACCACAATCCTATCCATATCTATTTCATCAATCGCTCTCACAATCCATTTTCTCACTAACATTTCTTTATAACATCATTATCTCTCACATCATCATTTTCTAATCTACATCAGGAGTGATTCCAATGCATCATTCACAAGTCATGTGCCATTATTAAACTCATTCTAAAAGTTGCATCCAAAATGTAACCTAAAGCATGTAATTATTTCAAGGTATTTAGTGTCTATACATTAAAAGAAAATGCCATGCAAAAACCTGTTAAAAGGAAAAGCGGCCATAAAAAGGTCAAACACAAGTATAACCATAAGCATCAAAGCATGTATCACAAACACATGTACATCCATAATCAAAATCATATCAATACTGTTGATAACTGAGAGGGGGGGGGGGGGTGAATCAGTTATCCTAATTATTTCTTCTTTTGAACTTTCTTATTAATCAATGCAGCACTGAATCAAACAAACAAACATTACCATGAAATGAGAAACACATGACACAGTATTTTTAACGTGGAAACCCTGTTAAGGGAGAAAACCACGGGGTGATTAACCCAAATATTATTCTCTATTAGAAGAATAAGGAATTACAAAATGGCACTTGCCAATTAGGGCTCACTGCCCGAGCACATTGCTCACAAAGAGGCACACTGCCTACAAGGAGACACACTGTCTACAAAAGAATGTTATACAATACTTGAACTGATTGGAAGCATCCACATATGCTGGAGTTCAGTTCTGGTTAGGCTCAGTACACTGATCTGCTGCACTTCATCTTTCCTCTTCTCTTTATTCTGCTTTCTTTTCACATACTGAATCTTTCCTACTACTTCTGCTCTGCTCTGCACTTATTCACATATATCATCATTGCCACACCACTTCTCACAACTAAATCCATCCTATATATATACCCGCACTAGTGATCTCATTTATCTTTGTAGTTGGCACCCGGAATAGTCTATCTTCTCACAAACTCTGTTCTGTCGGCTGAATCCTTACATATCAAGTAATGCAGATCAAGCATATACTTGTAGAAATCATTAATCATGTCGGCCAAACACAATCTATGTCTTCATAACCTTTACCACTGTCAAAAACACATCCGGAAAGCAATTTGATGTTCTGTCAGTCAGTTCTTCCTCTGTTCACACTGTTACTCAGGAATCCGGTATTCAACTGTTCATATCTTTTTCTTTGTCCATCACCGGAGGCTAAATCCTTGGAATCTATTACTCAAGGTAGTCCTCTTGACTTCCCCAAATCCGCACTGCACCAAGATACTTCTTTTGAGAGATCCGGACCAGTCTGTTAGACCTTGCCACATGCTTTGTTCTTGTTCACCGGACCACAACAATCTTCATTCTGACTTCCGATAGAGGCACACTATGACTTGCGGATATATGGGATGACCTTTGTTGCCATCAATGACAACAACCATGAATCCATATAGTGTCTCTTGCCAACAATCTCCCCCTTTGGCATTGATGGCAACACTTAGTGAAAATTGACTAAGTGTTTACACTGTGCTCCCCCTTGGCTGATGCTCTATCTTTATATACATTTTCCGGAGCTCCCCCTTAGTTGGATTCCTCATTTTTCACTGCTCCTCACTCCCCCTTTGACATCAATGGCAAAGGGTTGGGTCCGCACACCAAAATTTTCAAAAAAAAAATTTTACTATACTTAGCCGCATATTACATACTCACATAAACTGAAGAATGTCTGCAAAGGATGTCTTCAATTGGACCAATTCTGTAGCCCAACTTTGCTTCATTCTATCCAAATTGAAATGTGACCACTCAACAAAAATGCAAAAGCTTCTGCCCTCAGATCAAGTTCTCCCATCTGGTTAATTATATTCTTCCTTTCCTTTTCAAAATTCTTGATTGCATTTGTGATTGCAATAGTCTGACATTCTTGATTTACTATGGAGGAAGAGAGAGGATCAAAACTTTGAGACAAACTTAGTAGTTTGTCCTGTTCCTCTTTTATTTTCTTATCAATTTCTACTATTGCTTTTGACCAGGAGATACAAAATTTGTAAATGTCTCCACCATCCTTAAGAGCATTTTCTAGGCTCTTTATCCCAATACTCATATTTCTCCTATCATGAGAGATTAATCCTAGTACCTCTGAGAATCTCTTATCCAAAAATTCCTTTCGGACCTTTTCTTCAGTTGATTTTTCTAGAGAGTCAAAATGTGTACCAATACTGCTGACTAAGGTTTTGAGATTACCGGAAGAGGAGGCTGTCGGATCTTTTTGGACCGATGGCATAATCTTTTCAAGCACTCCGGAAGCAGCCTCTATCAACTCACAGTCTTCCATATGAGACTTTAGGAGTTTTTAATTTGCCTTAGCATTTGCAAATGAAGCTATCTTCATTGTCTGTATCGGAGAGAGGGAATCAAAGTTGAATGGACCTTGTAGAAGCTCCGGTTCATCAATCTCTATTGTTTCTTTGCTAAAAAATTGTTGAACAGTTTGTGCAGTGTCTCTTGCCGAAGACAGATGTTTCTTCTCTTCTGCAGTCTTGGAACTATCCTTTGGAATTTTCTCTCCTTCCACATTCTTACCACTATCAGTTGTGGTTTTCTCTGTTGGAGTCTTCTCTTTCTCTGCACCCTTGGTACTGCCAGCTTCTTTTTCTTTTACCGCTGCTTCTTTCTCCTGTAAATTCTCTTCTTCTTTGGATCCGGAGACTGTAGGGGAAACTGGAGGAGAAATGTTGGTTTGTTCAGGGCCCATCTCTTCTGTTGCTTTCTCAGAAGTTTCTTCTGCAGCACTTGTGGATGAGGGATCAGTACCCAAGTCCTCTACAACAGGAAGATTAAACCTTTTGAAGGCCTTCCGGAGGATCTCTTCTGTATCTATGGCCACCTTGTCAATCTCACCAAGCATGAGTTGATTCATCCTTGCTTTACTCCTGAACTCATCTTTGCAGTCTTTGAATATTATGTTCATTGTCTTGGGATCAATTTGAGGATCTAGCTGAATAGCTATCTACTCCCGGATCTCAAGATCTTTTGCCTGGGCATTGTTCTTTCTTATTTCTAATTCCTTTTCTAGGCTTTTAGGAATTAGAGATATAATCTCAATGAAAGCCTTATTGTATATGTTCAGATACTTGATTGTGGCTTCCTGCAGGATCTTTTGGTCAGCCTCATTGTAGTCATCATAGAATTCGGTCATTGGTTGAAGGTTTCCATCCACAGTGACTGACTTGATTACACTCTCTAGAGACAGGGTGGGCTTTTCAACAAATTCCTCTGCCATTTCTTCCTTGTCTTGGCCTGTGGAGGGTTTACCGAATCCTTTCTTCTTCTGCTTCTTTATTTCTTTTACCCCCTCATCTGATTCTGTTTCCTCTTCATCTTTCTGACTTGTATAAGCCCTTGTGGCTTTTATTTTAGACCTTTTCTCTCCTTTACCGGATGTCTGACCTTTCGATTTAGATATTTTTGAGCTTTTGGTTCTGACAGGTGTAGATCCTTTTGATGATCTGCTCCGGGTTGATGTTTCCACCGGAGTACTTTTCTTGCTTTTCTTTTCTGCCTCTTTCTTCTCTTCCTCAGCCTTTCTCCTCTTTTCCCGGTTGGCATCAAGTGCCTCCTTTGGGATGCCTAGGCCTTGGGCAATATGTTCAACTTCTTTTCTTACTTTCCTTTTTTATCTCAGGTTCTCTGAGTTCCACATGGATCTTCACACTCAGCTCCTCAAAGGTTCCAAACCTTTCTGCTTTTGGATCTTTGGGTTGACTAAGCATGTGTTGAACACGCAGTTCCACAATCTGTTCATCAACCTCATACCCCATGGGCATGATCCAGACTGTCCTTGGCTCAACTACCTCCATTAGGCACTGATCAGTATCAACCATAAAGCAGACTGAGTCTTTGTATTTTTCAACAAGAGACTAGGGAATTCTTTCTCTTGCTTGCATCATACTCTGGAAGTTTTTTGAAGTATCCCCACAAAGCTGTATTTCTTGCTTTGGCATCCCCAAGTCCATGTAAGTAATCTCTGATCTGGACTGCTACAAGTTTGTCATTCTGCCATACCCATCCACTTGATCCGGGCAGCTCATTCATGAAATAGAAAAATAGACATAATATAAGTGTACCATACTTGAAAGAATTCTTTTTGTCCTTTTTGATCTTTTGTATATTTTCCATTAATTGACTTAAAAGAAGTTCACAGAGGTCATAATCTGCATTCTTCCTTAGCATCTCATAGGTAGTATATACTGCAGTTTCGGATACAGAATTCTCCCTACTAGAGTGATAAATCTTGTATCCTATTATCATGGATGCAAACTTGATATCCGGGTTAGAGATATCTTCAATGGTCATTGCCCTCTTATCAAATTTTGATCCGGTGGCCTCAGTTACAATGTTATTTTTGATAGATTTGAGGATAGGTATCCCTCCGGAAGAGTATAGACCAGTCACTGCCCTAATTGCCTCTTTTGTGATCTTGCAGGGTCTATTCAGCCATAGGAAGTTGTCATGCATCCTACTCAATACATACCGGACCCATTCATCTTCTTCAAAGTAGGGGAAATGAATGAGTTGATCAAACTGTTTCTTCTGGATACCCTTATACTCTGGTTTAAGCTCAAAAGCATTGTCTATCAGTTGTTTGTGATAGAAATCTCTCAATTTGAATTCCCCAAATTCCTCAATACTTGCATGTATGTAAACCCTAATGTCTTCTGTGTGTAAAACACCATGAGGAACACTAGAGAATGCTCCTAAGGGATCTACCTCCAATGACTTGTATGGGTGTTTCTTAAATTCAGGTCGAGGCCTATCTAAGATCTTTACTATATTCGGAGTAGCCATTTCTCAAAAGATTTGTAGTAAGATATCGAAAACGGAAAATACCTTATGCGCCTTCGGTTACACAGAGTGGTTGGATTGATTTCTGTATGTAATGACTTCTGCAAGAGATCTTTGGTGAACTTGATGAATCTTGCTGCAGAGCTCCACTTTTCGCTTCTTCTTGAGTGCAGAATGAGCAAGTGATTTATGAGAAATCCCTTATATTGCTCCGCAAACCCTAATATCTGATGGCAATAAATGCTCAACCTATATTATTCCGGTTTGCCTTATTCAGATAACTTGAAGAACCAGATCAGTCCTGATCTATGAACATCATGCGGATCTTCCAACCATGAACAAATCAAGATGACACATCAGAAGGACATCCCAAACACTCTGTCCAATCTACAGAATAAGACAATGCACTTCCGGATCTCTCCGGACCTTTTTGTAATCCTCTGTCATTCCGGAGCATCTCCCGGAATAGGTCTTACTTGATCGATCACAACTTCTTCACATCTTCATGCGGACCTCTGAAATCTTATCTGGATCATCTCAAGACTTATATCTACAAACCCTTTACTCCACATCTTGTGCCACATCCGGCACCACTTGATTGGCTGGGGGAACAGGATTTTCTTTGAGTCTCCCCCTGAGCCAGGGCTCACCTTTTAATTTCCGGAAGGAATATCAGCACCAGAGTCTGGTGCGGATCCAACCTCTACATTCTCTGAACTTTTCTTCACCCAAATCTTGTTCATCTGAGTCCTAACTTCATCCGCATTCATCTTTTGTTTACCCTTGTCTTGATTCTGATTATACACCGGACCTCTTTTGTCCTGATTCTTGCTTCTGCAGACTTTTGCATTATGACCGGACCTATTACAGATTTGGCAAATAACATTACCTTGCATATTTGACTGATAACCTCTTGATCTGCATTGATTAGCCATATGACCTACTCTATTGCATGCAAAGCATCTACCATTGAATGATTTGTTTATTTGCATATTTCTGCATTCATGAGACTTGTGTCCATACCTTTTGCAGTTAAAGCACTGTCCGGAGAAGGATGAATTAGTCTGATTCATTCTCTTTCTACACTGATTAGCTTTGTGACCAAAGTGATTGCAGTTGTGGCAGTATCCATTGAAAGATGGATATCTTTGAGCATTGGGCTGTCTTACCGGAGGTCTTCTAGGCCTATTCCTTGGATTTTTTGATCCAAAATTCTTTTGACCGGATCTAGAGCTTTCTCTTTTCTCATATCCCAAACCATACTTGTCATTTGCCCTCTTTTGACTTCCAAGAAGAACTTCAAGTTGAGCAGAACTTATCTTGAATTTCTCTTTATATTCATTTGCTGTTTGAAGATCTCTTTTGAGAGAGACAATTTGATCCTCAAGTTTTTTTTATTATCTTTGGCATCTTCAAGATCAGATTCAAGATGTCTGATAATCATGTCCATCTGGTGGCAATCTTCTGATTTCTCTTTAAGAGATTGTCTTAGATTGTCTTCAGCTTTTCTTTTCTCTTCAATCTCTTGAGTAAACTTTATAACTCCTGATTCCATTTCATGTCTTACCATAATGACTTCTTTTGATAACTTTTCACATAACTTGGTTTTCTCAGTCAATTCTTCATTTGTATTACTTTCTTCACTTTGTCTTGCCAATTGTTGGAGCAGCTCCTTTCTTTTTTTCATAGAGAGACTTAATTTGTCCTTTAGTTCTCTCATGAATTCATCAGCCTGTTTGAGTCTTTCTTTTAATTCATTGACTTCAGAGTTTGACTGTTCAAGATCTTCAAGGGCAGTCTTGAGTTGCTCCCTTAAACCATATGCATCCATTTGAACTCCCAGATCTTCCTCAAGTTGTTAGGCTCTATTAGGAGGAACTTAGCTCTGATACCAATTCTTGATAACTGAGAGGGGGGGTGAATCAGTTATCCTAATTATTTCTTCCTTTGAACTTTCTTATTAATTAATGCAGCATTGAATCAAACAAACAAACATTACCATGAAATGAGAAACACATGACATAGTATTTTTAACGTGGAAACCCTGTTAAGGGAGAAAACCACGGGGTGATTAACCCAAAGATTATTCTCTGTTAGAAGAATAAGGAATTACAAAATGGCACTTGCCAATTAGGGCTCACTGCCCGAGCACACTGCTCACAAAGAGGCACACTGCCTACAAGGAGACACACTGTCTACAAAAGAATGTTATACAATACTTGAACTGATTGGAAGCATCCACATATGCTGGAGTTCAGTTCCGATTAGGCTCAGTACACTGATCTACTACACTTCATCTTTCCTCTTCTCTTTATTCTGCTTTCCTTTCACATACCGAATCTTTCCTACTACTTCTGCTCTGCTCTGCACTTATTCACATATATCATCATCGCCACACCACTTCTCACAACTAAATCCATCCTATATATATACCCGCACTTGTGATCTCATTTATCTTTGTAGTCGGCACCCGGAATAGTCTATCTTCTCACAAACTCTGTTCTATCGGTTGAATCCTTACATATCAAGTAATGCGGATCAAGCATATACTTGTAGAAATCATTAATCATGTCGGCCAAACACAATCCATGTCTTCATAACCTTTACCACTGTCAAAAACACATCTGGAAAGCAATCTGATGTTCTGTCAGTCAGTTCTTCCTCTGTTCACACTGTTACTCAGGAATCCGGTATTCAACTGTTCATATCTTTTTCTTTGTCTATCACCGGAGGCTAAATCCTTGGAATCTATTACTCGAGGTAGTCCTCTTGACTTCCCCAAATCCGCACTACACCAAGAGACTTCTTCTAAGAGATCCGGACCAGTCTGTCGGACCTTGCCACATGCTCTATTCTTGTTCACCGGACCACAACAATCTTCATTCTGACTTCCGGTAGAGGCACACTATGACTTGCGGATATGTGGGATGACCTTTGTTGCCATCAATGACAACAACCATGAATCCATATAGTGTCTCTTGCCAACAAATACATCATCACATAACATCAATGGTGCGCCACATCAAAATCAATCTCTATATACATGTCAAAAAATGGTCTATACATTCCAAAATCATTGATACATCATCATAAGTTTGTCTCAAAAATACATGTACAAAGTGGCAAATGGCCTAATCATATGTCCATCATACATGAGTCACATCTGACTCCCATTGTCTCCTACCCCCTCTTGTGGAGGTGGTCCTATTGTCAGTGGTTGTGGTGATAACCCTTGTCTCATCGGCCGCATTGACACTAACACTAATCTCAATCCTGATTCCCCTAATCGAGCACTCTACTACATTGCATATGTTATTGCCCTCTATGATGGCAACACTACCTACTCATATAAAGTCCTATAATATTGAGCCTCTTGCATTAATGAGCTCTGAGACTCCCACATCACCTTGGACACATCAAATAATGTCTATGTCAACCCCTATGGCCCTAGTAGTCCCCTGGAAGTATCACATTCATGTTTCGATCTTTACACACTTACTAAAGCCCTTTCCCACTCTACCTACATTGTAGCCAATTGTATCTACATCCCATCTAGCTGAGTTTGCATCCCATCCCTCTATGCCATGCCTACATCTATGTCTCTCTGTGTTGTATCCAGTTGCACCCTCAAGTTATCCCTCTTATACTAGATCATCTCCCTCTCTCTCTCTCCAGCCCTACTATGGTGGTATCTCATGCCACTATCTCTGCACCAAATCTCTCCAAGGTATGTCCCCCTGCCACCAGAGGTCTTACCCCTTATGGGCCTACTTCTAATGAACCTACTCTTGAGGTCCTTAACTATGCATCATGCATCTAAACATCATCTCCATCCCCTCTACCTCCTCCATTGCTGCCATCTTCGTCTCCTTCATCTCCCTCCCTTCCTCACCTCATCGACACCTACCACTCCCTCTTCACTCCACCTCTCTTCCTCACCTCCACTCTCAAGATGATTCCTCCAGTCACTACTATAGAATTTGAGTTGTAGGAATAGTAAGCCTATCAAGCCTCATCTACTCCCATAATGTCTGGTATCCTACCACCACCCTTGTGTTGGCCACATCATCCCTCAACATCAAAGCAAGTATCGACAAACTTTGCCAACTATCTATTGCCACCACCTGATCTATTTGTGCACCCCACTATAGAATCTCCTGTGTCACATGGGAAAACAAATGAGGACCTACTAGGATATCATGCCTAATCCCAAATTGTCGTAATACCTGATCTAGTCGGTACCACTCTATTGTATACTCCCTATGCCCAATCAAGTAGCACACTATAAAAAATAAACCTATATGATTTGCATCATCCACCCAAGCATCCATTCCTCTGTACGGTCTCCATATGATGTCTCATGGAACTAGCTCATCTAATGCTCTTTGGTAAAACCATGTCTCCCAGGTGGTTCAGCCTATAACCCCATTGCATCCTCCACCGGTACATGTATGGCTCCTGTGTGTGTCTCAACTATTGAACCCCCTCTAGCCTCACCACTGCAATGTGCTCCCAGGTCCACACTTGGAGCAATGTAGATGATGCTATGCTACACTCACCCCTATACACAACCGAGTGTAGATCTTTGTATAACTGGGCAAGTATGCAGGGACTCCAAGAAAATGCTCTCCCATCCTCCAACATGTTGGCCACGTAGATTGCTAGCCCCATCTAAAGAACATGCTAGTCATGTCGAGTAGTAAGACGCCATTGACAAGACCCATCAATACTAGTGGTAGCTCCTCCACTAGACCTTAAGCCAAGCATGCATCCAGACCCAACCCTAACCCCCACAGTGAGATGTCCCTCCTCCCTATCAATTGCTCCATTAAGATCAGTGGTTGCACATCTTGTCAATGTACCATCTCACCCTCAATTGGAATCCTTAGAATCCACCACACATCTTCCAATGCCACCATCATTCCCCTATTGGGAGATGAAAGGTGCTCATCTCAAAGTGCCACCACTCCGCCAAGGCCATCAACATGGCTCAACCCACTTGGATCTTAGGCATCATTGAAATATGGTATAAATTTGCTGCCACTAGGAACTCCCACTCTTGATCACTAAAACTCCTCAACAACTCCATGACCCCTGACTATCTCTCTCGTGTCACCAGCATTGGTAATACCTCCTACATATTATCACATATCATCAATGACTTGTTTCTTCTAACATTTCGTTTGTCTTTTTCTCTCCAACACAAACCTTGCTTTACATAGCACGAACATTGATTTCTTGGCAAAAACGCTTCAGCTCAAGCGAAAATGTCGATCCAACACAAACGTTGCTCCTAGAAGTGCAAACACCCTTTCCTGTATGTAGACTCCACTTCAATGGAACTCTTTAGATGGCCACACAAATGCTCTAGCTCTTCACATAAACACTCTTGTTTTGTGTCAATGTTGTTCTTCTCCTCTTCCCATGCAAATGTTGTTTTATACAACAAAAACGTCATGGGGTCTAGTGCAGACAACATGGGCCCTCGTGCAAACACCACAAGGTAAAATCCCTTTTTAGAGTTTACACTTTCTTGCCCTTTCCTAGCCTAATAAATGCATTCAAAAGACTTTTTCAAGTTTTGAAAGGGTACTCATCGATGGTCCTATGCCCACTGGTTGCCTATACTCTCACACCTGCTCACTTTGATGGTCCTGAACTGGGATACACTCGATCTTCTCTCTCAAGGTCAGAACACTTTTCAATCTAGAAGCAAGGGTAAAAATGAATTTTTAGCCCACCTCCCACCCCTATTTAGAGTTTTCTTCCCCAAATTTCACCATTTCTCATTATTGTTCCTCCTTTTTCATCCTCTAAACCCTAATTTCTCCTTTCAAGAGACCACTCAGACCCCATTAGCCCATCCACTCTCTTGAGGGGGCTTCCTTTTACCACTTTCTAACTACCTTTCCTCCGAGCGTCTGGGCAATCTATAGCCACTTTACTTTTGCAAAAAAAAAAAATCCTTTGAAATGACGTCAATCCTTGTGGTCTCAACACCATCTAAAAAAGAGGCAAAATGTAGACGCTCCAAATCCACTCCAAATTTTTCCAGTTCATGGATTAATTAAATAAATCATTTTTATTTAATTAATTTGGCTAATTAATCCTCCTCACTAATTAATTAAATAAACTTTATTTATTTAATTAATTAGGTTAACATCCTGTTGTCACTAATAAAATAAATCTTATTTATTTAATTGTTTCAACTAATTTCCATCACTAGTTAAATAAATCCTATTTATGTCAACAGGCGTTCTACACTCATGGCAAGGGCTGTAAGATTCAAATTCCCATAAAAAATAGAAAATAAATAAAATCAAATTCAATGCATGGAGTGGTAGCATGGGAGAATAAATAAAATAAAATTCAATGCATGGTTGTAGTGGCATGGGAGTTACAAATAAAATAAAATAAAATAAATTCAATGCATGACGGTAGTGGCATGGGAGTTACAAAAGGTTTTGCTATTTTTTTAATCAATTTACTACACATAGGTGGAAATAGGTGCCTCTAGAAGGATATCTCTCGGCATACTTTAGATATATTTTTTAAATATAGGTATACTAGCTTATTAATTAGCCTAATCTAACCTTCTCCTAACTAATTAATTAAGACATGCTTATTTAATTAATTAAACCAATGTACATTCATTAAATTTCCTCCAATTTAAATAATAAAACATTTCCTGATGCAGGAGCATCCCTAGTTCAAGAGCAATCTTGCATCAACAAAAAAATTTGCATTTCAGTTTGTTTGCAGTTCAGTTTGTTTCTTTTCATTTTCTAGTTCAGTTCAGGCAGTTCAGTCAGTAGCAGTTCCTGTATTTTGGTCCGCATTCTACCGCAGTTGCATTTCAGATCTTACAGTGCTAGACTTAGCATCTACATTCCTTCATGCACAACATATCCAAAATTTAGATTATTTGGATCAAGTACCAGAAAGTTATCGCTATCAGAAGGTCAATTGTTTTCTCAAAATAGAGCATCCTGACAACCTCTGATAATCAGCCAAAAGGAGAAGACTTGCGAAGCATTCCTTGACTTGTGGAGCCTAGTGACACATCATTCATTGATCTTTGGTTCGTGGCCGACCTTCCCCGAGATCCGCACATCATTCCATTCATTTGCGGAGGAACTCTATGCATTTAGGCCCGACCTATCTGTGTACACACATTACAGCTCTTCATTGGAGTTTGTGATCTTCCTTGGCCGACGTGGAGGAATCTATTGTTTCGGAGATGATATATATTGATGTAATAGATGCCTAGGAAAGTAATTAACGATTGATTCAAAAATTTTAGTTTTGAATTCTTTGCGAAGGAGCTTCAAAGCTATATCTTGTGCATATTCGGATATTTTGTAATCAGGCATGTGAGCCCAAATTTGTAAGCCTGCATGTTGCTAGTCGATCTGTATTTGAATTCTATTATATAGTGAATAACTGAATCTGCATTTGTTTCATATCTTTGAGTTGTTTCCGTTGTGTTTACTCTAGCTGCACAATCTGGACAGTTCATTCTGTGAACCCTCCTACCATGACTGCACCAAGTGGTATCAGAGAGAAAGTTCAAATCTTTGGGAGAAAATTGAGCGAAGTTGGCAAAGGATTTATGTAAGGTCTTGTTGTAAGCAAATTGTCGATCCGAGGCAGGTTACTTGTGTTGCAACCGATCGCCGAGTGTGAGACAATTGTCACCTTGTATCCCAATCGCCGAATTGAGGCAGTTTGCACTTGATCCGAGGAAGATGTCGCCGAGGAGAATCCCCATTGTTGGAACAATGGCTGGTAGAATGGATGAGATGATGGAAATGATGAAAACAATGAGAATTCGATTGGATGCTGTCGAGGAAGATAGGCGAAGAGGATTGACACCTAGACCTAACATTGAAAGTGATGATGAAGAAGAATTTCAATCTGTTGAACAAATTGGCGAAACCCTAGGAGGTGATGAAGAAGAAGAATCAGATCAAGTCAAGATGTTGCAAGCTATTTCAAAGACTGGAAAGAGACCTAGAGTTGATGTACCGAATTAAACTGGCAATTTGAACCTTGAAGAGTTGATTGACTAGATAAATGACATGGAAGAGTACTTTGAGTATGAAGAAGTTGAAGATCCGAAGAAGGTGACATTTGCAAAGACAAGTTGAAAGGACATGCTGCAATATGGTGGAAAGCAGTTCAATTGGATAGAAGCGGAAGAGGAAAAGAAAAGATTACAAAGTAGGATAGGATGGTGACAAAATTGAAGAATCGGTTTATACTTGCTAACTATGAGTTGGAATTATTGAAGAGATTGCAAAACCTGAGACAAAAGGAGAAATCTATGAAGGAGTATACTGAAGAATTTCCCAAGATGATCATAAGGACAAGACATAGTGAAGCAAGCAAGGAGAAAGTGGCTGGATACATCAATGGACTAAGATTGAACATTCAAGAAGAACTAAGTTTGGTAAGGATGACATCTCTAGAAGAAGGATGTCAATTTGCCCTAAAAATTGAAGAGAACTTGAATAAGAGGCATGATCAGAGGCAGAGAGGAAGAGGAGGTAAATTTCAGAGAGGCAGAACATTTTCCGAAGGAGACAGATCACATCCGAAGCAGAACAAGTTTGACAGCCCATTTAAGAAGGATGACAAAGATAATAATGCTTATCAGAGAGATGACAAAAAATTTTATCGGAGAGGAAACCCTAGTGCGCACCGGAATGAAGGATACAAAAGAGAAGGGAGAGGATTTGATAAGAGAACATTCGAAGGCACTTGTTTCAAGTGTGGAGGTGAAGGGCATAGAGCATTTGAGTGCAATCAAGGGAGTACAAGCAAGAGGACAAAGAACAGTGAAAGAGCAACCTATGTGGAAGAAGAGCCTATTGAATCACCTAGTTCAGTTGGCAAACCTGAGAAAGGAGAATCACTAGTGATGAGGAGAGCACTATTTCAAGTAGAAACAAATAAAGAACCACCGCAGAGGAAGAGTTTGTTCAGAACAAGATGTAAATCAGGAGGTAAATGTTGTAAAGTTGTTATTGATAGTGGTAGTTCAGATAACCTAGTTTCAGAGGAGATGGTGACTAAGCTGAAGTTAGAAAGATTAAAACACCCTAAGCCCTATCAGACAGCATGGATTTAGGATGATCATAAGGTACTAGTGAGTGAACAATGTTTGGTGAAATTTCATATTGGATCATATCATGATGAAGTATTGTGTGATATTATGCCTATGGATGTATGTCATATTTTGTTGGGTAGGCCTTGACAATATGATAGAAAAGCTATACATGACGGGAGAAAGAATACATACACTATAACAACAAATGGGAAGAGAATTACCTTGATTCCTTTGGAGGATGATACTAAGAGTGACGTGTGTGGAAATGCTAGAATCTGTTTGGTAGATGGAAGAAAATTTCTAGATGGTTTGAGACATGAGAATATGTGTTATGCTTTGATTCCTAAGAAACCTGAAACATTGGAGAGGAAGATTGAATCACAACCGGAAGAGATAACAGAGTTGCTGACAGAGTATGAAGACATCATATCAGACAATGTACCTAAAGGATTGCCACCAATCAGGAGTATCAGTCATCACATGGATCTTATACCGGGAGCCAGTTTACCTAAAAAAGCAACACATAGAATAACACAGGCAGATAATGAAGAATTAAATAGACAGATATAGGAGTTGTTGAGGAAAGGTTTGATCAGAGAAAGTTTGAGTCTTTGTGCAGTTTCTGAATTGTTAGCACCTAAGAAGGATGGAGAATGGAGAATGTGTACAGACTCTAGAGCAATAAACAAGATCACAGTTAAGTATAGATTTCCTTTACTTAGGATGGATGATATCATGGATTGTTTGAGTGGAGCAAGATATTTCACAAAGATAGATTTGAAGAGTGGATACCATCATATCATAATCAGAGAAGGAGATGAATGGAAGACCATTTTCAAGACAAATGAAGGATTGTATGAGTGGTTAGTAATGCCTTTTGGATTGACAAATGCACCTAGTACTTTCATGAGGTTGATGAATGAAGTCTTGAAAAAATTCTTGGGTAAGTTTGTTATTGTATACTTGGATGACATTTTGATTTTCAGTAAGACAAAAGAAGAACATTTGCAACATCTTAGACAGGTATTGCAGAGGCTGGGAGGAGAAATTGCCGATAAATATTAAGGAGTGTAGTTTTATGAAGGAAGAATTGGTATACTTGGGATTTGTGATTTCTGCGGAAGGATTGAAGATGGGCCCTGAGAAAGTAAGAGCAATTGTTGAATGGCCTACACTGGAGAGCATTGGAGAAGTCAGATCATTTCATGGGTTAGCTAGTTTCTACCAGAAGTTCATTAGAAATTTCAGTTCAGTTTGTAATCCTATGACAGAGACAATGAGAGGTGACAGAAAAGACTTTAAGTGGACATCAGGAGTAGATAAGAGTTTTGAATTGTTGAAGCAGAAAGTGACAGAGCAACCTGTTTTGGCATTACCAGATTTCAATAAGGTATTTCAAGTAGATTGTGATGCAAGTGGGAGTACAATAGGAGCAGTGCTAAGTCAAGAAGGTAGACCTGTAGCATATTTTAGCGAGAAGTTGAATGATGCGAGGAGAATATATTCAGTTTATGATCAAGAGTTCTATGCCATAATTCAAGCCTTGAAGAAGTGGAGACATTATTTGTTACCTAAGGAGTTTGTGTTGTATACAAATCATCAAGCTTTGCAATATTTGAACATTCAAGGTAAGTTGAATCAGAGACACATGAGATGGGTAGAGTTCATGCAGAGTTACACATTTGTATTGAAGCATAGGAGTGGAAAATCAAACAAAGTTGTTGATGCATTGAGTAGGAGAAGAAACGTGTTGACAGAGATGAGAGTTGAAGTGATAGGATTTGATGAATTGAAGAACATGTATGAGGGAGACACCGATTTTGCAAAACCTTGGAAAGCATGCAAGGAACCTGTTGTGACATATAGGAGTAAATAGTTAGACTATTTCATTCAAGAAGATATGTTGTTCAGAGGAAATCAGTTATGCATACCTAGAAGTTCAATGAGAGATAATTTGATCAAGGAGAAACACAGTGGTGGATTGGCAGGGCATTTCGGCATTGATAAGACAGTGGCTTTGGTGAGTGAAAATTACTTTTGGCCTCAAATACATAAAGATGTTAGGAAATTTGTGCAGAGTTGTAGAATTTGTAAAGTTGCAAAAGGGAGTAGTTAGAATACTGGATTGTACAAACATTTGACAGTACCGGAGAGACCTTGGGAAGACATAAGTATGGATTTTGTGATAGGATTACCTAAGAAACATAGAGGACATGATTCTATATTTGTAGTGGTAAACAGATTCAAAGATGGCACATTTCATACCTTATAAGAAGACAACTAATGCAGTGCATGTAGTTGACCTATTTTTCAAGGAAATTGTGAGATTGCATGGATTACCTAAGAGTACAATTTCAGACAGAGACACCAGATTTCTTGGATATTTTTGGAAGACACTTTGGAAGAAGATGAAGACTGATTTGAAGTTCAGATCAACATTTCATCCACAGACTGATGGACAGACAAAGGTAGTGAATAGGAGTTTGGGAAACTTGTTGAGATGTTTGGTTGGAGAGAAAGCTAGAAGTTGGGATTTGATTCTTTCACAAGCAGAGTTTGCATACAATAATTCAGTGAATAGGAGTACTGGAAGAACACCTTTTGAGATTGTTACCGGAATAAACCCTAGAGGAGTTGCAGAATTGAGAGATCTCAGTATGGAAGATAAGAGGAGTGTAGAAGCAAAAGAATTTGTAGGACATATGGAGACAGTGCATAATCAGGTGAACAAGCATTTGGAAGATATGAACAAGTATAAGGAACAAGCAGATGAGAAGAGAAGACAAGGAATTTGCAGTTGGAGATGAAGTGATGGTATACTTGAGAAAAGAAAGATTTCCAGTTGAGACATATAACAAGTTGAAGATGAAGAAGTTTGGACCTTGTAGGATACTCAGGAAATTTGATTCAGACAATGCATATGAAGTGGAACTACCAGAGATATTGGGTATTTCACCTATTTTCAACATTGCAGACCTATATCAGTGTCATGAAGCAGAGCTCAATGACAGCATGGTAGAGGACTTAAAGAAGTAGTTACCACAACAAGCACCGGAGCAGATTGAAGACATGTTGGACAGTAGAATTAGATGCAGCACCAGAGGAAGACAATACAAAGAATACCTCGTGAAGTGGAAAGGCAGACCAGAAGAAGATTCATCATGGATTTCTCAGGCTAAGGTAGACCGTCTTAGTTTTCATCTAGCCCCAACAAAGTGAGGGACTCACTTTTTCAAAAACCCTGGATGTTTGATGCAGGAGCATCCCTAGTTCAAGAGCAATCTTGCATCAACCAAAAACATTTGCATTTCAATTTGTTTATTTTCATTTTCCAGCTCAGTTCTGGCAGTTTAGTCAGTAGCAGTTCTTGTATTTTGGTCCGCATTCTACCGCAGTTGCATTTCAGCTTTTGCAAAGCTGGACTTAGGATCTACATTCATTCATGCACAACATATCCAAAATTTAGAGCATTTGGATCCAGTACCAAAAAGTTATCGCTATCAAAAGGTCAATTGTTTTCTTAGAACAGAGCATCTTGACAACCTTTGATAATCAACTAAAGGAGAAGACTTGCGAAGCATTCCTCAACTTGTGGAGCCTAATGACACATCATTCATTGATCTTCGGTTCGTGGCCGACCTTCCCCGAGATCTGCACATCATTCCATTCATTTGCGGAGGAACTCTATGCATTTAGGCCCGACCTATCCGTGTACACACGTTACAGCTCTTTATTGGAGTTTGTGATCTTCTTTGGCCAACATGGAGGAATCTATTGTTTCGGAGATGATAGATATTGATGTAATAGATGCCTAGGAAAGTAGTTAACGATTGATTCAAAAATTTTAGTTTTGAATTCTTTGTGAAGGAGCTTCAAAGCTATATCTTGTGCATATTCAGATATTCTATAATCAAGCCTGTGAGCCCAAATTTGTAAGCCCGTGTGTTGCCAACCGATCTGTATTTGAATTCTGTGATATACTGAATGACTGAATCTGCATTTGTTTCATATCTTTGAGTTGTTTCCGTTGTGTTTACTCTAGTTACACGGTCTGGACAGTTCATTCTGTGAACCCTCCTACCATGATTGCACCATTTCCACTACAATCCAAAAAGAATTACCTTTTCATAATCTAAAAGCAACTTAGCCATCCATTTTCACATGTCTTCTCCTCCACTTGCCCCCTTCTCACACTTCTATATGTGTAGATCTCCCACCTCCATGCAAGACAAATAAATCTCCACCCTCCATCTCATGATTCAATCCTCTTCATCCATTTGTCTTCATCCTACAACTCCACATGATTGCATCTAACATCTCTACATAATTTAAGATAATCTCCACCCTTCATTGACTTTCTTTTATCCATTTCTTCCACTTGTCACAATGTTAGCTTACACATTCATGAAAATCAATCCTCACCCTTCATTCCACATTGAAATTCTACCCCTTCATACCCATGGCTAGAAGTATATTTAAACAACCTCATTCAAAGGACAAATCATCACATTCTCAAGCAAGTACATGCTGCCCAATTTAGTAATTTGTAATGACCACCCCAGTTTTTTCAAAAATATGTTAGCTGAAATCTAAAGCACAGGTAGTCTTCGAAACACTTTTTGATCACCCAGATCCTGTGGAGGGCAAGGTGAGAGCATACAATGTCTGAATCACACAGCTATCTAAATGTATGCAAGGCAACAAGCCGACTCGAACACAAGCAAGGCGGCATAGCCGACCTATCTACCACTTATTTAGTGGGACCAGTGTGTATAAACCTTGGCAGAATGTCTAAGCCTGTTCGAGACCAAAATGGTCGATAAGCTCGTTTAATGCCAAATGGGTATTAATGCATATTGCTATAATTACTAGCGATAAAACCATCTAGTTTACAAAATAAAATTCAAGCAAAGAACACTACCGGTGGTACTACCTTCCAATGTTTACAAACACATGAACAATATTACTTCTAATCATCATCAAAGTTGATCATATAAATCTGATATAAAATTAAGGTTGTTGTTACAACTAAATCAGATCAATATATGCTCAGAAAACAACAAATTGCATAAGGGAAATCATGTACCAATGCTCTGTAGGTGATGGTTGATGTTGTGAACACCATAGAGGCTGCCCTATTGTTGGTGATGGTCTGAAATGAAGTTAAACTCACTGATACTCTATTGCTACAACTTGAACCCACTGTTGCAGGTCTGAAAATACATAACTAGCACCACATAAAGCATTCATTCACCCAGCCCCATTCAATGACTTCTCCATCCTTTAAACATTGCAGATCCCCTCTTGACCTCTAGGCACCACTTTTCAAAGCATAAAGGACACCAAAAGTGGAGCGCTCTATTTTTCCTGCCTTCACGTCCCTCTCTCGCACCTGTACGACAATACTATGTGTACGACCTGATGCAATTTTCCATTGCCTTTGGCTAAGTCTTTAATAAACACCCTTAACCTAGGTGTCTAGGTTCTTTATGAATTATCATTGCAAATTTCAAGCCTTCCATCCAAGAATAACACCTCAGCAAGCAATTTGGTACGACTGCCTTCAGGAGATTGGTACGACTCAACAGAGGGTAAAGACCTTCAAACACTACCGCAATCCATCATAAAATCACACCCAAATACTCTAAAATCAACTCTAATTCAATCAACTTTAAAACATATCAAAAATATCCAAACCGATTCCACTGCATAATGACTCCATTGAAGCTCCTTGTGATTTCTGAATTAAAATCACTAGATATTCCAGCTAGGGTTGGTCTTCGACAATCGAAACCAGAAGAGGAATGAGAGATGCAACCTCCCAGGACCAAGCTTGGAAGCTCTCCACATAAATTTCAATCAGAAAATGCATAAACTCCTATGAGCATTCAAAACTCCATTTTATAACCTTCCCGTGCAGCCAAGGATAAGTAAAATATGTTATTGCATTATGGCTTCATGGGCATTTATTTCCCACTATAGTGGGATGCTACCTTTAAAGAATAATATAACCTTTTCCACCAAGCACTCACCAAGCTAGAAAAGAACAGTTTTAAAATAATTAAAGTTGTCGACTTTAAAATATAAAGTTAAAACCAAGGACAAATTAAATTATTTTAAAAATCATTCCCTTAAAATGACCTAGTTAGCCTTCTGAAATTCATAGAAACAAGGCTAACTATCATCAAGTTAATTACGGATGGAAAGGGGACATTACACAATTTCTAACGAAGAGCAACCAATATTACTATAGATCATTTGCAATCTTTCTTCTTGGAGCATATTTCAACATCATGAAGGTCTAAATGGTTGTGTCCTTTGCTACATTTACATGTTGTTTGTGCGTTCATTGGCTCTAATTGAAGTGTTTGTTTGATTTGGATTGAGTCCTTTGTGTTTAAATGCATTAGCTCTTGTTATTGTCGGGATTTTACACTCACAAATCCAGACACAATTATCAAGCACTCAGTGGTTACGCTCCGCAAGCCTAAACAACTTACCAACCATGCATAAAATCCATTTACTCTTATAATTGACATGATGTCATCTGAGTTAAAATTAGCTTCATAGCATATGTAACCCTTTCAAATATACTTGAAAATTTGCATTCAGTTTTCATCAACCGAGGGACAAGTATTGATGCAGTGCAAAAGCTCCATACAAATTGATGTTTTCGCAATGAAACCAAATTCATAAATAATTTTTGCTGATGCAAAGTTTAAACCTGTATGCATGCTCAATCCAACTTAATAATCATGGAAATGTTTAACTGTGAGGAGTTTGTTCATTCATCTAGTCATCTATTTGTTAAACTCTTCTCTTAACCGCCAGCCACGGTTCTTTAACCACAAAGAATATGAGCATGATTTAATGCAACTAGCCAATTAAGCTGGATGTTAAGATGTGCCTTACAAAATCATTTAATTTTATTTACATCAGATTTGAATGTGTAATACTGCCTAAATTGTTGATGACTAGAGGAGTGTCCAGTGCATCTCTGACAAAGTAAAAACATAAGCGGTGTCCATCAAAATTACCATCAACCCTTTGAAAGACAAAGTAATCGCTAGAAAAATGTGGCTAAGCAATGTCAACCAGCTGGAGCAATGACCAGAGGGTTTTCTGCCAAAATGGAACAAAGCCAAACAATAAAAAATATTTAGTTTGGTTTGATGTATGATTGTAGTGCAAGGCACGGTCTATTGGTGCAAAATACACATTCAAATATATGTCAAGTTAGTTAATTACCTCAAGAGATTCCTTTTATTGGTTTTCATAGGCCTCTGTTTTATCACATACTAAATTTTCTACAACCCAGTTGATTCTCCTAGGACACAAATTGTCATCCTCGTAGCACATAATGTAGGAATTTCAATTTATGCAGTTGTTTAGTGATCTTCTCCAAGCCATATCCTTTAGTGGGTGTGAAGTACAGAAAATTCACTAATCCTTCTAAGATTTTGGAAAAGAACAACTAATTTCTTAAGAGGCCCATACCCATCCAAGTCCTTGTAAGCTTATTTCTTTCCCTCAAATTTTGTTGATTGTAGATGCTTTGGACAAAAGTACAGGGATTTTAATACATACGATCTGGACATCTTTCAATCATGGCTCTCCATGTAAAACTTATGTTTTAATCTAGTTTGTCTTGGATAATCTTTTGGTTTCTTTGAGATTTGCAAGCCCCTCAGTAAATGAGGATGATGCTATGTTGGCATTAGATACATCTGCACATACCTCAATAAAAGAGGGTGATGATATGTTGAGATAAGCTACTCAATGCCCACACTCATCTAAGAATTTTCATTGGTTCATGTGCCATCAAATTTTAAATATGGCCAAAATTTCAGAATAACTTAAATGGCAATAGCCCATGATTTGATTTGTTATGTTATAAGAGTTACAATTAAGTCAGACGATTGACAAATGTCATCAAAGCCAAAACTCAATCCTCTGTAAACATTTTTTTATAGCCCAAAACTGGAATGGTGAAGTTCAAAGACATGGTCATGACCTTGGGAAGCACAGTAAGATCCAAACACAAGCTAATACAGATTCATCTGCAGTTCCTATATTACTCTTTCTGTGGACTGGAGAACTCATTAAGTTCGAAAATCCTAATTGTCAATACATGATACTGAATTGTAAATTAGAAGATCTCTAGACCCAATGAGACTGGAATATTTATAGAAGCCAATCACAAAATCCAGACTTCCCAATCCAACAACAAAGGTTGTGGCTAACCGTTATATCTCTTCTCATCATCGATAAGGCATGAAATCACCTAGTGTGTGCAAAGAGCTTGCCATATTTCTGTGACATATTTTCATATTTATACCAAACAGACTATAAGGTGCCAATTGAATCTGAATAGGCTCTCCTTGAATACAAAATATAACGCTGAGAAAACTCCACAATATGACTATTGTGAAAGAAGCAAAAATGGATACTTTGGTGTACAAAGTTTGCAACTCTTTTTAATATACCTCATGCTCTACAGATTGGTAGGAAGATTATATACAGACCATTTGTATGGGCATACATGGGCACATGTTTTGATGGATTCATACATAACGACAAGGAAAACATCCCAGTCTTTGTTTTTTATCATCTAAAGATCCCCTAGTTCTGCTACAGCCAATGTGCTTTCATATTCTCTTTAGAAAAAAATTTGAATCTGAAACGAGAAAAGACTTTAAAGGCATTCATACTTACCTTGGTCCAGAGAGGCGGACTGCTGATAGCATGTCCTGGCTGTTATAATCAGAAGGATTGGAAGAGGTTCCCTCTCCACTGGTAGATTTTAGCAGGCTTTTATGTATGCCGAAACCAGTTTGGTAAGAAACGGGTGGCTGAGGTACGTCCATGAGACCCTCGAGCATTTGGACCACTTTTCCCATGGATGGCCTTATAGAAAAATCTTCTTGAATACACCACAAGGCAACTTTGACTGCCCTTGATAGCCTTTCATCAGAAGCATTATAGTCAAGCGCTGGATCAAGTAAATTTTCCAGGTTTTGTTCTTCTATCTGCTTGAAAGCATAAGCTGGAAAATAAGATTTTTCAGAAGTTTCCTCAGGATCAAAATTCTTCCTTCCACCAATAATTTCTAGTAGAACCATGCCAAAGCTGTATACATCACTCTTCTCTGAAATAGCAAAGGTGGTAAGCCACTCTGGAGCAAGATAGCCACGTGTACCCCTTAAGGTTGTAAAGACATGGCTCTGTTCTCTGGTCATAAGTTTTGCAAGCCCAAAGTCTGACACCTTAGCAATATAGCTATCATCTAAAAGAATGTTTTCTGGCTTTATGTCACAGTGAATTATTCTCACACTACAATCTTCATGCAGGTAAGCTAATCCTTTGGCGGTTCCAAGGGCAATATTGTATCTTTTGTCCCAATCCAAGATAACCCCTTGCTTCTTGTTTCTGAATAGGAATCTGTCGAGAGAGTTATTGGCCATGAATTCATAGACCAGTAATCGGTGCAAGCCCTCTGCGCAAAACCCTCGGAGTCTAACAAGATGAACATGATGTATGCTGCCGATGGTAGCCACCTCTGCATGGAATTCTTTCTTGCCTTGCCCAATACCCTCTAACTTTTTCACAGCCACTATGCTGCCATCTGGTAGTGTACCCTCATAAACTGACCCAAAACCCCCTCTCCCAAGCGTCTTGCTAAAATTATCAGTGGCATGTTGGAGCTGCCTATAGGAGAACCTGGTTGGCAGGCCAGGTATATTGTTTAAGAATCTCTCGTCATCGGAAGATTCATTCAGAGTTTCAGGTACTTCCTTCTTCCTAAAAATCCGGTATCCAAAATAGACAATCCCAATAACTGCAATTACAGTCACCACTGCAATGATTACGATGATGATAATATGGTTTGCATTGCCTTTGCCTGGTCCTGAATTTGTGCTGTTTGTTGAGTTGCTAGGACCTTTGAAGTATGCAACGAATGCAGTGGAATTATCTGTGGAGGTCTCAAGGCTCCCTATTTGGTTGAACAGGTAACAGTTACCTGAGTTTTTTCCAAAGAAAAAAACACTGCAAGAGCAGTTGTTGTTGCAGGCATTTTGGCAATCCCCCAACTGAGACATTTTTAAAGGGCTAACAAACTGATTTGCAAAGTAAGTCAAATCATCTCCTATTTTATAAAAACTTACATTGTAATTACTAGAGTTTCCACAAAGTGGCAAAGGTGTTGGGGCACATGAAGATCCGTACATAGAACTCAAGAGAAGAGGGCATTGGCATTGTCCAGAACTTTGGCAGACAAAGTAAGACCCACATGTACTAGGCAACTGACAATTATCTGTGGGAATCATTGTCTGATCTTGAATTGTTGGTCCTCCTGTTTGAATGAATTCAAACGTTAAAGCTCCCCCCTGACCTAATACAGCTGCACGAAATCCTGCATCATCCGGCATGCTTGAGAAGATGAATTGGCTTAGTAAATTTTGGCTTTCATCATACATACCCAAAAATCTATCACTTAAAGTTGCCCTCACTGGAGAGCCATCTTGCAAAATTGTTCTCCGAGGGTCAGTCTCCATTGTCCAGTAAATCTGAGGAGGATTATAATCAGCGTACAGTACCAGATTGCCTGCCTGCATTTCTAGGATATAATGACCAGAAGAGAGATTCTGTGCGCTAGAGTTGCTCACCAGCTTCATACCAACTTTGAGACTCTGATTGGAAAGAAGAGTATCTGTTGGGTAGTCAAAACTCTGCCAGATGATGCTTGAGGAATTATCCAACAAAACCAAATTACCAGATTCTTGCAACTCCATTATCCCAACACCCTTGCCTCCTGTTTGGGTGGACCATATAACAGTACCATCTTTAGTCAAGGATGCGTTGCCATCTTCTGAGAACAGAAACTGATCAGAAGATGATATTGGGGTGTCCCTATTGGCAGTCCAGACAATCAGACCACTATTTTCGTTCTTTATTGACAGAAAGAAGGCCGCCTCATCGTCTGTTGGATCGAAAATTCCAAGTACAAATGTTTTGTTTACTGAATAAAGGGCATTGCCACCATCGTCAATCCAACTCATTTGATTCCCTAGAAACACAGGCCGCACTGGCCCAACATGTGGAGCTGCAGAATAACATCTTTGAAAGACGAGGAAAATCAATGCTACCAATACAGTGTTCACTTTGAAAGGTAGCCATTGGAGACGAGGTAAAGCTCGGGACCTAGTCATATGGACCAGCAGCAGGGAGGCTGAAAAAAAAACCAAACCTTACCGTTCTCAACCAGATATCCTAGGCTGATGGTTTCCACAATACAATACTCTCTAGCAAATATGGCTCTCTTAATTCCAAGCATGGTGAATTCAATTCCCAACAGTTACAATACATGAATATGCCCTAATACAGTATCAAACCCTAGCATAAGCTTTTCAGAACTTAATGGATCAGTAGAATTCATTTGGCTTTAAAAATTATTACCATCTAGTGGTAGAGGATAGTTCTTTCTTGGGGAAACTTTAGCAGACTACAGGTTGCAAGATCATCTTTCAAAAGCCAAACAGAAATCTCTATACTTTCCAAACCATGATACAAGTAACTAAGATCCCTAACGAAAAAGTCACTATTTTATTCGACACAAATCTCCTCACAATTGCCAAAAAATTTACAAGCACCTACGATCCCTTAACCAGGAAGTCGCTAAATTAGTCCAAAGATATATTGCCCAAGCAAGAGACAGCACCCAATGTGGAGATAGATAGTAAGCTCTCTGCCCCAAAACATGCCAATCCATCAACAAAATTTCTTCAAACTGTCCTGTGCAAATTTAATCATCAATTTACAATTCTTGTCTAGAAAGGTCTCTGTTTAGGCCGATGTAAAATTATAACATTTGGACAGAATCATGGGCAATTCACCATTACCAAGCCCTATGTTTAGCATGCAATTTAAAATGCAATCATCCCAACTGGAATTTGACTTGGTCTGGGTGGCTCTACATACAAACCTCAAATCAAAAGAGACTGCTTGAGGACAACATTTGCCACGCATTCTAACACTTCATGTATAATATAATTTAAAATTATAAATCTTGAACAGGATTTTGACTTGATGGGTCATTTCCCATTACCGAGCCCTATTTTCAGCTTACAATTTAAAATCACATTATTCCAACTGGAGTTTGACATCGTCTGGCCCAGCTTCGGATACCAACCCCAATTTTTTACTAATAAAATAGCATTCTAAACGAAGACTTTAACATGATTTCGTCATGTTTGACTGGCCTGAGGAATTGAGCTTACTTAGCGAAGAAGGTTAAATCCTAAATGCCCATAAGAAGGGGATCGTCTCAAAGGGTGCCTGTCCTGGTTATAGGCTCATTTCCAAAACCCTGTTCCAGCTACTTCGATGGCGTGACAGACAATTCATATTCAGTCCAATTAATGTTGCTTTCAGTACTCATTGACTCCAAAACTGATGGAGTTCTCATTAGTATTACCCAGTTCAATGCACCTCCTTCCAAGTTGCACATCCAGGCTCTGGATTAGCCCAAGGAAACCCTAAGTATTTGAAAACGGGACCCATTTGAAACCCGTTGTAGACAAGCATTACCTAGAAAGTAAACTATAACAAGTTGGGTTCTCTGTTTGGCGCCTGACTTCATTAATAGCGCCTGTCAGAATCAGATCTCGTGACCCACCAATACCATCACAACTTGGCACATTCAACTCTCCTTCAACAGCCAGTCCGTATCAGGGCACCCTCCAAACCACCACCACCATGCTGTGTCGGACTCATCTTCTTGCCTAGAACATTAGTCCGGATTTACTGTGTCTAAGTATTTTGTGTTCATACTTGCATGTTTTTAGTTTCTGTGTGTTTTTCATGCTTTAGTTCAGGACCGTTTTTCTCAAAAACTGTTGCTGTAAACGTCAACTGCTAAATCTTTTTCGAGGCCGAGGATCAGGAAAAGCTTCGAAAGGAGTATAAGTTACAATGTCACGAGTACGACTTCCCAGATGATTGATTCTCCAAAGAAAGCGTTTTGGCCATCTTTTCCCTTGATTTTTCAAGTTCCATTTTGTTAACCAGTTCGCAATAATTGAGGGAGGTGTTTGTCCAGCACGAGGCATTTATGGAAGAAAATATTTGAAGTAGCCAAGATCCGGGATTAGGGATTAAAAAATAGGTGCCTCTAGAAGGATTAGGCTTATAAATTAGGGTTAGGGTGAGAATTAGGTTATGCTTAAAATTATGGTTAGAATTAGGGTTACGATTACATTTAAGATTAGAGTTAGGGATTAAAAATAGGGTTAGGGTTAGCGTTCAAGTTATAATTAGGGTTACGAATAATATTAGAGTTAGGGTCAGAATTAGGGTTAGAAATAGGAATAGGGTTAGGGTTAGGGTTAGGGTTAGAATTAAGGTTATTGTTAGGGTTATAATTATGGTTAGAATTGAAGTTAGGGTTAGTATTAGTGTTAGGATTAAAGTTAAGGTTAGGGTTACAAATATAATTAGGGCTCAAATTAGGGTTGGGATTATGGTTAACATTAGGGTTAGGGTTAGTGTTAGTATTAGAGTTACAACCAAAATTATAACACTAACCCTAATCTTGATTGTAGTGCTAATTATAATAGTAACCCTAACTATAACCCTAATTTGAACCATAACCCTAATTCTAAACCTAATTATAACCATAATTGTAACCCTAATGCTAATTCTAAACCTAATTACATTTATAACATTATTCCTAATTCTGTGTAATGCTAACCCTAATTATAACGTTATTTCTTACCTTAACCCTATTTTTATTTATAATCGCAATTGTAACAATAATTCTAACCTTATCCCTAAATGTAATTGTAACCGTAACACTAATTCTATCCTTAATACTAACCTAACCCTAACCCTAATGCTTAGGCCAATACTAACCCTAATTCTAACCCCAATCTTAACCCTAATTCTAACCTAAACCCTAACCCCAACCCTAATTTTAAAACTAATTCTAAACATAACCCTAATTCTAACACTAATTCTAACTATAACCCTAATCGTAACATTTAGACCAATACTAACCCTAATACTAATCCTGACCCTAGCCCTAATTCTAATCGTAGTTCTAAGCCTACTCCTAACCTAAACCCTAATTGTAAACCCTAATTGTAATCATTTGTAACCCTAATTCTAACCTGAACCCTAAACTCGACCCTAATTGTAACTTTTATCTGAAATTCTATCCCCAACACTAACCCTAACTATATTTCTAACCCTATTTCTAACTTGAACGTCAACCCTAAATCTAATTCTATCACTAACCCTAACTCTATCACTATCCCTAATTCTAACCCTATCCCTAAATGTAACTATAACCCTAACCCTAATTGTATCCCTAATACTAACCATAATTCTAACTAAAATTCTAACCCAAGTTCTATTCAAAACATAATTCTAACCCAACCCTAACCCTAACACTAATTCTATCCCTAACCCTAACTCTCTCACTATCCCTAATTTTAACCATAATTGTATCCCTAATTCTAAACCTAACCCTAACACTAATCATAATTCTAACCCTAACCATAAAACTTATTCTAACTCTAATTTTAATTCTAATAATGATTTGTACCCTAACCCTAACCCTAATTCTCATCTTAGCCCTAACCCTTACTATAACCCTAACCCTAGTTTTGACACTAATTTTCATTCTAATTCTCATACTATTTATAACTACAATGCTAATTGTAATTGTAATTCTAACTGTTATCTTTACTGTAATTCTAACTACAATTCCAACCATAACTCTAATTCTAACATTAACCCTAATTACAGTCATAACCCTTATTCTAACCCTAAACCTAACCCTGATTCTAACCCTAACCCTAACCTCAATCATAATTGTAATCCTAACCCTAACTCTAATTCTAACCGTAATCCTACTTCTAACCCGAACCCTAACCCTAACCTTAACCCTTATTCTAACCCTAAACATAGTTCTAATTTTAACCCTAACCCTAACCTTAATACTAATCTTAACCCTAATTCTAATTCTATCATTAACCCTAATTGTAACCCTAACCCTAACCCTACCTCTAACCCCAACCCTAATCGTAATTCAAACCCTAACCTTAACCTTAATAATAACCTTAACCCTAATAGTAACCCTAACCCTAACTCTAATTCTAACCCTACCCCTAATTGTAACCTTAATAATAATCCTATATGTAACCCTAACTCTAACCCTAACCTTGATTCTAACCCTAATTCCAATAGTAACCCTAACACTAACCTTAATTCTAATCCTAACCCTAATTCTACCCTAACTATATCTTAATTCTAACCCTAACCCTAATTGTAACCCTTAAACTAATAGTAATTATAACTATGATTCTAACCCTAACCCTAACCGCAATTCTAACCCTAGCCCTAACCCTAATACTAATTCTAACCTTAACCCTAACTATAACTCTAATTCTTACCCTAATCGTAACCTTAATTTTAATTGTAATCTTAGTTCAAAACCTAATCCTAATTCTAAGCCTAACCCTAGCTTTAGCACTAAACTTCACCCTCAACCTAACCCTACTACTAATCCTAACCTCATAATCATTACTCTAACCTTAACCCTAACCCTATTTCTAGCCCTAATTGTAACCCTAACTCTAATTTTAAACTTGATATTAATTTTAATCATGAGCTTAACTCTAACCCTAACACATACCTTGATTCTAACCCTAATTCAAACAATAACCTTAACCCTAATTTTAATCCTAACCTTAACCCTAACCCTAATTTTAATGGTAACCTAAATTCTAACCTTAACCCTACCCCTAATTCTAACAATTATCTTAATTCTAACCCTAATTCTAACACTTACCCTAGCCCTAACCCTAATTCTAACTATAAGTCTAATTCTTACCCTAATTCCAATAGTAACCCTAATTCTAACTCTAACCCTAACCTCTTTCTAACCCTAATTCTAACACTAACCCTAACCCTAATTCTAACTCCAACCCTAACTCTAACCCTAACCCTAACCCTAACTCTAACCCTAAACATAGCTCTAATTTTAACCCTAACCCTAATTCTAACCCTAATGCTAATTCTAACCTTAACCCTAACCCTAATTCTAATTCTAACTCTAATTCCAACCTTAACTTTATTTCTATTCCTAACCCTAACCGTAATTATAACCATAATCATAACCTTAATTCTAATGCTTACCCTATTTCTAGCCCTAACCCTAACATTAATTATAACCCTAATTCGAATCCTAACCCTAACCCTAATTCTAACACTAAGACTAACCCTGATTATAACCATAACCTTACACTGATTCTAATTATAACCTTCACCTTAGCTATAGTTGTAACCCTAATTCTAATCCTAAATGTAATTCTAATTCTAATCGTAACCTTAATTCTAACCCTAAAGTGTAAAATAATTGAATTGCATAGTTAAACAAAAAATAAGGATGACCTCTTTGCTTAAAGGTTGTTTTTGTTCACTATCCTCAATATAGACCTCTCCACCAAACTGACCTGATTCTAATATGTTGAATAGAGAGGATTCAACTATTGCTAGCATGAATGCTTTAGTTGTAGGGCCTCTGAGTAGCTTCTTTGAAAACATTATGAAGTATGCAGCTTCAAGCTTCTATAAATCTATGATCATCCTCAAATAATTACTTTAAGTAGCTTCCTTTAATCTTTAGAAAAATATTACATTACATAATTTGGCTCTCAAGCCCTGCACTTATTGTTATTCTACTTAATTTTTTATGCCCTAAGTTGGGAAGTTATTTAATCTCTTTTCAATAGTTGGGAGTAAGTAAAGTCTTAGATGCTTAGTTATGTTTTCCATTTAAGGTCCACAATATTTCTTTTGGTCTAGATGGTGTCATTTTCTAATGTATATAATAGGCCTTTTTTGGCAATTCCATGGTAATGAAGAGTTTAATTTTTTAAGGTATAATGAAATTGCTACCTCTAGTTTTACCTTTTTCAGAACTTGTTTATATTGTAATTCTTTGCTCATATTTTAATATCTTTGATTTTTTTAAAAATCATGATAAAGATTAATACCAAGTAATCTTAGTAGGCATGAGTTTTCCACAGTCCATGATAATCGAGTAATGTGAGTGCTTCTGGATATAACTGTGTATGTTGTTGAATCAAGATTTCGGATCATGCTCAATGATCCATCATCAGGGAGAGGAGTGTTAGATTGAAGAGCAGACTTGGGCTTTTTAAAGGAGTACGAAAAAGGAGGGGACGGAAACCAAGGGGCCTAAGGAGATGATAGCAAAGAGAAAAGGCAGACAAGGACGAGTAAGAGAAGGGGGTAAGAAGGTAGACCTAAAGATAAAAATGAAAAAGATAAACTAGCTAAATAGGCTAAAAATAAAGGGATGAAAAAGCAAGAAAAGAAAACTATGTGAATGTCTTGCATATATAAAAATAGATATGAAGGTATATGCCTATACAAGCATCCAAAGAATAAAAATATTTAAAAAGAGGAGAGATACCAAGAGAAAATAATAGGTATAAAACTAAGTGCACCTATAATTGCGTATAACATAGTATATAAAAGAATATAAATATAAAATGGAATTAGAGGAACACAAGAAAGAGAATATATCTCTTCATATATATAACCATATGTATATAAAAAATAAAAATCAATAATTAAATAGTAAACTATATATAAATATAAAAAGGAGATATACTACAAGTATATGTAAGGTCCAATAAGACTAAGAATATATATAGATACGAATAGTACAAGATATATAAGAATGAATCTATAAAATAGAAATTAACAATATATATAAAAATAAATATATAAGATAGAAATTAATAAACATACGACAGTGTATGAACCTATTTGAAAATAATTATATCTATATAAACAAAAATGCCAAAACCTATAAAACTATATATATCTATATATAAACAAGGAAGCACATAATAGTACGTATATTATAGCAAAACTATGTCAAAACATATATGCAAGAATACATATATGCACAAATACAAGCATCTGCATATATCTCTATCTATTAACCTATTTACATAAATAGGTGAGTGCATATATGAATATTTTCAAAAAAATATAGAGCACACCCTCAATATGCATAAAAAAGATAAATATATAACTTAGAATACTAATGTACAAAAATTATGATAAAAATAGGTGAGTACATATATGAGTATATAGTTAGATAAATATATCTATAAATATGAAAATAATAGCAAATATAATATAAATATAATAGTAAATGTGGTAAAAACATATATGATGGAAGGTAATAGCAAAAAGAATAATAACAAAATAACAGAGGAAGGACAACGCATGAAGTCCAAAACACACACGAGGAAAGCATACCACACTCACACCCACACCATCATATGCAAAACCCTGAAAATGACTCAAACCAACCACCATAAAGAAATTAACATGCATAAAAAGATGTAAGAGACTGACAAGAGACAAGGGAAAGAGGGACCCCGGAGTGGAGAAGAACCAAAAGCAAAAACTAGGAGGAGAGGGAACGAGTGTGAAGTGAGACTGCGGCAACCAAAAGGAGATGAGGGGAGAAGAGGAGAGAAGGTGCAGAGAGAGCAAGGACCATGTGAAAAGAAGAAAGGGAAGAGCAGAGGCGGAGGGAGAGGGAGAGAAGAGAGGGGAGCACAAGTGGTCAGGTGAATCAGGAGGGAGAAGAAGAGAAGGGAGGGGCACAAGTGGTCAGGTGAAACAGGAGGGATCAGGGTGGGGGCGGGATGAAACGCAACACCGGATACCAAGCTGGGCTGATCTGCCACCCATCATTCCGATTAAGATTGGTGGGGTGATGTTTAATGAAGATAGCCTCTTGGAGTTTCCTTTTGAAAAAAAATCTTCCTTAGCTAAGACCTGGGCTTGCTCAAGACAAATGTGGTGTTTTGTTTTGTAGGAGTGTTTCGCTAGCGCGATTTGGCGAAACGATCATGTCTGATATCTGCACTATGTTCCTTGATCCTCGTGCTAATGGATCGCCCAATTTCACCGATGTAAGGAGTCCCACAGGGGTAGTCAATCTTGTAGACCCCCGAGTTGTTAAGATTGTTTCTGGGATCTTTAGTGGAAGGGACAAGAGTTCGAAGGGTGGAAACAGGTTTGAAAGAACATAAGAGGCCTTTCTTGCGGAGGATTCTCGAGATTTTATTTGAGAGGCCCTCTATGTAGGGGAGGGTGGTGACCCAGGAAGTCCTAGAGGCATCAGGTTTAGGATTGGGGACAACATGCCTTTTGGCATGGTTAAAAGCTCGGGTGATACATTTATACCAAGTAATCTTGTCTCATTAATACCAAGTAATTATCTCTACTTGCCCTTTAAAATGAAGATTTTAACTATAAATTAGTTTATATTCATGAATATTTATCGATAGGCTTTTATATGTGAGTAATATAGTGCTCGGAATTGTCTCACACTGTAAAAAAAAATTCACGCCTAAACCTCCTATGAGTGCAAGTGCTAGTTTTATGTAGTATGATCTCTACTTGAGCTTTAAAGGACTTTCTCATATTAGGTTTTATGAACATTTATTAAAAAATCTTAATCTACCAGGAGTAGACATTTTTTAATTTATAATAAATTAAAATATTTTTAATAATTAAGAAAGGGATCCTCTGAAAGGGTGCATGTCCTAGTTATAGGCTCATTTCCAAAACCTTGTTCCAACTACTTTGATGACATGACAGTCCATCCAATTTATGTTGCTACCAGTACTCAATGACTCCAACACTGAATGAATGAATGAAGAATTTTAATAACGTTCATGAAGCCGCAGCAGCGTATGGGACCCAGTAGTCGCACACAATCCTATCAGAGTTCTCATTAGCATTACCCAGTTCAATGCACCTCCTTCCAAGTTGCACATCCAGCGTTTGTATTAGCCCAAGGAAACCCTAAGTATTTGGAAAAGGGACCCATTTGAAACCCATTGTAGATAAGCATTACCTAAAACGAAATTATACCAAGTTGGGTTCTCTGTTTGGCACCTGTCTTCATTAATAGTGCCTGTCAGATCTCATGACCCACCAAGACCATCACAACTTGGCACATTCAACTCTATTAAACAGCCAGTCTGTATCAGGGCACCGTCCAAACCGCCACCACCATGCTCTGTCGGACTCATCTCTGCCCACAACATTAGTCCACATTTACTCTCTCTATTTGCATGTTTTTAGTTTCCTTTTATGCTTTAGTTCAGGACCTTTTTTTGTCAAAATCTGTTGCTCAACTGCTAAATCTTTTTGGATGCAGAGGATCAGGGGAAGCTTCGAAAGGGGAATAATTTAGAAGGTTACAACTCCCCAGATGATTGATTCTCCAAAGAAAGCCTTTTGCCCATCTTTTGCCTTGATTTTCAAGTTAGTCATTTTGTCAACCAGTTCGCCATAATTGAGGGAGGCCTTTATGGAAGAAAAATAAAATAAAACATTGTCTCTGCTTAATTCAATTAAATTATAAAATTCCAATGTGGGGAGAGCACTTTACCAAATACTCTAATCATTTATGGAGGGTGGGTAAATAAAATTATAATACCCAGAGTTTAATATAATAATACAACATATTTATCAAAAGTCTCTGCCACTTACCAGTTTTTATTTTATTTTATTTTATTCGGCCTATAGTTCAGTGTGATCTAATGAAGAAAGAAAACACAAGAGCGTTGGAACATGCCACCTTGTACGGCTCCTACATGTTAATATTTTATCTTTTATGGTGTTGATTTTTTTAGGGTAGATTGTCGTTGGCATAATAATAAATTAGCAAAATGGACTTTGGACAGTTATGCTTGTTTTTATCGAAAATGGGCAAAATATAGAATGCTAACAATGCCTTCATCACATTCAACAAGCTCCAAGATTTTACCATACATCGATTATGATATTGTCCTCTCTTTTGGCTTTCTATTGACATTACATTATCTTATGATATTGCCTTCTCTTGTGGGTTTTTGGACATTAATATTATTTTTGTCTTTGAAAGACGTCATCTATTTAAAATAGCATTAACCTCAAAGCCAAAACAAATCAATCAAGATAACTTAAATTGACCATTTATTATAATTATTTCACTCAAATTGACCATTTATTATAATTATTTCTTAGATTCTTGTATCAGTTTGAGGTAATATTTGTTTGTAAAGTTTGAAATATGGAGAAAATTATTGTTCTACAAGTTTGGTGTCTTCTCTGAGTACACCAAAAGGTCATAGATTTTACTCTATATATAATTGAGCAAATATCATTACTCTTGTTGATCGAAGCTATTGGTAATGAGAAAGTGGGGTTGCACAATGAATGTCTTTGTTGGAAGCATCACAAAAGCCTTCATTGGGTGAACATTACAGTTATCGAAACACTTAGAGTGTTTGCTTAATAAAACAAACTTGAAACATCCAAGTAGAAAAGGATGTGAAGAAGTAGTCATAGAAGAAAGAAGTTACCTACTTAAGCAAACAAAAATACCTCCTCAAATAAAGTTGATTACTCTACACATAAGTGATGTGATAGACCATGTAAGAGGGCAATTATCAAAGAATGGGGAGGATCAACCCCACCCAAGCAAATTAGAGCATATCTTAACCAACAATTGGAGCACAAAGAAGCTATTAAAGAGTAAAATTCACTAGGATGAATGGAGGTACAAAGAGTAGAGAATATGATAGAAGGGATGAAAGTAGTAGTTAGAAGATATTAGATAATAGATATAAGTAAGATAAAGTAGTATAATCTCCCACACCTTGCACAGTGTTATAAAGAATTACAAATGTAATGACTTAGACTGAATAAACAATGGTTATTTTGAACTCTTATGTGTTGGATAGTGGTAAATTTGGTTTATCTTTATGGCTTTCATTGTTAATCATAGTTCACTAAGTATGGGTAAATCTATGTAAATGTTGATTCTTAGTAACAATTTGTTCGCATGACACATTAACCACGCTAGCATCTCCAAGGCATTTATTCTAACAAGGGCCTCAAGGAATTGGTGTGCTTCAAGTGGGCACTCAGACTCCTCCAGGGTTTGGGTGATAGGCCAATGTGGTGTTTCCCACTAGTTGGATGGTATTTAGTCTATGCATGACTAGGGAAGCAATCATGAGTGTGCCCACGTCTAAAGGAAGCCCAACATTTTGGTTTCCTTAACAAGACCTACTTGCATGAATTCATTTATAGGAAGACGATGTCATGCACGTTCTATGTTGTTGATGTCGTTGAGGTTGCAAGCCTTATAAACAAATTATAACTCACACTTGGGATAGTTTAAGTCGGGCACACTTCTCTAGATAATTATCAAAATTATCTAATAAGTTAATTAGTTCCTTGTTTTGTGGGAGTTGTGATTGCTTGAATTGAATGTTCACTTTAACTTGCAAGTCAATTTTACTTTTAAAGCATGCTATTCTTGGGAGGTGGCTTTTGCATGTCCCAATTTATGTCATGAATTAGGGTGCTCAAGTTGCATGGGTGAATATTGAATCTTTCCTATAAATCTAATGTTTGGTATGGGGTTTGTATGATGGTTTTGGAGCAAGTATACACTACCTAAATTACTCCAAGACCTAAATCTTCTACATGTTGAAGATCTCCTAAATAACACAGGCTTGGTTCTTATTTTACTATAATAATGTTACTATGAATGCAATCTAAGTAGTGTCATTATTTATTGTGTTTATTGTCATAAGGGTTTCCCTAGGTAAATTATTTATTTGTTGAATACTTTTAGATTATGTAACTTTGTAGTAACTCTTATGTAAAGATTAAGTGGGATTGTTCTCATCATTCCCTTCATTTGGTATCAAAACCTGATCAATTCTTGATCCTTATTTGAAAAGGATAAAATCCTTAATTTTTAATCTTTGGTTTGAATGGGATTTTTTGCATAAATAAATCTTTTTCACTTATAGATCTACAAGAATGAAGATTGAAAAAATTAATAAAATGAATTTTGAGCTATGGAAGCTTAAAATAGAAGACCTAGTTGATCATGAATAGTGACTTGCTATTAGGTCAAAAACCATCAACAATGGTCGATGAAGACTCGGGATGTTTGGATAAAAAGACCCTAGTCAACCTTCAAATTATGCCTTTTAGATTCAATACTTCTAAATGTCTCTAATGACGATACTGTTAAAAAATAATGGAAAAAATAGGGCTTTGTTTTAGACTTAAGTCCCTAGTTAATAATTTTTTTCTAAGAAAAAAATGTATTCTTTAAGCATGGTTATTGTTGAATCAATTACAAAGAATTTGAATGCTTTCAACATATTGATAAGTTAGTTGGCATCCATTAATGTCAAGATGGATGAAGAAGATCAGTACATAACCTTACTAAGTTCTTTATTATATTCATGGAAAAATCATGTAATGGCAACCAATAGCACTACTTCTCAATTCAATCTTGAGGAGGTGGTTGGAGTTTTGTTGTCTGAGGAAATAAGGTGAAAATCCATGGATGTAAAGGATGATTTATTTGTTAGAGGTCGCATGAAGGAGAAAAGTAAAAATGAAAAGGGAGAAAAAAATCAAAATCTAAAGGTAGGTCAAAATCTAAGGTGAAAAACTAACCATATCAAGAAGGATTGTAAAGAGAAGAAGAAGAAAATTGAGTCTAGAGATGACTCTAAAAAATCCTCTTGGAAATAATTTGGAAGAGATGTGTTTCTAGCATCTTCTATTATGTATGCATGTGAAGATACATAGCTGGTAGATTTTGGTGCTTCTTTTCATATGAATCTTCACAAGGAGTGGTTTCTTTAATATGAGTTTTCTTGACAAATAATGCATCTCATAAATTTGTTGGTTGTGGAAAGGCCAAACTTGCATTCAAAGATGTAAGAGTCAAGATTCTTTCTAATGTGTGCATCACACGTTTAGTGAGAAACCTATTATCTATGAGCAAGATGAATGATTTGGGAGTACATGTTATCTTTAATAAAAAAATGTTGTAGAATGATTAGAGGAAATTTGATTTTTTCAAAGGGGGTTTAGGTTGGAACTATGTTCAAACTTGGTTCCAATACTATGTGAAATTCCTTGATAATTTTATTGGACTCCAAAATCTATCTCCTAGGAAATACCTTTAGGGACTTGGAGAATAAAACTTGTCAACTATACAAGATATTAGGTACCTGGAAAAGATAAGCAATCTCCTAAGTGATACCTCTAAGGAGTTGGAGATGAAAATCTATTTCCTTAGGGATACCACAATAAAGATCAAAGGTAGGTCAAGTTGCCACTTGAGAGACACCTCAATGGAGAAGAAGAGACCCTCTAAAGGATGAGATCAAGCTATCACCCAAGTGAGACCTTGGGAAGCTTAAAGGATTATATATTTGGATTCATCTTGAAAAGTATATAATTTTAAAAAAGTGACACCTCATTTCAAGGCCATATAAAGAAGTTATGTTTTATGAAATTTGAAGTTTAGAGATCCCTGGAAAAGCTATCACCTAGGAAACACCTTTTGGGCTTGTGAGACCTCAAGGTGTCACCCAGGTGACACCTAATGGATATGAGAGACCCCAATCTATTTCCTAGGTGATAGCTCAAGGTTTTGGGTAAAGGAAACAATAAGGTGTTGCCTAGGTGACATCTCAAGTTGAGGGTAAATAGATGAAAATTTATCACCTGAGAAACATTTTAGGCAAGGATCAAGAAAATATCTACTTAGAGATGCCTCATCAAAGGAAATGTTTCAAGGCATATCCTAGGCAACACCTCAAATTTTTAGACTTAAAAAATTTGAAGATTTCACCAAAGAAAGATATCAAGTTATCATTGTAGTGATATCTTCAAAATGACATGAAAGATTGGGTCACATCAATGAGAAATGTCTTAATGCCTTGAAGTTCATATATTTGGTTGAGGGGCTTGAAAACTATTCTTTAGGTTTTAATTTATGTGAACATTGCATGTATGATAAATAAAATCATGTCGAATTTATTTTGACCTCTACCAAATTGTATGGGATTCAGACCTTGGGTCATAGTGATGTTTCTAGACCTGTAAGTGTGCCTTTATTAGGAAAATCATGATATTGTGTATCATTTATTGATGGTTTCTCTAGGAAAATGAGGGTGTTATTTTTGAGATAGAAGTATGAGGTCCTCAATAGGTTTGGAGAGTTTAAGGATCTTGTGGAGAATTAGATAGTGAGAAGAAGATCAAATTTTGAGAACAAATGATAGTGGAGAATTTTTTCCTATAGAGTTTGAGAGATTTTCTAGGGACAATGGTGTAACTAGATAGAAGACAACTCCATCCACCCCTCAACTAAAAAGGAGTTGTGGAAATGATTAACATGATGCTAATGTAAAAGTCTCTAGGATCAGACTTAGTGGGACTTTAATTCAAATAAGAAACTCTAAGCAAAAGCAATTAGTATTGCTTGTTATCTTCTAAACATATCTCCTACATTAGCACTTGTTGATAACATATCTAATGAAGTTTGAATAGGAAATAAGCTCTCTTTGACATCACAAAGTTTTTGGTTGTGATGCATATGTGCATGTGCCCAAGGAGAAGAGGTCTAAGTTGGACTTCAAATTTAAGAAATGCTTCTTCATCAGATTTAGTGAAGATGTGAAAGGATATAATATTTGAAATATTGAGACAAGGAAGACAATATATCTAGATAAATTGTGATATTCAAATAGATCAAGTCTTCTCCTATTGAGTAAACAAGAGATGAGGAAGAAAATATGGTGCAGGTTGAGCAAAAGATCAAGGAAACTACATTTGAGAATGATCCAAAGGTTTGGAAAAGATAAGTCATGGAAAGTGATTCTAATGAGGAAGTAGAGGATCATGTCATTCCATTGTTAATAAGGTCAACTTGGTAAAGGAAACAACCTAAAAGGTATTCCTCATTTGATTTTCATTAGAGTTATGCATTGTTTACTAGTGATTATAAACCTACAACTATAAGGGAGGTGGTAGTATCAAAAGAGAGTAAGTCCTAGAAGATGCCCATGGATGAGGAGATTGTTGCATTGGAAAATAATAGGACTTGGGAGTTAGTTCAGTTTCTTGAAGGAAGGAAATTTGAACATAAATAGGTCTTCAAGAAGAAGTTCAATTTTAATAGAAAGGTTGAAAAATACAAGGCCTAATTACTTGCTAAGGGTTATTCCTAGGTTGAGGGAATATATTTTGGTGAGATTTTCTCTTCTATTACAAAATTAACTTATGTTGGGAATTAAAGTGTCTCAACCTTTCCTTAATTATTAATGTTTGTATTTATTATTTAATTGCCTATGTTGTAAATATTTGTAAATTCCATATTGTCATATTGTGGGATGTGGCACGGTGATGTGTCAATCCTACATGGAATATGACAACTTGTAATTTTGTCCTCACATGAGGAGATAGGCATCCCACTTTGTGGTAGGAGCATTTTTCCATGTGTCAGCATCTTCCATGTTGTGTAAGGGAATATTGACCGAAATGGTTATGACGGATTCCTATGACAAAATGTATGACATGTAAGAGTCAAAAATAGAAGTTTGTAAGACAGGTGAGGACATGTGTCATGAAGCATCTTTGAATAAGGCATATTTGGGTGCCCCAAGGTGGACTATGACATGTTGTAAGAGAATATGCTATTTATAGCATGTGTATGATAGATTCTCTTACCGCTGTAAGTTGTAACTGCTATCACAGATTCTATGACAGTCGTAAGTGTCGTAAGAGCATCTGTCATAGCCCATTTTGGAAATAGGTGACCTCTTTGGGATGGGAACTGTGGACAAGTGTTAAGCACATTCTATAATGTTGACCAAGTGTCCCTAGGCGTGGGTTTTGGGCCATGAGGCCAAGTTGGACGCCCATCCCAAGATAGGTCCAATATTGCCTTGTATTTTCTATATAAACAGGTGCTTGGAGATGGAGTTTGAATCACAGGTTTGCAGGTACTATTATGTTGTCAGATTGAATCTAGATACGAGTGTCAAAGACCATTGAAGCTTGCATTGCAAGTGTATTGTAAACATTCTTTCAGATTTGTTAATACATTGTGCAGGTTTCTGAGTGTGGGGTTTTTCACCCGATAAGGGTTTTCCCCACCGTATATCTTTGTCTCTCTTCTTCTGTCTTCTTTCTGGTTCATGTGTGTTGCTACAATATCTCATTTAGATGTTCTATGTTGCTGTAGTTGTAAGGAATAATTTGAATTTACATAGCCCTCTCCTCATTAGATTAGTGTAGGAAGCATTTTCTACACACCTAGCTTCCTTTCAGTTGGTATCAGAGCTTGATCACCTTTGGTCCTAGTTGTTGGGTAGGGGTTTTTTGAGCTGATCTTAAGTTGAGTGGGAGTCTATGCAAAGTATTCTGATTTCTATTACAGCAAGGAGATGTCAAGCACATCTGAAAGAATGGAAGTGGAGAAGTTCAATGGCACTAATTTTGAGCTATGGAAGCTCAAGATGGAATACATGCTTGTTGACCGAGACCTTTGGGAAACTGTTACCAGAACTAAACTAGCTGCAATGTAACAAGCTGATTAGGATCTCAAGGATCAGAAGGCTAAGGGTCTCATAAGACTTAGTCTTGCTGATTCTATGTTGTTAAATGTCCATGAGGAGAAGACTGCAACCTTACTTTGGAAGAAGTTGGGAGATGTGTATCAAGCCAAATCCCTAGTTAATAAACTTTTTCTGAGAAAGAAGTTGTATTCTCTTTGAATGGAGGACGAAGGATCTGTTGCCGAACATATGAATGTTTTTAACATGTTGGTTGCACAGTTGACATCTATTGGTGTAAACATGGAGGAGGAGGATCGGTGTATGACCCTACTTTGTTCTTTGCCGAACTCATGGGATCACCTTATCATGGCTATTGGAAGCACCACATCCACATTCAAGATGGAAGATGTGGTATCTATGTTGTTATTTGAAGAGATGAGGAGGAAGTCTTCTGATGCAGACAAAGAGGCTCTTGCAGTTCGTGGAAGACCCAAGGAGAAAGGGAAAAAGAAAGACAAGAAAGCTGAGAAGCGTAGATCCAAATCCCATGGGAGATCCAAATCTCCTAGAAAGTCCAAGGCTATCTGTTGGAACTGTGGTAAATCTGGGCATTTCTGAAAGGAATGCAAAGAGGAGAAGAAGAAGAAGAAGAAAGCTCCTGATTCAGATTCTGACAAATCACAAGATGATGGTGATGCTTTCATTACAGACCTGGTAACCCATGCATCTGATGATGTGTGGCTGATTGACTCTGGTGCATCATTCCACATGACCTCGCATTGAGACTAGTTCACTAAGTATGAGGGGTTCGATGGTGGAAAGGTGTACTTGGGTGATGAATCTCATCTAAAGATTATTGGTCGTGGAAGAGTCTCTATCCGATTCCCTGATGGTCGAGTGAAGGGGATCTCTAGGGTTATGCATATCCCAGGCTTAGCACAGAACCTGCTTTCTGTAAGTAGTCTGAATGATGCAGGTGTGCAGGTTGTCTTTTCGAAAGAAGGATGCAAGATGACTAAATGAGCTATGGTGCTTGCTAAGGGTACTAGGAGAGGTACTCTGTTTCAACTAGAAGCATGCATTTCACAATGCAATAGTTCTTCTATTTCAAAGAAGAGGACAGTAGTCACTTCATCCCCACCATCTAAATGAGCAGCTGAGAGATCTATTGTTTCTAGTTCTGATGTTTGTAATCATGCCTTGGAAGTTAAACTTCCTGCTGAAAAGACAATGTTATGGCATAAGAGATTTGGCCACATTGGTGAGAAGGGTCTACGTACCCTGAAAAATAAAAACCTCGTTGAGGGGTTAGATGATTGTAATCTTGAGTTTGACTTTTGCAAACATTACATTTATGGAAAGCAAAACTGTGTTCAGTTTTATTCAAGTTCTCACAAGTCTTCTAGTGTGTTGGACCTTGTTCATTCTAATGTATTTGGTCCTGTTAATGTTCCTTCATTATCAAAATCTATATATTTTGTATCTTTTATAGATGACTACAGTAGAAGGACATGGATTTATTTTCTCAGAAGCAAATCTGAAGTCTATAGTAAGTTTAAGGAGTTTAAGGCCTTTGCTGAAAATCAAACTAGTAAGAAGATTAAGTGTTTGAGAACTAACAACGGTGGTGAGTTCTATTCTACATAATTCGATAAATATTGCAAGGAACTTGGGATTGAAAGACATAAGACAACTCCATACACTCCACAGCAAAATGGAGTTGCAGAAAGGATGAACAGGACACTGATGGAGAAGGCTAGGAGTATGCTTAGTGGAGCTAGCCTAGAACAAAAGTTTTGGGCTGAAACTGTTGCCACTGCTTTCTATCTTGTTAATAGATCTCCTAATTAGCTCTTGTTGGAAAGACACCCATGGAGGTGTGGTTGGGTAGAAATCCTTCAATAAGGCATCTTCATGTTTTTGGTTGTGAGGCATATGCACATGTGCCTAGAGAGAAGTGGTCAAAACTAGAGAACAAGGCTGTTAAGTGTATCTTCATTGGCTATGGTGTTGGTGTGAAAGGATACAAGCTTTGGGACCCTGTGGATGAAAAAGTGTTGTATAGAAAAAGTGTCATCTTCAGAGAGCTTACACCTTCTTCCATTGTTTTACAGCCAGAAGAAAAAGAAAAGAAAGAGGATGTTGTTCAGTTTCCTCTCACCCCTGAGAAGACTTAATAGAAAGACAATGTTGGACCTGATGATAAGGAGAGCTCTAGCAGCTCTGAAAGCTCAGATGAAGAAGTTGAACCTCAACCTCAGCTCTTGAGGAGGTCTACACGGATAAGAAAGCAACCTAAAAGGTTTGGTTTTACATTGCTTGATTCTAGTTGTGCTTTTGCTTTGCTTACTAACAATGATGAACCTAGAACTATATCAAAGACTATGGACATGAAAGATGCAGGTTCCTAGAAGGAGGCCATGGAGGATGAAATGGCTTCTTTGGAAAAAGAATCAAACTTGGGACTTGGTGCTTTTGCATCCTGGACAGAAACCTATTGGATGTAAATGGGTGTTCAAGAAGAAATTTGGTGCAAATGGCAGTGTCGAGAAGTATAAGGCCAGATTGGTTGTGAAGGGGTATTCACAAGTGGAGGGTATAGATTATGGTGAGATCTTCTCTCCTGTTGCAAAGATGACATCCATTTGATTCCTGTTATCTCTCACAGCAGCTTATGACTTGGAGGTAGAATAGATGGATGTGAAAACAACTTTCCTTCATGGTGATTTGGAGGAAGAAATCTACATGTCACAGCCAGAGCATTACATGGTGAAAGGTAAAGAAAATTTGGTTTGCAAACTTAAGAAGTCTTTGTATGGTTTGAAGCAATCCCCTAGGAGATGGTATTTGAAGTTTGATGCCTTTGTGTTGTCAATTGGATTTGTGAGATCGAAATCAGATCACTGTGTGTATTATAAGTTTGATGGTGATCGTATTCTCATTGTTGCACTATATGTTTATGATATGTTGCTCATTGGGAAGGGCAAGAATATGATTTCTAATTTTAAATCTCAGTTGTCAGCACAGTTTGAAATGAAAGATTTAGGGGCAGCCAGGTACATTCTAGGAATGGAAATCAGAAGAGACAGAACCCACAGAAAACTTTGGTTAAGCCAGAGTAAGTATGTGAAGACCGTGTTGGACAAGTTTAACATGGTAGATTGTAGACCATTGTGTGTTCCCATTTCTTTGGGGACAAAGTTGTCTGTTGAGGATTGTCCAAAATCTCCTAGTGAGGTGGAGGACATGAGCAGAGTACCTTATGCTAGTGTTGTTGGCAGTTTGATGTATTTTATGGTCTGCACAAGACTAGACATTACCCAAGCAGTGGGAGTCCTTAGTCGATTTATGGCTAATCCTGGACGAGTTCATTGGGATGTAGTTAAGCAAGTGTTCAGATATTTGAGGGGTACTTCTGAGTATTCCATTTGCTATCATGGTAATGTTTTAGGACCTCCGCATTCTGTTGATATTCATGGATTTGTGGATTCAGATTGGGCAGGTGACATTAACAACAGGAGATCCACTAGTGCTTATGTGTTTACACTATTTCGTGGTGCTATTAGTTGGATGAGTAAGAAACAACTTGTTACTTTGTCCACGACAGAAGTTGAGTATATGGAAGCAACTCATGCTTGTAAGGAAGCCATTTGGCTTAAGAGATTGTGTTCTGATATTGGTGTTGATGTAGGTTAGATCACGATCAGTTGTGACAGTTAGAGTGCAATTTGTCTTGCGAAGAATCCAACTTTCCATGCTAGAACAAAGCACATTGATGTTTAGTTTCACTTCGTGCAAGACATGGTTGAGGATGGAAAGGTAAATTTAGAGAAGGTAGATACTTTGAAGAATGTTGCAGATGCATTGAAGAAGCTAGTGGGCACAGAGAAGTTCAGATGGTGTTCGGAGTCTATGGGCCTCTCAGCCTATAACAGTTAAATCATGTTTTTCTATTGGCTCTTACAAGGTGTTCGACAAGTGGGAGAATGTTGGAAATTAAGGTGTCTCAACCTTGGTAATACCTTACATTATTAATGTTTGTATTTATTATTTAATTGCCTATGTTGTAAATATTTGTAAATTCCATATTGTCATATTGTGGGATGTGGCACGGTGATGTGTCAATCCTACATGGAATATGACAACTTGTAATTTTGTCCTCACATGAGGAGATAGGCATCCCACTTTGTGGTAGGAGAATTTTACCATGTGTTAGCATCTTCCATGTTGTGTAAGGGAATATTGACCGAAACGGTTATGACAGATTCCTATGACAGAATCTATGACATGTAAGAGTCAGAAATAGAAGTTTGTAAGACAGGTGAGGACATGTGTCATGAAGCATCTTTGAATAATGCATATTTGGGCATCCTAAGGTGGACTATGACATGTTGTAAGAGAATATGTTATTTATAGCATGTTTATGATAGATTCTCTTACAGCTGTAAGTTGTAACTGCTATGACAGATTCTATGACGGTTGTAAGTGTCGTAAGAGAATATGTCATAGCCCATTTTGGAAATAGGAGACCTCTTTGGGATGGGAGCTGTGGACAAGTGTCAGGCACATTCTACAATGTTGACCAAGTGTCCCTAGGTGTGGGTTTTGGGCCATGAGGCCAAGTTGGATGCCCATCCCAAGATAGGTCCAATATTGCCTTTTATTTTCTATATAAACAGGTGCTTGGAGATGGAGTTTGAATCACAGGTTTACAAGTACTGTTATGCTATCGGATTGACTCCAGATACAAGTGTCAAAGACCATTGAAGCTTGCATTGCAAGTGTATTGTAAACATTCTTTCAGATTTGTTAATACATTGTGCAGGTTTCTGAGTGTGGGGTTTTTCACCCGATAAGGGTTTTCCCACCGTATATCTTTGTCTCTCTTCTTCTATCTTCTTTCTGGTTCATGTGTGTTACTGCAATATCTAGTTTAGATGTTCTATGTTGTTGTAGTTGTAAGGAATAATTTGAATTTGCATAGCCCTCTCCTCACTAGATTAGTGTAGGAAGCGTTTTCCGCACACGTAGCTTCCTTTGAACTTCCATTAGATTATATTATTGGTGGTTTTTGTGTGTGACCTAGAGTTTGAGAAAATAGATGTTAAGATAACATATTTTCATGGGGATTTGGAGGAGGAAATATGCATGAAATGACCAAAGCACTTTAAGGAAAAGGAAAAGGAAAATATGGTTTGTAGATTGAAGAAGTAATATGGGATTTGATAGATTAAAGAAGCTTTAGTCTAATGCCCACTAGTGTGTATTATTTGTGTGCCTTTAAAATTATATGCTATATGTTGTATCGAGTATTTTATTAGTGTATTGTGTGATTCATGTGTTACGAGTCATTGCATTGAACTTTTTTATGAGGCCTATTGTGCCATCGAGGTGTTTTGATGGTGTATTTTGGATGTTTTTTTTGTGATGTTTTGTATGACCATCGGTATGTTCTCAATGAGGTTTTGTATTCACATTAGATTTCAACTATGCATTATGGGATGCATATGTTGTGCCTTTGTATGTTAGATCATTACAATGTTTCAACCTCACTATTTTTACTATATTAATATAGTTGTGAGTATTATATTTGCTTCAACATCATGGATTATGATCGATTATGCATTTTGTTTCCTGGATCATGCTAGTCATTGATGATTTATTGTTAGATGTGACGATTTGGTATCATGTTATAATTTATATCATGTTGGGTGGATTATGTTGTTTCAATCATTATTGTGTAGAGCAAGTACACCTAATATTTGACATGAGTGTGTAGGTACAACTAGTCATCTTTGGGTAAAACATGTGTGTGTTAACCTCTATCTCACTCAACTTGACTATGAGATAAGCCTTGTGAATCCCTATGTACACCTAGATTTGAATTGGTGGTGATTCTAGAGTCTGCATGTTGTGGAGACCTATAAAGTGTGTAGGAGTCATTTGTGTGTTTATTTTATCTTTTTATATTGCATTTAAATTTATTTTGAAATGTGTATTTTTCGTGTTTGCGAAAAATTTAATGGTTGCGTCAAAAAAATAATAATTTTGCCTTAGTGGAAAAGATCTTGGCTTTAGTTCTTTTTAAAGAGAATATAATTTCTTTTTGGAATTAGAATAATTTGTATTATAGTTGAAAAATATTATTAAGCTATTTATAATGCATTAGCTTTATTTAAATTTGTCTAAAGGTAATTGCCAAGTATTTGAAAGAAAAGAAAATGCTTAAGTTTTATTTAAATTATCTATTTACTTCAAAAAGATATTTTTTGAAATATCTAGTGTACTAGTGGGAAATGGAGGAAGAAGTGAAAAGAAGTTTTAGGGAATTGTGGAAAAAGAAAAAGGGAAGGCTTGTTTGGACTCACTTCTTCTTTTTCACATTTTTTGGGATTGAAAATCCTCTCTTCCCCTTTTTATAAATATTAATTTGGAGAGAAATAAGGGATGGATTTGCTTGAAGTTGAATTTGAATTGCTTGTTCTTGGAGTGAGAATTCTTGGAAATAGATTAGAGTTGCATGGTTGGGTGCTTGTGTTTCACTCAAGAGGAAGATTTCCTCCATTGTGTGAGCTTGTGTTTTAAATTAATTATCTTCCTTTTTTCCATGCCTACATTAGGTGGAGGCATATGGCATCATACTATAGGAGTGTTTTAAATTTCAATTTGCATTTTTAAAATTTTGAAAATATACATTTTGTGGCCAAGTTATGGTAATTTTTTTCAAAATCTGTGTTTTATGAAATTTAGAAAAATGCTTGGAAAAGTATATTGTTGTGCATTTTTAAGCAAAAGGCCACTCTTGAATTTTTAAAATTTATTTTAATTTAAGAAATAAAAATTTATGAGTTTTTGCCCAATTTCATCAATGGTGAATTTGGAGCTTTTATGGTTGTTTTCAATTTTGAGATAGAAAAAATGAATTTCGAAACCTTATTTGAATGAATTATTTTGTGGAGTGAGATGACTCCTTATGTAAATGTGATTTTACATCATTGGACTATGTGTCATAATTTGTTCCATTGATTTCCATGCCACACCCAAATTGTAGATTTAGAGTGTTGGACTTTTAGGATTGAGGTATAGAGTAGGAAACGAGTGGCTTCACCACTTACCGCATTCCAGAGTAATATGTGATGATTGAATGGGGGAGAGTTTTAATTAAGTGATAACATAATACACATTGGGATAGTAAAATAATTAATAAAGATATATATGTGCCATGATTGAATGCATTGGATGGATTCAATCTTGGCTACAAAAGACATGTCACTACTCTTAGGAGTTGGTGAATGTCATTAAGTAGCTTTGTATGAGGAAGTTGTACTCCTAAATATCTGTGTGGCTATCTTGCTACTACGATGACACTACTTGTCTTATCTCTAGGATCCTCATCCTTTCCTTTAGTTTGATTTTGTATTGGACATGATTTGTGATCATTTATATATGCATTGATTAGCATGTGGGCCACATATTCTCTCATATGCTTTGATTTGGCATGAGTTGTCACATGTGATGTATGCATTTGATTGGCATGAGTGTTTCCATGTATTCCTTGTTTGTATGAGTGTGCTTCAATGATAAATTTAAGAACCCCCCCTAAAAATATATATAAAAATCCTAGTGAATCCTAGCTTGAGGCAATAATTTTTATAGTGAATGTATGCCAATTTTGGGAAAAAAAAATGTGGAAATTTTTTTCAAACTTGTAAATATAAATAAATAAATAATTAAATTATTTTGCAATTTAAATTAATAGAAATTTTGTAACATTTGAATTATTTAAATAAGTATCATTGAAATATTTATACATGGTTTAAAATAATACATTACATTTGAATTGTAACAAGTATCACTCATTTACATAAATATGCATTTGATTTATAACTCAAAGCATTATATATCAAATTTGTATAAATAATCCTATTTAATTACACCAATATAATTATTGATATCAATTGATATTTCTAGGGTTTCTAAATTATATCATAATAAATTTTATATGTATCAAATTGTTGGTGTACATATCAATTGATATTGGTTGATACACACTAGATTTTAGTTGAATAAGTTGTAACACATCATACAATTTAGGAACCCTATATTGATCAATAGATATATCGATCGATATATCTATTGATCAATATAGGGTTCCTAAATTGTATGATGTGTTACAACTTATATTCAACTAAATTTAGTGCTTCTTGAGCTTTTTATGTAGAGTATGATGAAAAAGATTGAGTACAATGTACTTCTTCAACCTTCAACAAGATTTCACTGACTCTTTAAGGGTTACAAATGATACCCTATTTTGTAAGCCTTCTTTCCTAGGCTTAAACCCTCATTTTAATCCTCTTAAGCACTTGGAAAAACTGTATATTTCCTTCTTCCAATATCCATTAACATCCTCATCATGCATAATGACCCCATAATTAGTTACATAAGCATTTTTATATGTTGTCCTGTGAAAACTAATCAAATATTATACTAAAACTTGACATTTTGTTGCCTTAATCAGACCTAGGAGATGAAAACATAACAAAGGACATTACATGGTTTTATTTAGGCCTTATTTGACCTATTAAACCTAATACTAAGGTTGAGGACCAACCCCCAATTCTTCACAAGCCAAAAATCAACTAGTAAATTCAAATTGCATTTTTGGCGGGAAAGTGCAAAATTTGAATCTCTAGCTATTCACCTAACCTAAACCATGGGAAATGATCCCAATGGACCCTCTAAGGCATAAACACACTAATCTAGTACTCATGAACACAAAATATACCATAAAAACATAATTAGGTCTCTTGACCTTAAAATCATGCATTAAGGTGATGCTCCTACATCATACTCCCTAGGTGGAAGAAAATTGAGTTCCATCTCAAATGATGGTCTTCTTTTTTTCCTCGTCTTCCAATTGTGTTGCATTCTTAGCTATTCTTTGGCCTCCTCTTGATCCTCTCTATGCTTGGCTTTATTGGCTATATTTTTCTTGGTTTTCACTCCTTCATTTCTCTCTTTCTTTATGTATCTTCTCCTTCTTATCTCCTTCTCAGCTACAAGACTCCAAAAGTCTATTTCTCTTTTAGATGCCTCATTACTGCTGTCCATTTCTTCACCCTCATCATTCTATCCTTGGTTTGCACCTGTACAAACATTATCGTCAACATGCATTAAATAAAAACCAGGAGGCCAATTTGCCTCTTCACTAGCTCCTTATGCTTGCTTTCTTGTTTCTTCCTTTATCTCAACTATACCTAGCTTCTTATCAACTTTCTTATCATCACCAACTTGTTAGTTCCTTGAATGTGTCTCTTGCCAATGGACCTTTGTATATGTGTCTGCTTTTTGTACTGCTTCTTCTTTCCATTCTTTCTTGTGTTTCCTTATGTTCTCCTCAATGAGAACTTTCTTCATCTCTGCTAGTACACATTGCTCACTTGGCAACTCCCTTCTATCCAAACCTTTTTCATCTCCACTTTTCAAGGCAGTCATCATTTGCCTTCTTCTTTTCTTAACAATCATATTTATAGGCCACTTCACCTTCTTGCACATTGGCCAATACCAAACATATTCTTGGTATTCTTCCTCAAGCCACTATTGCACTACAAGATTAATATCTCCTTTCAACTCTGCCATTTCTCTATCAAACTATACATCTTGTCTTATCTTATTGACTTTCATCTTGTCCTTCTTTTTGAGGCCTTCTTTCTTATCTTGTTGTTTCATCTTTCTATCTACTCTTCTTGTCTTCATGATACCTCACCTAGGGCTTCTCTTCTTCTTCTCACTACCCAGTCTTTTGGTACCCAGGTTCTTCACTTTAACCTGTCAACTGCAATACACATACTTTCCCAAATATCTATGAACATACTAACTTCCCTTGCCCAGATCTTGGGGCTCTGATACCAAAAATTGATACAGAGTATGATGAAAAAGATTGAGTACAATGTACATCTTCAACCTTCAACAAGATTTCACTGACTCTTCAAGGGTTACAAATGATACCTTATTTTGCAAGTCTTCTTTCCTAGGCTTAAACCCTCATTTTGACACTCTTAAGCGCTTGGCATAACAAAACCACTTCTTTGGTGACCTTTATGGCTTCTTAAGCCTTCAACCACTCCTATGGGTCTCAACAAACCCTAACTTTTTAGTGGCAAACTCAACAAAACAACTTTTGGATAAACCCTCAATAAACTAGGGTTACTTGATAGTTTTGACAGGGTTTTTTCTAGCACTCACTCATGAATATCTCACATATGAGTGATTTAGGAGCTAAAACTTGGTTAAAACCTGGTAAATAACCTAATGAAGGTGCACAAGAAATTTCGTGAATTTTCAACGATGGAATCAAAAGTTATGAATTTTTTTCTACTGCTGAAAATCGAGGTCAGAAACAAGGCAGCGAGGAGTTTGGCTTTGTTTGACCACTCAAAATGTCTTGAAACCACAACTAATAAACATGAATTATACCTATAACAACTTGTTCTTCCCTCTCATACACTTTTCAGACCTGTACCAATCTGTACATGTTCGTACAAGACTCTTTTCTTTTGCAAAAACAGTCCAAAATGCTAAAAACAAGGTATATTTCAAAAGAAAACTGTATATTTCCTTCTTCCAACATCCATTCACATCCTCATCATGCATAATGACCCCAAAATTAGTTACATAAGCATTTTTATATGTTGTCCTTTGAAAACTAATCAAATATTGTACTAAAACTTGACATTTTGTTGCCCTAATCACACCTAGGAGATGAAAACATAACAAAGGAAATTACATACTCTTCTTTAGGCCTTATTTGACCTATTAAACCTAATACTAAGGCTGAGGACTAACCCCAACTTTTCACAAGCCAAAAATCAACTAGTAGATTCAAATTGCATTTTGGCGAGAAAGTGAAAAATTTGAATCTCTAGGACTATTCACCTAACCTAAACCATTGGAAATGATCCAAATGGACCCTCTAAGACATCAACACACTAATATAGGACTCATGAACACAAAATAGTCCATAAAAACATAATTAGGTCTCTTGACCTTAAAAGCATGCATTAAGGTGATGCTCCTACATCAGCTTTGTCTTTGGTATTTTTTTTAATTTTAACCAATTTATCCACCCAGTCATGCAAATTAGCATAGACAACATATAATTGATTTAGTACCTCTTTTAAGAGTCAAAATAATTCCCTAAACAATTGCTTTTATTTCTTACACCTTTTATTTTAGTACTTCAATTTCTTTCTAATTATTTATCCTAAATTTCTCTTTCTTTTTTCTCTTATTTTACTATTGTAATCTACTTAATTTGTGTAATACTTGAGTTTAATAGTTTCCTCCCTTATAAATTGATATTTATAGGGATTCTAAATTGTATGATGTGTTACAACTTATTCAACTAAACTCTAGTGCTTCTTGAGCTTTGTCTTTGGTTTTTTAAAAAATTTAACTAATTTATCCACCCAATCATGCAAATTAACATAGACAACATATAATTGATTTAGTAAATGATTCTCTAAACAATTGCTTTTATTTATTACACCTTTTATTTTAGTACTTCAATTTCTTTCTAATTATTTACCCTATATTCCTCTTTCTTTTTTTTCCTATTTCACTATTGTAATATGCTTAATTTGTGTAATACCTGAGTTTAATAGTTTGCTCCTTTATCAATTGATATTTATAGGATTTCTAAATTGTACGATGTGTTACAACTTATTCAACTAAATTCTAGTGCTTCTTGAGCTTTGTCTTTGATATTTTTTTAATTTTAACCAATTTATCCATCCCATCACGCAAATTAACATAAACAACATATAATTAAATTTAGTACCTCTTGTAGGGTCCAAAATAATTTCCTAAAAAAATACTTTTATTTCTTACACCTTTTGTTTTAATACATCATTTTCTTTCTAATTATTTACCCTAAATTTCTCTTTCTTTTTTCTCCTATTTTACTATTGTAATATGCTTAATTTGTGTAATACTTGAGTTTAATAGTTTGCTCCCTTAGTTCAGTAATTTAATATTTAATTTTTCTAATATTTTCTACCTTTGCATTCTTGAAATCCTGGGCTACATTCCAATATGGAACTAGACCCATAATACTTGAACAATTTTGAGAGACAAGGGAAATAATATTAGGTCTAATCATATCTACAAAGATGTGTATTTGACAAAATTTTAAAGATGCAGAAGGAATCAGTTGAGGTATAAATAGCAGATCAAAGGTCATTGTTATGTTTTCAAAATCTAATAGTAGTGCTACATATAGATATGTGGAGTGGAAGAGCATTTAGATCCCATGAGAAAGTTGATGAAAGTATTTGATGCTCTATAAACATCCACTACTTCATGAAGTTGAGGTTATGTTGTGTAAGTGTTATGGTGACAATTGACCTTACTTTAATATATTGGTCAAAAATTACGTATTGTGCAAATGTACGTGATAAAGGATATTATGAAGAAGGGATAATTCAATTATATTGTAACCAAGGAGGAAAATCTTCTAGATTGTGCCACCATTGTAGGCACACATTATTCTTGAGTAATAAAAACTAAGGGAGAAATAAATTTACAACTATTTGGGGATCTTCTCGTACTATCCTAGCTACTCTAAATGTAACCTCTATCTCTACATGAACCTAAGTATCACAATAGATTTAAACATTTAGAAACTCTTGATGTTGATACTCAAGATTTATCTTAGGTCTGAGGGATAATCATTATCCTCTCACATTTACATGGGATCCCACTTCATAGTATTAACATTTTTTTGGGGGGTAAAAAAAACTTTATTCAAGGAAATTAATTACATATACACCAAGAAGATTTCCAAATGGACACAACGATCATGTCATACACCACCAAAGACACCCAGTGGGGATACTTATAGTACCACCCAATATTACAGTAATGCACATCCCTACCAATCCCAACTCCACCCATCAATCTATCCAACAACCAAGGCCTAATCCTCTTGATCATCATGTATCTCTGGATAAGTTGGCTCACTTGAACTAGTGTTAAATTCCCCCAATCCACAACATGTCACCCATCCATTTCATCAAAAACCCATTTAGCCAGACTATCAGCCACTTTATTCCATTCCTTAGGTATATGGACAAATGATATCACTTCAAAGTTTGAGGCAAAATGCAAAATTTGCATCACAATCACAACTAGGCGCCAAGAAGAATATTGCCAGTTTCTCTTGTTCAACAAAGAAACCAGGATCATGGAATCAATCTCACAAACCACCTTCTTCCATCCCAACTCACTCACCTTCTCTAAAGCCGATGCGGAGTATGATGAAAAAGATTGAGTACAATGTACTTCTTCAACCTTCAACAAGATTTCAGTGACTCTTCAAGAGTTACAAACGATACCCTATTTTGTAAGCCTTCTTTCCTAGGCTTAAACCCTCATTTTGACCCTCTTAAGCACTTGGAATAACAAAACCACTTCTTTGGTGACCTTTATGGCTTCTTAAGCCTTCGACCAGTCCTATGCGTCTCAACAAACCCTAAATTTTTAGTTGCAAATTCAACAAAACAACTTTTGAACAAACCCTCACTAAACTAGGGTTTCTTGATAGTTTTGATAGGGTTTGTTTTAGCACTTAGCCATGAATATCTCTCACATATGAGTGATTTAGGAGCTAAAACTTAGTGAAAACCTGGTAAATAACCTAATGAAGGTGCACAAGAAATTTCATGAATTTTCAACGGTGGAATCAAAAGTTATGAATTTTTTTCTACTGCCAAAAACCTAGGTCAGAAATAGGGCAGCGAGGAATTTGCCTTTGTTTGACCACTCAAAATGTTTTGAAACCACAATTGATAAACATGAATTATACCTGTAACAAATTGTTCTTCCCTCTCATACACTTTCAAACCCGTACCAATCCATACATGTTCGTACAAGGCTCTTTTCTTCTGTAAAAACAGTCCAAAATGCCAAAAATAGGGTATATTTCAAAAGAAAGCTGTATATTTCCTTCTTCCAATGTCCATTCACATCTGCATCATGAATAATGACCCCAAAATTAGTTACATAAGCATTTTTATATGTTGTCCTTTGAAAACTAATCAAATATTGTGCTAAAACTTAACATTTTGCCACCCTAATCACACCTAGGAGATGAAAACATAACAAAGGACATTACATGGTCTTCTTCAATCCTTATTTGACCTATTAAACCTAATACTAACGTTGAGGACCAACCCCTAACTCTTCACAAGCCAAAAATCAACTAGTAAATTCAAATTGCATTTTGGAGGGAAAGTACAAAATTTAAATCTCTAGGACTATTCACTTAACCTAAACCATTGGAAATGATCCTAATGGACCCTCTAAGACATCAAAAAACTAATCTAGGACTCATGAACACAAAATAGTCCATAAAAACATAATTAGGTCTCTTGACCTTAAAAGCATGCATTAAGGTGATGCTCCTGCATCAAAAGCCTTAAAGATAGTTAATGCCTCCATCTAATTATTTGAATGTAATCCCATGTAAGTGGAAAAAAAGAATAACACTGCACCACTATCATCATGACAAACCCCTCCAATCCTAGTTGCCCCTGGGTTTCCCCTAGCGGAGCCATTAGTATTAATCTTATAGAAGACGCTAGGGGGAGGACACCATTTTCCCAATTTACTTACCTTTCTAGGTGGTATCAACTTATGACCAAGGTGGCCCTACCTGGAAGAAGGAAATGAAATCTCTAAATACTTAACCACCCGCTCATCTAAGGAAGAAAGACAACACACTAGATCAAACTTGGCCTCCATGGTCTCTTTGAGCATCCTCCTAACCTTCTTCCAAACCTGCAAAACAACTTTCTGACAATCTTGGAAGATGCGATGATTTTGTTCCAAGCAAATTTGCTAAATGACAAATGAGGGGCCAAGATCCCAAACTACCACCAAAAAATCCACTGAAATGTGGGGATGCCTTGAATCTTCTCCTAAAACTCCACTATAGAGGTGGCTAGGACAGGAGGCCTCTTCCAAAAACTCCACCACAAATTCCACAAATCAACAACAAAAGAGAACTAAAATAAGAGATGAGAAGTACTCTATTCATTATAGCCACATAAGAAGAAAAAGGAGGGCCCATGAAACCCTCTTTTCCTAAGATTTTCCCAAGTTAGGCATTTATTTTGGCTCATTAACCATAAGAACAAGTTGCATTTGGGCCACCCAAACTTATTCCAGATTCATCTCTACCAAGGGAATTCTCTATGTCCCCTACCCTAGTGCTCCAATAGGGAGTATCCAAGAAAAATTGAATAAACTCCTTTATGATCATGTCCCCAAGCCAATATATCTCTATCCTCTGAGGAGCAACAAAATCGATCAACAAGGATAGAAGCTAGAGTGGACCTCTCTACAGGAGATCCACCTCTGAGCCAACTATCTTGCTTCCTCCACTGACTAGTCATGGAAATCTGTATCTGCGTAGAGAGCTTAAAGTCAACCACCCTGGACAAACCTGCTGCCACAAAGGTCTCACTCAAAGCCTATAACCGATGAAAAACTAAAAGAAGGGGAAGGTGAATGTCCCAAGATTCAGTCCAGAGAAAAGTACTATCCCCTTTTTGAATGACCCAAAAGAGCCCCTCCTTAATAAGGGAGGCTCCTCTTTTAATCATGTTCAATATGCTTGAGCCCGTCCCTGCCAATTCCAACCGAGTTATATCCTTCTAGTCCACTCCTCCCAAGTATTTATAATTAAGAATTCATGCTCAAGGGTGATCTGGGAATTTACACCATCTCCAATATAACTTAGTAGCCAAGGCCTGACTAGTAAGTTTAGATTTCTTGAGACCAAGTCCCCCCATCTCCTGTGATTAACACATCTAATCCCAAATCACTAGGCTCCACATCTGAACTTCAAGTCTTCCAACCCAAAGAAACTTCCTTGCTAAGGCATCAAATTCCTTAAGAAAACTCTTAGGAGTTGAAAGAACCATAAAGTTGTAAATAGGCAGAGCCTAGAGAACTGAGTTAAGAAGAGTTATCCTGCCAGTGAAGGAAAGCCACTTATGAGTCCAATTATTAACCCTTGTGTGAAAATTATCTAGAATCTTCCTCCAATAATCTTTATCTAGTGGACTCAAAGACAAAGGGATGCCCAAATAATCTACAGGTAGCCTACCAATCTAGAAATGAAGAATATTAGCAATTCTACGTTAACTAGCTTATGGGGTATTAAAGAAGAAGTTTTGAGACTTATCTTCATTAATCTACTACCCAGAAGCTCCTAAATAAGTATCCAAAGCTCTTCTAAAGTCGGTAGCCTCACCAGTTCTAGATAATGTGTCTAGGAATCTAATTCTGGAGTGCAAGACCACCCCTGGATAAATCCCATATCCTTCTGCTTCTTCACCAACCACCCGAGACCTTCTGCCATTAGGATGAACAAATAGGGAGATAAGGGATCTCCTTACCTAAGACCTCGAGAGACAGAGAAAAAAGAAGGAATGCCATTAATAAGGACTGAGAATGAAGTAGTTGTCACACAACTCATAACCCATTGCACCCATTCAACACAGAACCCAAAAGCCAATAGGATTTGCTGCAGAAAAGACCACCTAACTCTGTCATATGCCTTGGACATATCCAAATTGATGAACATAGCCTTTTCCTTAGAGATGGACATGGAATGAATAGATTTTGTAGCCACAAAAATACCATGTAAAATTTATCTACCTTTCACAAATCACCCTGCTCTGAAGGGCTCCAAGAAAGTTTTCAACCATTTAGTAATGAGTTTGGAAATAATGTTCTAAAGCACATTACACAACGCGATAGGTCTCGAGAAATCCAAAGAGTTGGCACCTTCTTTTTTGGGGATAATAGCCAAAAAAGTGGAATTTATAGATTCGAGCATCTGCTTATTGGTCTATGATTCTCTAACCACCTCAAGTAAATCTAATCTCAAAATATCCCAAAATTCTTGAAAAAACTCTATCAAAAATCCATCCGGGCTAGGGGCCTTACCTTTTTCATCTGGAACACAATAGTCTCAAGCTCCCCAATCATAATAGGTGTTAGTAGATCTTTGTTCATCTCTTCTGAAACTAGAGAAGGAATGCAGTCAAGAACATTTTTCTCCTCATTTGAAGTTTGAGAGCTATTCTTAGTGAGCAAGGAGGAAAAGGACCACACTACTTAGAAATATCTTGGAAAGAGGATAAAGGTTCTTTTTGAGTAGAAGTGAGGGATGTTGCAAGTATGTGCCTAACATGTGTTGTCATTGGTATCAACTGTGCTCTTGTTTTGATGCTTGCTTGTAATGAGTTAGATGCTTTGCATTGGCTTATATAAGTGTTGGAGATAATGAGTAAGTGATCCTAATATTAAGTATCCAAGTGCTTTTGAGAAAATTTGCTCCTCCGGTGGAAACAGTGTATAGAAGAGTATCTTTGTTTAAAGTAGAATAGTCTATTATGTTGCTATGCATTTCTTGTAGATTGCATATCTTTGTCTATGGACTGGAAGTTGTTTAGAGGCATGTCTAAAGATGCTATGTTCCAAGCTTGAGCCTCTGGTATGAAGATTTGAGTGAGTTATGTTCACTAGAGTAAAAACTACTTTTTCTGTACATTCAGCGGTGACATGGAGAAAGTATTTTGCTCCACATTGAAGTATTATGGTCTGTGGTTCTAGAGTTAAGTCTGAAATGATGATAAGTGCCTTCAACTCCAATGGTTAATGAATTGGTGGTCCGCAAGCAATCTTTTCTTTATGACAGTAGCTGACAATGTTGTTTATGTGCTCTGGTTTGAAGAATCTTCTTGACAGAGTGGTTAGAGATTATGTGGTTGTTCTAGGTGTTTACAATATGCTTGTGGATGTCTCTTGATCATGCTCCTACCTTTGAATTGGTCTGCAAGGAGAAATTTTGATCGTGGATGAAGACTGATCTTAGAAGACTTAATGTTAACACCAGTCTTGGCTGTTTTCACTACTTGCAGAGATTCATCAAAGATTATGGAAGCATGTCGTGGCATGGAAGATTGCATTTGAGTCCTAGCTAAGGCATAACATTATCCATATACATCTTTCCCTTAGCAATTTGTTTTAGGTCCAGACCTATTTCTATGTATGTTTGTAATGCCAACCTTGGAGATTGTTCCAATGGTTGATGAATGTAATGTTGACCTTGATGTACATTCCAAGGTTGATGAAGTATATAAAAACATGTAATGAAGTTGTGAAAAAGATGTCCTTGAGCGAAAATGTGAAGATAAGTGTGAAGGTGTAAGAAGAGCAGAGTAGAGGTGTTATATTGTGCTTCAATGGAACTGAACTCAGGCATGAAGTAGATGCTATCAAATTAGTTCACCAATTCTTGGCAGTGAGCCACCCCTTAGCAGTGAGCCCTAACATTTGCAGTAAGCATTCTGGGTAGTGAGCCCTAAGGTAGTGAGCCTCTATTTTTCGGTATTGCTATAACTTATTTATTTCTGTGAGCTAACACCCACTATGGTTTTTCCCTTATAGGGTTTTCCATATAAAAAAATTGGTGACTCATGTGTTGAATGTGTTATTGTGTTGAGCTTCATGTTTCATGCTTTCATGGTTAAATCTTAATAACAGTGATTGAACATTTGATGTTTTGATAAGTGGTTAAAGTTTTTGAGACAACTGATTCACCCCCCCTCTCAGTTGTCTTGTGCATTTCAACAAGGGAGGTAAGAACATTCGCACATATGCGCTCCTTCACAAAATTATGAAAAAAGTTGTGTTTTTATCCCCCTCCTGAAGCTAATCTATACGGGACTTTTGCTTCCAGAAAATCTCCTCTCACAATTCCCATTCAAATAATTCCTTGGCCCACTTAGACTCTTCCCTTAGCAACTCCTCTGTCAATCCCTCCTTTATTCTAAGCATAACACCATCCAACTTATCTTGAACTTGTTTCTTCTTGCGAAAAAGATTACCAAAGGAGGTAATATTCCATCACCAAAGATTGAATTTAACAAATTGGGGGCGCTTAAAAAAGGAGAACATGGCCGTTCCAAAAGCAGGTTTCCCTTCTATCCACTAGGACTCCATAAGTCTATGCAGATTATCATCATGAAGCCACATAATTTGAAACTTGAAAGGAGGTTTTTTGGGAATAGAAAACAAAGTGGAGGAGAACTTAATAGGCCAATGGTTAGAACCCTTCCACCCCAAAATCTCAAAAGAAGAGGTCCACTCATTGCCAATCCAAAAGTTTGACACCATGAACCTCTCCAACCTTTCTGAAATAGATTCACTACCATACCTTCTATTATGCCAAGTGAAGGTGCCATTGCTAGGTTTAACATCCATCAAATGAAGAAAAGATACATTATCTCTCATCAAACTAGAGGCTTGGCCTAACCAACCAACACCCCCAATTTTTCATGTAAGCTACAAATAGTGTTGAAGTCTCTTGCCAAAATCCAAGGAAAAGAAAGAACAAAAGACCGAACTAATCTAACATGAGACTAAAACCGAATCTTACTCAAAAAGTCAATAGGTGCATAAGCATTAGTGAGAAGAATAGTTCCCCCTGAGAAAACACATGATGCTTTAAGTGAGATTGAGTCCTTGGAACCTAACCACCACTAAGGTGTGATCCTGCAAGGGTCCCATAGAAAAGCAATACCTCCCACATTACCTTGGGAACCAATACACTGGCACTGACCCCTTTTCCACGACTTGGAAGAAATGTTCATCATATCCTCAACTGATAACTTAGTCTCCTAAAGAAAAATAACATCCAGATTATGGTCCCAGATCAAGTCACGAGTAGCCTTTTGTCGAGGGATGTTACTCAAACCTCTAACATTCCATGAGATCATAATTATTTTTAAGAAGAGGCAAAGTGACTATCCAGTGTCCTAACTACACCTGATTCCACTAATGACTCCCCCATTATCTTCATCTTTTCTTGATCCTTTTTCCTCCCAACTTGGACATTTTATCCACAACCCCTTTCTTTAAGCTCTTCTGATGAATCCCTAATAGAGGCGGAGCTTTCCTCTTACCATCTTCCTTTGCCCCAGAATCAATCACAAGATCAATCATCACCTCAACCTCTGTTAGCTCCAATTGAAGCTCACACAAAGGGTTGGATGCCATAACTACCTCAGGTACCCCTACTACTCCTTGATCATTAACTCTGGCTTTAGCTAGATCTAATATAGGAGCAGCTCCTTCCTTTAAAGCCTCGTGTGTTTCTAACAATGAGTTAGGAGCAGATGGAATATGATTATCTGAGTTCATGCCTTGCATATCCTAACCCAAAAAATGTGATCATGCTCCATTGATCCCACATCCTCAAAATTTTCAAGAACATCGTACCTGTTACCAAAAGCCCCCTAGGAGTGGCTTTATTTTGATGGTTTGGCGCCCTTTCCTTTAATCGAGCTTTCACATGAATGAACCAATCTAGCCCATCATTTTGTACTGAGGCTTTTCTCTTTTCTTTAGAATTGTTTGCATGCATACTAGGTGTAAGGGTGCCTAAATCCTATCTAATAACTTTAATGGTAGATATATCGAAGTTTTCTTATTTAGTTAAATTATGAGTATAGATTTTTATTTTATGATATTAGACTAGCTGATCTTCATGAAATTATTATGCTAATTATTATTGTCAATTAGAATTCTTGAAAGGATTTTAGTTATAATAATATCAAGAGACATTAATGGTAAAGGAGAATCTGGGAGATAAACAAAGTATGAGATTTGTATTTTGATCATTTACTTCATTCAGGTATGCAAATATTTTATGTGCCTTGTTTACAATTATGTTTCCCCCACATAAATTTGTGTAAGTATTATTATTATATGTTTAATTTGAATAGATTTGTAATTCTACTACACTATAGAAATAATTTTATGTATAATTATTTGTTGCAGGAGCATCCATGTAGGGCCTAATCTTTACTAACAATCTCTTATGCATATAATAGATTTGTTTATGAAATTATGATATAAGTTATAAAGAGATTAGAATTTAGTAATAAGGTCTTGATATGGTTTAGTTAATTCATTTAAATTAATTATTCTTGTGTGTTGAAGGGAATAAGAGCTTTTTTATCATTATTTTTGGTAAAATTAAGACAATAGGTCAATCACCTATGGGTAGGGTACTTGTTTATTCATAAAAATTATGTTTTAGATTTGTTTTAATGCATTTTTAGTACATAAGAAAATAAGTGACGAGATTAGCAGATGAAGAGTCATCTTCTCTTGAAGAGTCTTCGAGCATCCAAGTTATGAAGAAAAAAAATAAAAACAAAATCCCAAGAATCACATTTCTTGGAAAGAAATGGACGCCACAAGCAAGAAGAGGAAAACAAGAGACGAGCCCAAGTTTATTTCTGATTTTTGCAGGTCATCAAGAGGACATTCATAGCTGATGTTGAAGTTAATTCTTCAAGGAAATTACATCCATTTCGATGAGGCAAAGAAAGCGTACATCCATGGTGACTTGTTAGGTAAAAAATTTCTGAATTTCATGAGGAGGGCAACATAATCCTAGGTAGAAGAAAAGAAATGCACAACTAAATAAGATGGAATCTCTCACATTAAGGAATCTTGGAATATCTCTTCAGGTGCATTTGGAGGTATTCTTCATTAATTAAATTCTTAAGGTATTTCCTTGAAAACTCACCATTATTTATGTTAAAGATTTTTGAAAATTTTCAAGAAAACTTGTTTTTGTCTCATGAAATTAATCTTATCATAGGAATTATTTTATAAAAAGGTTTCTAGGTTTCTATAATCATGTTTTTATCTTTCTAAAATATCTTACAGTTTTAAATATCATTAAGTATTATGAAAGTTATCATGATTTTAGTACTGTTGTAACCCTGCTAAAACCCTACTGTAAATCTTGCTGATGTTTTATAAATTTCTATCTGCATGGGAAAGGGATTTAAAATTATTTTTGGGTTATGAGAATATTTATTTAAGCTTTCTGGAACATTTTACAGTTTTAGATTTCGTTAAATATTCTGAAAGCTATGGCATTTTTATTACTGTTGTAGAAGAAATTGAAAATCTAGGGTTTTGTTGGTAGTTAACTTTGTTGGAAATGAATTATTTTCATTACATAAGTGTGTTAGATGAATTTATATATTTTTGTCTACCTATGAAAATAAGACCCTAAATGGATGCAAATTCAACCTAGAATGCAACTAATCTCAAGTCCAAGGGACCTCAAGATTGGACTAAATCACTACTATGCTTTTATACTAAATCATGCACCCTATCTAAGCAAACTAGTGATGATATGTCCTAATGGATGATATACTAAGATAAACTAGTTGGAATTGCACTAATTCTAGTTATGTTGAGCACTCAAGTTGGCAGAATAACTTTGCATAAAATGACTTGTTCCAAATGGGAAGTGGAGGCCTCAATTTATAGATTTTTGGGGATGGGATTGGAGGGCTAGGATCAATTTGGAGAATCAATGGTGGAGATTGCTTGAGGATCCTCAAGCAAGGAGAATTGGACAAATGGCATGTTTGGATTGAATGAGAGTGTTGCCCCAAGATTCAAGGGATGATCAATGGATGAGAATGCTTGAGTTTCAATGGATGGATGGCTAGGATTGGGTAGGTGTATGACATGTAAGGACTCATTTATGAAAAGGTAAGGCTTGGACTTTGTGAGAAATTTTAAATTCCATGGAGAGGACAAGTGGAATTTAAAATTAGAAGAATAGCGTTCAAATAGTACTACATTGAATTTTAAATTGGAAGGAATAGTGACACATGGAGTGGGATGGAAGAAATAGTACAAATTTACTCAATTTGGAAGATTTGCCCATGCTTCCAAAGTACCACTTGTCATGTACATGTGTGTACATTGGATGACAAGTAGACTTCTAGAAACATGGGGGTTTGTAATGATGAATTAATTAAAATTAATTCATGTGCACATGGATTAGAAGAAAATAATTATGATTACAAAAAGTAATCAAAAGTGCACAAAATAGGGAATTAAATAAATATGGTACTTTATTTAATTTTTGGAATGAACTATAGTCAAAAAACATTTAATTTTAAAACTATAGTAGAGGAATTTAGTTTTTATGATAGGATAAAGGCGCAGAACAAATTAATTAAATAATTAAAAAACTATTTAATTAATAATTAGATCGGATGAAGTGATGCAGGTGGATTAGGGTTAAATGCATGGGTGAATAAAATTGGTTGTGACCATTTTTAGGTGTCTAAATTTTGCCCCTCTTTGATATGGCGTCACGGCTGTCGTGGTTAGTGGGTTGACGAGATATCAAAGAATATAATTTTTTTGATAAATGTGCCCCAGTGGATGAGTAGAAGGGGAGTGGGTGATGAGGTGATGCACCCTCAAGAGATCAACGGAAAAAATAATTTTTTTTGGAGATTTCTTGAAAAAGGAGGCAAAAATGGTAGAAAAGGGGGGAAAAGGTGGTCCCAAGATGAAAGGATGGGGAAGAAATTAAAGAAATGGTGAAAAAATGGGAAAAAAAGAGGTGGGTAGATGGAAAAAAGTTGAAAAAGAAGTTGGGTGGGGATTGGCGCCTAGCCCAACACTTTAGTGCCTAGCCTTTGGAGGGGTGGGGATCAACGCTTAGCCTGGCACTTTAGCGCTTAGCCTAACGCTTTAGCGCCCAGCCTTTGGAGGGGTGGGGATCAACTCTTAGCCCGACGCTTTAGCGTCTAGCCCGTTGAGGGGTGGGAATCAATGCTTAGCCTGATGCTTTAATGCCTAGCCTTTGGAGGGGTGGGGATCAGCACTTAGCCTGGTGCTTTAGCGCCTAGCCTTTGGAGGGGTGGGGATCAACTCTTAGCCCAACGCTTTAGCACCTAGCCTTTGGAGGGGTGGGGATTGGTGCTTAGCCCAACACTTTAATGCCTAGCCTTTGGAGGGGTGGGGATTAGTGCTTAGCCTGGTGCTTTAGTGCCTAGCCTTTAGAGGGGTGGGTATTAGTGCTTAGCCTGCCGCTTTAGCGCCTAGCCTTTGGAGGGGTGGGGATTAGCTCTTAGCCTAGTGCTTATGCGGCTAGCCTTTGGAGGGGTGGGGATCAACGCTTAGCCTGACGCTTTAGCGCCTAGCCTTTGGAGGGGTGAGGATCAGTGCTTAGCCTAGTGCTTTAGTGCCTAGCCTTTTTTTGCTTGAGGGGTAAGGAGTAGCGCTTAGCCCGAAGATTTAGCGCCTAGCCTTTGGAGGGGTGGGGATCAACATTTAACCTTATAGAGTGGCGCCTAGCCCCATGGAGTGGCACCTAGCCCCATAGAGTGGCACCTAGACCCATATAGGGGTGCCTATGTGAGGCAGATGTGGATGAGGGGGATGAGGATGCAGAGGAGGATATGGAGGAGGTGAATAGGCGAGTGATTATGATATGCAAATAGGTCCCTGAAAAATGGTCACAAGATGGTAGGGGGGATATGGGTTAGTATAAAGGAGGGAGAGATGATAATGTAGGTGTGGATGAATCTTAAAGCAAAAGGAGAGGGATGGGATGATGAGTGTAGATGCAAATGCAAGGAATGACATCATATTGAGATATTTTGCCAACAATAATAAAATATTGAGTGCTACTATTGATATAGCATGGGATGTTATGCACTAGGGCATGTGGAACCAAGGTGGCAAGGCATCCATGCATCAGACTTGACTCTACAAACAATAGGATGAACCCATATATACCCATAATAGTACAACCTTGTCTAGACGAGGGAAGGGGGCTCATAGCATAAGTCCTTAATACACCAGAGGTATGAAGATCCTTAGATGTAAAAGGGGATGATCATGCTAGAATTGACCCTACGATCCACAAGATATGAATACTAAGATGGAGTAATGAGAACCTCCCACAAGCATGGCATACAAAAGCAATGACTATGCCCCATTCTGGATTATTCTCTACATACCATGATATAATGAGATCAAGGTAGATTTGAAGTAGTCCAAGAATGACGCAAAAAATAAAAATCAAAGACCAAAAGACTGACTGACCCAAAACACACAACCATTGTATCTCTTGCCAAAGGATGGATGGAGGATTTGATGATTTTGTCCATTGTAGGAAGGATGCATCCTAGGACAAGAATCGATTGATGGATTAAACTAAACTAAGGACAGGCGGAGGGATATGTGCTGCTAGTTATGAAAAAGCCAATATGTTGGTGAAAGCTTTTTGTGAGAGTGTTATGCTTTGATAGGATGCCCAACAAGTATATTGATCGTAGGTCAAGTGCAATCAACAAGCTCAAAAAAGTGGGACCATCCAAATGAGTTGGATGGGTGCATTGTATGTACCTACATACTGGATACTTCCTTCGTATTCCAGACTACCTACATACCCTGTATCCACGGGATCAAGGCACATTACAATGCGAGTGGTGATGATATGCAGTTCTAGGAGACTTGATGATGGAAGGATAGGGTTTGGTTCATGTGGAATGATGAGATATGGTTTAGTGGATGTGGACATCAATTTTTGATGGGTACCAGGGTATAAAAACTATGATAGGTAGGGGATGGTGTTGGTGTAGTAAAGGATGTGATGTTTGTGCAAAAAAATTGAAGGGACCAAGGTTATGGATGGAAAGATGGAGATTAAGTATTGGGAGACAAGAGCTATTTTGGAAATGATGAACATTAATGGAAGCTCAGATGATGGGTTTACTCCGAAGCTCAGACGAGGGGATAAGTGGAGTGGATAGTACGAGTGAAGATGGGAGGGTAGTTTGAACAATGGATTCGGTTTGAACCTACACATGACACTTGCAAGAAGGTTTTCATCATGGTACTTATCCAAGGTGCCACAAGGAGTGGTTTTCACCATAGGACAGATTATTTCTCTTTACTATTTTTTTGTAATTTTTTAGATTTTTTAGATTTTTTTGTATTTTTGTCATAGGGTATTCAGCGGACTAACTATGGAACCACTTCAAGTGAATGATATTCATGGGCTCATCAAGTTCTTCTCCTTCAAGGGTGGAGAAGTGGTATGCTCCAGAGCCATACTTTGCAGTGACAATGTAGGGTTCTAACCAATTAGGCTCAAATTTCCCTTTCTTTTCACTCAGATAGATTCCTTTGATTTTCTTTCAGGACCAAATCTCCTACTGCAAACTCCATAGCACAAATCTTCTTGTTATAGGATCTGCGAAGCCAATTTTTGTATGCTTGGAGGTGATTAAGGGCGTTGAAACGTCGTTCATCCAATAGATTGAGCTCTTGAAGGCATGCAACACGGTATTCTTCATCAGTGATGACATTACGCAAGGAGATGTCCAATGAGCGTAGATTGATATCGATTGGCAGGATAACTTCAACTTCGAAGACAAGGGAATATGGTGTAGCCCCTATAGGTGTGCGGATACTAGTGCGATAGGTCCAGAGGGCGGGATGGATATGGAGATGCCAATCATGACCAGTTTCATTGACAACTTTCTTGAGGATTTTGAGTAGGGTTTTATTAGTTGCCTCAGCCTGTCTGTTACCTTGCGAGTAATATGGAGTGGACCAATGATGTTGAATGTGGAATTGTTCACAAAGGTCTCTAACATCATGGTTTTTGAAAGGTTTACCATTGTCGGTAACAATGGCGGATGGGATACCATAACAACAGATGATATAGTAAAGAATGAACTTGGTGATTTGGTTTCCAGTGGTGAAAGTGAGAGGGATGGTTTTGACCCACTTAGTGAAGTATTTAGTGGTGGTGATGATGAATTTATGTCCGTCGGAGGAGGATGGGTGGATTTTGCCAACAAGATCTAGGCCTCATTGAGAGAAAGGCCATGGTGTAGTAAGAGGTTGTAATGCTTGAGAGGGAGCATGAATGATATATCCATGCTGCCGACAGGGCTTACATTTCTTCACGTACTCACATGCATCATGTTCCATAGTAGGCCAATAATATCTAGTATGCAAGAGCTTCTTGGCTAGGACAATTCCACTTGTGTGCACTCCGCAGATACCTACGTGGACTTCATGTAATGCAAGGGAAGCTTCTTCTATGTTTAAGCATTGAAGAAGAGTGCCATCATAGCTTCGACGATAGAGGGTGTTGGCAAGGATAGTGTAGCGGGTGGCTTGGAGAATGAGTGTTCTTTGTTGTTTGCAGGTGCATTCAGAAGGCAAAGTGTGATGTTGGAGATAGGTGTAAATGTCATGATACCAGGGATTTTTTGGACCAACAATCTCACAAATGAATTCTGACTCAGTGACACGATATGCTGGCATTAAGAGTTGTTCCACAAGAAACTCACATTGATGGCTATCTTGAGGCATATCTAGAAGGGAACCGATAGTATCCATGGCATCATCTGCTTTGTTGTGAAGGTGAGGTACATGCTCAAACTGTATGTAGGTGAATAACAGTTTGTATTCATCAACCATTTTCTTATAGGGAACTAGCTTATCATCCTTTGTGAGAAACTCGTCATTCACTTATTTGATGATCAATTGAGAGTCTGCATAGACCTGTAGCAGTAAGATATTCCATTATACTATTGTTTTGAGACCAATGATCAAAGTTTCATACTCGACCACATTGTTCATGCACGGGAAAGCAAGCATGTAAGCTTTGGGGATGTAATCGCCTTGCGGGGTCACCAATAGTATCCCTGGTCCTGAACTGTGATTCGTGAAGGATCCATCAAATTATAGTTTCCAATGTGTTGATTTTGTCAAGGTTAGAATGGACTCATCTGGAAAGTCAATGGATAGCGGTTGATAATCTGTGTGGGGAGCTTCGGCCAACTGATTTTCTACAACTTGTCCTTTGATTTCTTTTGTGTCAACATACTCAATATCAAATTTGCTCAACAACATGACCCATTTTGCCATTATCCCTATGAGTGTGGTCCTGGAAAGGAGGTACTTATGGGGGTCAACCTTAGATATGAGCTTGATAGAATGACTTAGCATATAGTGTCGTAACTTTTGAGAGCAGAAAACGATAGCTAAACATGCATGCTCCATGGGGGTGTAGTTAATCTCATATCCAACTAAAGTCATGCTGGTGTAATATATAGCTCTCTCGCGACCAGAATCATCTTGTTGTGCTAAGAGTGCCCCCAGTGCTACTAAAGTTGCTAATATATATAATAACAGGGGCTTTCTAGGGATAGGTGCCATTAAGACTAGTGGTGAATCAAGATTCTTGTTGATGCGGTCGAATGCTTGTTGACAATTCTGATCCCGATTAAAGTGTATGTCTTTACAAGGTAAATGGGAAAAAGGATGGCATTTGTCTGCAAGTTGAGTGATGAACCTTTGTATAGCCTGTAGTTTGCCTTGGAGACTCCGGAGTTGTTTGAGCATCTTTTGAGGAGGCATTTATGTTATGGCCGTGACCTTAGCAGGATCCACCTTGATGCCCCTGCGAGAGACAATGAACCCCAAGAGTTTACCTGATGTTATGCCAAAGACGCATTTCTTGGGGTTGAGGCTGAGTTTGTATTCTCTAAGTTGTGCAAAGATTTGTTGCAAGATCTCAAGATGTTCTTCCCTGGTTCTAGATTTCCCTAGGAGATCGTCTACATAGTCTTCCATTATCTTATGTATCATGTCATGAAATATTGTAGTCATTGCATGTTGATAGGTTGCCCCCGCATTCTTTAGCCCAAAGGACATGACATGCCAACAGTATGTACCCCAAGGACAAGTAAAGTCATTTTATGTTGATCCTCGGGGACAATTTTGATTTGATTATACCCTGAAAAGCCGTCCATTAGGGAAAGCATCTCATGCCCTGCTATAAGGTCTACAATCATGTCAATGTTGGGGAGGGGAAAATCATCTTTTGGATATGGCTTGTTAAGGTCTCGGAAGTCTGTACAAAAATGGATGCCCCCAAGTTTTTTAGCAATTGGAACAATATTGCAGACCCATTCTGGATAATCAATAGGATGGATAAAGCCAACATCTCACAACTTCTGCATCTCTTCTTTGATGAGCAAGGCAACTTGCAGGTGCCTCTTATGAAGCTTTTGATTAATAGGTTTTGCATCAAGATGCACTGCAAGATGACGAACCACTAAGGATGGATCCAATCTTGGCATGTCGGTGTAGGACCAAGCGAACATATCAGGAGTTTCATGAAGCACTGTGGAGATGTTGGATTTCTCTTCTATGCCAAGACTTTCTGCTAGATGTGTGAGCTTAGGTGTTTCTTACATGTCGAGGTTGATTTCTTGTGTGCCTTCAATCAAAATGTTGGAACGCTCTTGCCAGTGAGATGGTATGGGGGGGAAATTGAGATCCTCATCTTCTAGTGCCTCATAGAGGTTTTCACTAGGAGATACGTCTTTATTTTTCTCTTTTGTGTTCGAAAGTGCCTCAGAGAGGTTTTCACTAGGGGACGATTTTCTATTTTTTGATTTTTACTTTTTTGGACTAAGGATCTGCTCTTCCCCAAAATAGGCATTAGCATGCAAGCATATGTCATATTGTGAGGTGTTGTGGAGTTCTAGGAATGCAGTGAGGCCTCATCATTTAGAAGTACGTCGAGAGGTGGGGGTCCTTGACAATCCCAAGAAATGAGTTTAGGGTGAACGAGGGGAAGGTCAATAACAAAGATGGTGTTGTCGGAGAAGATACATGAAAGATCAAGATCTTCACATGAAGCTATGATGACACTTGGAGTGATGTTTTCAACACTAGAAGAGGATTCCGCTACCTGTACCAAGATTTTAGCGGGTCCACGAATTGTCATAGCCGGTGGAGCATATCCTAAACCAAAGTATTAAGCATATTTCTTGGGAGATGTAGGATAAACCAAAAGGGGTTTTGTAACACCTTGTTCATCAGCACCAAGTCTTATTCCACGGTAAGGCATTTTGGTACAAATTTGAAATGGTACAGGATATGTTTCTTTAAAGTATTCCATATTCACAGGTGCTAGGGTGGTTTCATCACTGTATAGCCAATCACTTAGAGCTATTTCTTCACTTCTTCTTCTCTAGAGACCTATTCTAGTACAAAGGGAATTTTGTCGTTGATCCTGCGTTGCTGCTCTTTTTCCTTCTTTAGAAGATGACAACCATGGGAACGGGGGGACAATGATAACTATCCCACGTGGAAGGCATTGTGAAGCTCATATTCGTCACACCCTTTGTCTACAATCTTGACCTTCTGATGTGTATGGGTGGAAGATGAGGTGGAAGTTTGTGATCGTTTGATGGTGACGTGTGGCGTGAATGATGATGTGGATGGAATGGATAAGGGATCTTTGACATGATCCCCATAGGTACTCGGACAATGGAATTGTCTATCATAAACAACCTCTAAAGATTTGCAGTATTCAAAAGGTTGTTGATCGGCGAGAATGGTGACCTTCACACTGTTATGAGGGAATTTGAGGCATTAATGGTAGGTGGATGGAACGGCTTGCATAGCATGCAACCATGGTTGACCTAGGAGGAGATTATATGGAAGGTCAAGATCAATCACGTGACATAGAGTGGGCATGGTGAGTGGGCCTACCTTGATAGGAAGGCATATAATGCCTTTAGATTCTCTTTCCACGTTGTTGTATGCCTTGATGGAGATAACCAAAGATTCCAAGTTAGTCGTTGAATACCCCAAGAGTTTTATTAATTTTAATGTACATATGTTCAAGCTGGATCCATTATCCAAGAGGACCCTCTTGATCTTATGGTTGGTGATTTGGACTTCGATGTGGAGCGCTTTGTTATGTGTGGGATCGATGGGTAGCATGTCAGCATGGCTAAAAGTGAGGTGATAGGATGAAGATAGTTGAGCGACAAGGTTTTGAAATTGGGCGGAGGTATGTTGGTAGGAACGTGAGACTCTTGGACAGCCTTGTCAAGTATTTCCCAGTGGATGGCAGATGTCCTAAGGAGTTCTAAGATGGAGATTTGTGCGGGAGTCTTTCCAAGATGGTCGAGGAGGTTGTATTCGGAAGCGGTAGTAGCAGAGGATGGGGATGGTCCCTTTATGGTTATACGCCCATGGCGGGTGGTAAAAGAACATTCGGGGGTGGTATTTTTGATTTTGATGCTGGCAACACGAGTAAAATCAAAATCAATTCCACCCACTATTTTATCGTAGGGAGGCGGAACGTTGTTGTAGTTGACGTTGTTGGTTTGGTTGTTTGGATCAGCCTTGGAGAAGGATGGTTTGGATGCGGTTTGATTATTATTGTGGTGGGGTAGAGGGTCTTGGTAGACGCCTAGGCCATCATTAGGTGATGTATTGTTGTGGTCTTCCATTTGGATTCTGCCATGTTCAATGAGGTCTTGGACATAGTTTTTCAATTTCATACATTTGCTTGTGGCATGGCCCTTGATGTGATGATAGGCACAATATTCATTTTCTTTGTACCACGTGGGTTTAGGTTGGTTTTTCGTCAAATGGTTTTGTTGTGGGGAACTCAACCATGTCAGCTCAGAGTAAATTTTGGAATACAACCTCGAGTCGTTCACCCAATGGAGTATATTTACGTTTTGGATTGTTAAGGGGATCCCGCTTTGGAGGAGCAGATGAAATGGAAACATTGTTTGAAACATTGTGGACTACGTTTGTCTCTTTTGGTTTAGGAGTGGCGATTTGGATGTACTTGGAATCAATAGCACCATTTCCTACGGTGTTCTTGTTTTTAGCCCAAAATTTAGGTTTGTCATTGGATGTTTTGTCGTTGTCATTCTTGTTATAGATTTTGAATAAAAACTTTGCAATAAGGGCTTTTTCAATGGTGACCCCTTTTTCTATGATTTTGTCAAAGGTCAATGCACAATGTACTGACAAATGGAAGGTCATCTCTTGGTTGAGGTTTTGGATGAAAATATGAATGAGTTGTTTCTCAGGGGTTGTCCAAGGTAGCCTACTATCAAGGGCTCTCCATCTTTGTACTATCAAGGGCTCTCCATCTTTGTAGATAAGCGGCAAAACTCTCACCACTTTGTTGTTTGGTGTTGCAAAGGTCGAGCATAGTGATCTCATGCTCTACGTTGTATGAGAAGTGGGTGAAAAATTTCTCTGAGAGATTGGCGAAAGTGGATATGGAGCCATAAGGCAAGTGCATGAACCATTATAGGGCTTGTCCTCCTAGGCTTTGTGGAAAAAGATGGAGGAATTGGTCATCATAGGCGACTTCTTGGCATGCCATGAAGAACTCCTTCATGTGGTTACGAGGGTTTCCTTTTCCTTTGTATTTATCAAATTTTGGCATTTCAAAGTGTTGAGGAAAAGGTTTGATGGCAATGTTTCTATCAAACGGGTAGGGACATAAGTCTTCAAACTTATAATGTTTCTTTTGTGTCCCTAGTTGGATGTTTTTAAGTGCATTTTTCATCTCTTTCCACTCTTGATCAAAAGGGTTAGCAAGAGGTGGTTGCGATGTGTGTTGGAGTAGGGGTTGTTGTGACGATGATTGTTGATATTGGGGATGGACATATTGTTGTTGTTGTTGGGGGTGGATGTATTGTTGTTGTGACGATGATTGTTGGTGTTGAGGATGGATGTATTGTTGTGTTTGTTATGTGTGTGGCGGAAGGCCTATAGTTTGCGTGTAAACATGGGACCCATGGGTTTGTTGTTGTGGAATGACTTGTTGATTTTGGGGTGGTGGTTGTTGTTGGGTGCTGTAAGGAGGTTGCATCAATGATCTATGGTGAGGTTGTTGATGCATGGGAGATTGATATGTGTGCGTGGGATTGGCATAGCTTGTCAATGGGTTTTGTGGTTGGTTGAGTGGATTCGCAATGGGTGTTCAAGTTGTGGGTGGTACCACCGTTTGTGTGATGATTGACCTTGGTGGAATGTTTAGTGGAGGGAGAGGTTGTGGTACAGTTGTGGGGGGTTCTTGTTGATTGTTTGGCATGGGTGGTATGGTGGTGATGGTGACATTAGAAGGTACCCCAAAAATGGGCATATCAGAGGGTAGTATGTCATAAGGCAACCCAACGGGGGGATTGGATGCTTGTGGTTGTGAAACATTTCTAGCCCTCATGTTTTGTCCCAAGGCGTGAACAATGGTGGTGTTCGAAGAAAAACTAGCCCATGGGTTGTCATAAATGGGTTCGTTTGGGTTAGGGACACGTCCGCATGGTTGATCGTGGATAGGTGTTGATGGTTTGTCATGAAAGATGGTTTTGAGCTTGTCATGATCATATGAGTATGGAAGGTGCGCACCATGTTCAATGAGATGTTCAAGGAATTCATCGTTATGGTTGTCAATGAATTGGTCAAACTTGTTGTGTAACCCCTTTTCATTAAGGAACTCGACAAAGGTAGGGGAATAAGTTTGATGAGGATGAGTGGATGCTTCACCTATTTTAGGTTGGTTGACATATTCCTCCATGTTGCTCGTGGTAGAGCCACTAGGAGAGAGGGGTTGGTAACGAGCGTCCATTTTCTTAGCTTGTGATCATGTGATGGGAGGCATAAAGGTGAATTTGGGTTAGATTTGGATGATGAGGTACCAATGATGAGAGGTGGAGATTAGGTCCAAAGTCTAGATCAAGATGATTAAAGGATGATGGTTATCCTATATACTTAGGGTAGACAAAGAGTCTAAGCAAAAGGACAATAGGATTATTTTCCTTGGGGTAGACAAGACGCACCAAGCAAAATGTGATTTCTTGGAATCCACTAACTTAGGAGTTGTCAAGATTCCTAAGCCAATTTATCCAAGGGGGGTCGATGATTCCTAGTTTATACTAAACTTAAGATGAACAAAGTCTCAAGATTAATACAAACAAAAGGACAATTTTGATCTAGAGTTTTAACCTTAGGATTTGGGTGCGATGTGGGTTGGTTTCATTGATTTGGATGAGCGAATGATTGGATGAGGTTGCAATTGGTTGAGGATGAGGATTGATTATATGTTGATGTGGATGGATTAGGGATGGTAAGATTGATTTAGGATACTATAATTAATTAAGTCTAGTGATGTATGACAAACAAAGTTTCAACTAATGATGTCTTAGGACCAATTATGGATGGAGTGGGGAATTTGGATGCTAGTGAGGATAATGGCAAGGATAAGGATAAATGATTAGAATGGATCACAAGCTAAGAGTAATAAATGGACAAGGACATGGATTGAGGTGGTATGTAATGTTGAAGGATGACATGGAACGGGGGTTGTCAGCAACCACAAGGACAAAAATTTGACTTTATGATGAATTTTTGGGCTGGGCACTGATACAAAGGCTTAGGTGCTGATTGAGATGACTAGGCACTGATGCAAAAGCCTGGGCACTGATGTGGAGGTCTGGGCACTGATGTGCAGGTCTAAGCGCTGATATGGGACAGTGATGATTTGGTGTGATTTTTAAGGTGGTGAATTGAATTTTTGGCAAATTTTGGGCTTTGGATGTGATGTTTTTGGACTTTGGAGGCTAAATGATGGATTTGGGAAGTTTGAATGTTTGAATGTTTTACTTTTTCAAATGGCTCAAATGATGTTTGGGTTATGTCAATGATAGTCTTCTTTGGCAAGCAATACAAACATTCCAAACAAGAGCATACAATGGCCAAAGGTTTGACGTGACGTATAAGCGTAATGTGTATGTTTAAGAAACCCCTCAAGGCCCAAATCTCCATGGGTATAACACAATCGAAAACACTTGAAAGCAATGCTTAAACTACCTAAGGTCAATGTGAATGGCAGCTTGTCAAGCTCACAGCGTGGAATCTCTGACTCAAATACAAACACATAGATAAGCACATGTGCGATTATATTGTCTTCTCGAGAGAGGATGGCTAGGGGCCTCCTCCACTGGAAGGATGACGCAATCACCCTCTCCCCAGAAAGCTACGTATAGCTTATGCTAAGCCGAGGATTTCTATCTCATCTCAAGGGAGCCAATGGTGAGAATCTACAGGGGATGATGTTTCCCCTTGCCTTGAACAAACCACCACAAGGTTAAAAAGGGTAGGCCTCTACCTTAAGGTGTTTAGTAAGTGCATTCATTTAGGTGGTCATATGTACGGCGATTTGCTCCGATTAGGAGGCCTCCCAAGCTACAGAGGTTACACTCTACAGGTTTTAATGCACCACAAGGGGTACTGAGGGAGACATTCATCGGTATGACATAACAACACCTGTTGCTTGCAACTTTTGTCACGAACACATTATTTTATATAGCGGCTTGAAAGAGCTTGGCTTTAGCTTGTTGCCGCTTGGGTCATTCCCACCTTTCGAAGTAGGGTGGCAGGCCCTCTAAGGGTTCAACAAAAGTAACACAAGTGCAAAAAAACTTTTGATCCCCAAGTTCATATGGAGATGCGAGGGGAGAGCATACATATTTTTGGCTTGAGTCACACTAGACAATGTTCATTTTTAAATCTTGACACCAATGGTGCGAGGGAAGAGCATACACTTCCACAACACTAACAAAACCACAAGACACTTCACACAAATTTTTGTTCATTTTTGTTGTTTAAATGAGTGAGAATGCAAAGTTGTTGTTCTTTTTAATCCAATGAGTGTGATAATGCAAGTTGTTCTTTTTAACTGAATGAGCGTGATAATGCAAGTTGTTCTTTTTAACCCAATGAGCATAATAATGCAAGTTGTTGTTCTTTTTAACCCAAGGAGCATGATAATGCAAGTTGTTCTTTTTAACCTAATGAGCGTGATAATGCAAGTTGTTCTTTTTAACCCAATGAGCATGATAATGCAAGTTGTTCTTTTTAATCCCAATGAGATATGCCTAAGATTGTACAAGCAAATTCATACAAAAGGCATCAAAATAACGTGTTTTTAACCTAACAAATCCCTACAAGGAACGTGTTAATAGTTTGATATGAGTTCTTTGACAGTCGAATGAGGCTGCAAAACAAAAATTTAGTCAAAAAATCCAATTTAGGACTAGGCACCAATTTGTGGCACTAGGCACTGATGTAGAGGTACATGCGCTGATTTGAGTTTGGTGGAGTTTCCCAGTTCCAAAATGCACTTTTCCTGCAAAACAGAGAGTCAAACCTGCAGGAAATGATGGTTAGAGGCTCATAAACCACAATCCAACATTATCTTCATCAAGAAAGCCCATGACATGTTAGTTCTATCCTAAGTCCAGACGACCGCTGATTCAAGAGACTGGGCACTAATCCACTATGATAGGCATTGATCCGAGACAGACATCACCTCCCCCTTGTAAAATTGATTTTTCTTGCAAAACAGAGAGCTAATGTAGCCAAAAAGTCAATAAAACATCATTTAAAACACCATGCAAGCATAAAATACTGAATTTGACCTAAAACCCATGAGAAATTAGTGATTTTATCTTATTTCTAGATGGGCGTTGATCTGTTGGGCTGGGCATTGATATGCTAGATAGGTGCTACTTTGCAGAAGTTTAGGCACTGATCCGCCCTGTCACAAGAAAAAATTCACAAACATGTAAATTTGTTAACTAAAAAGGTAGTGGGGTCCCACCGGGCGTGCCAAAAATGTCTACCTATGAAAATGAGACCCTAAATGGATGCAAATTCAACCTAGAATGCAATTAATCTCAAGTCCAAGGGACCTCAAGATTGGACTAAATCACTACTATGCTTTTATACTAAATCATGCACCCTATCTAAGCAAACTAGTGATGATATGTCCTAATGGATGATATACTAAGATAAACTAGTTGGAATTGCACTAATTCTAGTTATGTTGAGCACTCAAATTGGCAAAATAACTTTGCATAAAATGACTTATTCCAAATGGGAGGTGGAGGCCTCAATTTATAGATTTTTAGGGATGGGATTGGAGGGCTACGATCAATTTGGAGAATCAATGGTGGAGATTGCTTAAGGATCCTCAAGCAAGGAGAATTGGACAAATGGCATGTTTGGATTGAATGAGAGTGTTGCCCCAAGATTCAAGGGATGATCAATGGATGAGAATGCAAGTTTGAATGGATGGATGGCTAGGATTGGGTAGGTGTATGACATGTAAGGACTCATTTATGAAAAGGTAAGGCTTGGACTTTGTGAGAAATTTTAAATTCCATGGAGAGTGTTGGTACTCATTTTGGCCTGGAGTTTGATCTTGCATGTTGGAGGGTTTCTTCATCTAAACCCTATGTCTTCTTGTCCATCGGCAGGAGCTTGGCGTTTCAGGGAACGTTCTTTTTGAGTGCTCCGATTGTGTCTTTGAACTTTCGGTTTGAACTTGAACCCTTTTTTTCAAGGTTCAAAGGTTCAATGGTTCATGGTTCAACGGTTCAGGGGCTTTGGTTCCTTATTTTCTGTAAGTGAATCCTTTGCTCATCTATGTGATCCAATCGGTATGGTTGAACCACCGTGTTGAACCACCCGCTTGAACCCTTTTCTTCAAGGTTCAACAGTTCAAGGTTCAATGGTTCAAAGTTTTATGATTTTGGTCTTATCGGAGTGAGCGGTATCATCGGCGAGGGAAATTCATGTTGGGTCGACAGTTGAAGGTCTGGCCGACGGTGATATTAGTGTTTGACATGTCGGGGTGACAATGGTGCAGGTCTCCCCGACGGAGTATGTTTTGAGCCTTCATCGATGTGACATGGAGTATCGGCCAGTGTTTTTTTTAGTTGCTCCGATGATGTGTGTCTGGCTGATGGGAGCAAGGAGTTTGGCCATCGGGAAGACTTCGTGCTAGGTCCGGCCGAAGGAGGTGCTTTCGGTGTGACATGAGCTATCGGTGGATGAGTTTTTGGCTAACCCGACGGAGTTAGTCATGCCGACGATGGGAGGCTTGGCCGATGGGGAGTCGTCGGTGTGTGTCTGGCCGATGGGAATTTGGAGGGTGTCTATCAACGTGAGTTGTATTGTCAGCCTAGTCGATGGAAGGTAGCCCGATGGTCTATCTCTGGCCGATGATGGGGAATGTATAGTTTGCATCGGCCAGACATTTGAGATCGGTGAGAGTTTGCTTGGCTTGGCCGATGGTTTTTGTCTTGGCGACAGGTGTGTATGGAATGGTCATCGATGAGACTTTGTTCATCGGTGGGGAAGCTTTTGGGTTGGCCGATAGACTATCTCTGGCTGACAGAGGATTGCGATGGCTTCATCGATGTAACACATGAGGTCGGCCAGAGGATTTTTGGATGCTCTGATGGTGTGGGTCACGCCGACGGAGGTGGGAGTGTAGTTTGCATCCGCGAGACTGTTGAGATCGGCAGGAGAATTGTGGGGTGTGCCGATGGCTTGGGTCTTGGCGATAGGCTTTGGGTGAAGGATCGTGGGTCAAGCGCGGCAAAAGCGCTCGACGCTTATTATGCATGTGGCCCCATTTATGAATTGCTAAAGTGGTCTCCTCACCATGCATGTGGGACTAATCTCCCTGCATATTTGAACCTTTAGTAAAATGCATTTTGGCGGGAAGCTCCATTCTGAACAGTGCGACGGTTTCTGAGTGAAACGTAGGTGGTTGAGCCATCAATGGCGACTGTGCTGAAGCGTGGGCGAGTTGTTGAACAGTCATGTACCCAATTTTTGGCATGAGGACTTCCAGAGGTGGCGCAGGGCTCGAGGTCTCTCTTGTCTGTTGCAGCAATAAATTTTGAGTGCCATTCCTTTGTGGGATCTGTATCTGACATTTTTTGATGTCCACCATGTAATTAATGCTGAGTACACTTCTTTGGCTGCTTTAAGCAGGAAGTGTTACTCATTTTTGTGGTTGTTGAAAGTTAAACATTTGGCTCTATAATATAATACAGTTGGTTTTGGTTGCTCTATGCAGCAAAACTTGTGAGTTTATGTATCTCTTGTTGTATGTTTTTTGCATGAATCCGCTGATTTCATGGTTAATTTTATATGAATAATGTTATGTTTGCATGTGTTGTGCTAATTCTGTCTCCATTGTTGCATGTATCTTTCTTCTGAGTCTAGGTATTCAAGGAATGTCTAAGATTCTAGAACATAGAATTCCTGTGTTGAATGTTTAATCTCTTAACTTCTGCTCAAGGGGTAGATCAAATTGTTCTCAGATTGAATATGGGGAAGGATATACTGCAATAGGGATGCCATAAGTATAGATAGCTTAACACTTTGTATTGGGAGATATCTGTAAGGCAGGTATCACATGTGTCCCCTTGAAATCCAGTTTTAGTTGTTCATGCTGATCATTCACAGGTGTATGTCTACTGAATCCAAGCCCTGGATAGGCACCGATCTAGCTTTGTGTTTGTGTTATATACCATGTCCAGCTTTGCATCCAAATACAAAATCAAAATCAAAATCCAAAACAACCATTAGGGCAGTAGAATTAGTTTTAGGATCCAAGTCCTCTGTCTACAACTGCAAATAGGCCCAAAGCTAGCCCCTTTGCTCTTATCTTACAGTTTTGGTCTACTTACAGGAGGACTTATCTTCTTTCTGTCAGCATCCCAGCCTTTGTATGCATATCCTCATGGATGTTGAGTAGGGAATACCCCCCTAGGTTTTGCAGAGCCTGAAGAAGAAGAGGAGATAAAATATAGAGTCTATCTCCTACACTGTTGGCCCCTGGCTCAGAGATCCTGTTGATCATTGATGGCTACCTTGTAGGGAAATCTGGGAGTAAGCATCCAGTATGGGAAAAAACCAACAGAAATTGGTGACTCTACTGGGGAGTGATTTGAAAATTGTTATTTTTTGTCCTCCCTGGTGAAATATTTGTGGCCCATCCGAGTCGCAACAGAAATTGGTGACTCTACTGGGGCGACAATGTCATATCCGTGAAGCTTGAGTCTAAGAAATTGAAGAATCAGACCTGGAGGTGCCTTGTTGCAGCAAAAGAAAAAGTTTTATCTGTGGCTCTGCTGGTGGATGACCCAGAAAGAAAGAAATCAATTTTCAGCTTCAGCCTGTTTGAAGCTCATTCCTCTGCCAAGGAGGTGGCGACTCTGTTGAATGAATCTATCAGCTGCTGCAACATATCCAGGTATTTCAAGTTTTTGAAAAGTTCCCTATTTGGTGAAATAGCACTGGTTAAAAGGGAAACATTGGTGAAAACAGAGCTTGCATGCTTTTGTTAGAACCTACTCTATATTTCAAAAGGGCATGCAATGTTGTTTAAAAGACTCATATAGAGGACTTTAGGCAGGTTGAAATAGCAGTTTATATTTTAAGGGCCTAAGGTCATATTGTGATTGAAAATCTGAGTAGAGAAGAGGGTTGCAAAAACATAAAGGATGTATTATCAGCCTATGCACCCTTGTGAAGTGTCAAGTGCAAAAACATATAATAGTCAGTCCCAATCATGTAATAAAAGAGGCTTCAACCTAGATAGATATAAGCCCATAAATTTCAGTGGCATTTGTGGCTACCCAAATGCTTTTCCACCTAAAATCAGAAAGTATTTGCCCAAATTTAGTGGTGCAAAGGATGAATCAGCTAAGAGACACTTGCAACAGTTTATAAATGTGATAGATGACTTTGAGATTGACCATGAGGACGTGGTTATGAGATTATTTGTTCAATCTCTAGATGAAGATGCAAGGAACTGGTTTTCCTACCTTCCAGCTCACTCTGTCAGCTCTTGGCATGGTTTTAAATCTGCATTTCTAGTACAATATGGTGAAAGGATCTCTGAATATGCAGTTATTAGTGACTTTATGTATATCCACATTGAAGAAGATGAGTTGATCCTAGCCTTTAACCTCAGATTTATGAGGGCATTGAATAGAATTCCAGAATGCATGAGACCTGATGATGCACTATGCTTAGTCATCTATTTGGGAGCATTTGACAAAAAAATGAGTTATAGATTGAGAGACAAGGAGCCCACCACATTGCATCAGGCACATCAGTTTGCAATAGATATTGAAAACAATTGGAGGTATGGAATACAAAAGGGTTATTTTTCTGAAAATTTTTGTTGTCCTGCAGCCCCCAATGTTAATGAAAGTTTTAATTCAGATGTTGACAATGAATGTCAAAGTAATCACACCCCTGCTATCCTAGTTTTTGCATCATTCCAAGTTGATGATGTTTTTGTTATAGACGAGGATGTCTTGATTTGCCCAGTAAATGAAGTTGAGAACAATGGTTTTTCAAGTAGTATTTGCATGCAAGTCCTCATCAAAGAGCCTTCATGTTTAAATGATCCAGTTGTACAAAGTTGTGATCATGTGGATCAACAGTCAGTATCAATTTCATTAGGAAGTATTAGAGGGCTGGAAAATGATGCAGATAGCTCAACTTCAGAATGCATTGAAGTAGCAAAAATCTTGTATGTGGGGCAATCAGATGATAAAAATGATATCCATGATCAATTCATGGACCAGGTTTGTTCTCCTTATGACTCTAGATCTGATAGTAATGAAGAAGAATTGGACTGTCATGAAAAAGAAGCAGAGAACTTTGCAGTGAATATAAATCCCCTTTATGATGAGTCTGCAGATGTCTTTGATACTGTGAGTCCTGACTTTCAGTGGTGCAGGATTAATCCTCTTTTTGAGGATGATGATGAATATAAAGAGACAGTTGACCTAGTGATACATCAGTTTGTGAGGGGGGGCATATGAATCAGATATCTTCAGTTCTTGTGAAGATAGTATGGATTTGCAAACTGTGGATAATGTATGTTCATCATCACTTGATCCAGACATGTGCAACATTGGGTGTGTGGATCAGGATTTGTTTTCAATATCAATAAATATTGGGGGTCTCATATTTTCTGAATGTCTTTAGCTTTTGGATCAACTAGATGAATGCCTGGTGATATGTAACAGCCAGGTGGAGGAGGAGAATATACCATCTGAAGAGTATAACATGCATATGTTGCTTAATGCTGAAGGATTTTTTAGCATGTATGGCTGCATGTTTGATTTTGAAATGCAGAGTGACAGAGGCAGTACTACAAGTGGCAAGTTGTCAAAAATGGTGGAATATCTAATTGAGCAGATGACCTTATGGGCAAACTATGCCAATCTTTTCAATTGGGATTGGGATCTTTCAGTTTGGAATCAGGCATTTGGCAAGAAAAAATTTTGGTTCTTCCTTTTTGGCTACCCGGGGCCACCCAAGTGATGACTAAAAATATAGTTTTTGTGCAGGTTGGTGCAATGATCGACTCTGTTGCCCAATAGATATGGCCCAATCTGCGAAACCAAAGATTCTGAGGTCCTCGCTGCAGTTTTGCACCTGCACGTCCCCAGACAGAGCCAGTGTTGGTACTCATTTTGGCCTGGAGTTTGATCTTGCATGTGGGAGGGTTTTTTCATCTAAACCCTAAGTCTTCTTGTCCATCGGCAGGAGCTTGGCGTTTCGACGAACGTTCTTTTTGAGTGCTCCAATTGTGTCTTTGAACTTAAACCCTTTTCTTCAAGGTTCAAAGGTTCAATGGTTCGTGGTTCAACGGTTCAGGGGCTTTGGTTCCTTATTTTCCGTAAGTGAATCCTTTGCTCATCTATGTGATCTAATCGGTATGGTTGAACCACCGCGTTGAACCACCCGCTTGAACCTTTTTCTTCAAGGTTCAACGATTCAAGGTTCAATGGTTCAAAGTTTTATGATTTTGGTCTTATCAGAGTGAGCGGTATCATCGACGAGGGAAATTCATGTTGGGCCGACAGTTGAAGGTCTGGCCGACGGTGATATTAGTGTTCGACATGTCGGGGTGACAATGGTGCAGGTCTCCCTAACAGAGTATGTTTTGAGCCTTCGTCGATGTGGCATGGAGTATCGGCCAGTGTTTTTTTAGTTGCTCTGACGATGTGTGTCTGGCCGATGGGAGCGAGGAGTTTGGCCATCAGGAAGACTTCGTGCTAGGTCTAGCTGAAGGAGGTGCTTTCAGTGTGACATGAGCTATCGGTGGATGAGTTTTTGGCTAACTCGACGAAGTTAGTCATGCCGACGATGGGAGGCTTGGCCGATGGGGAGTCGTCGGTGTGTGTCTGGCTGATGGGAATTTGGAGGGTGTCTATCGACGTGAGTTGTATTGTCGGCCTAGTCGATGGAAGGTAGCTCGATGGTCTATCTCTAGCCGATGATGGGGAATGTATAGTTTGCATCGGCCAGACCTTTGAGATTGGTGAGAGTTTGCTTGGCTTGGCCGATGGTTTTTGTCTTGGCGACAAGCGTGTATGGAATGGTCATTGGTGAGACTTTGTTCATCGGCGGGGAAGCTTTTGGGTTGGCCGATAGACTATGTCTAGCCGACAGAGGATTGCGATGGCTTCATCGGTGTAACACATGAGGTTGGCCAGAGGATTTTTGGATGCTCCAATGGTGTGGGTCACGCCGATGGAGGTGGGGAGTGTAGTTTGCATCGGCGAGACTGTTGAGATCGGTAGGAGAATTGTGGGGTGTGCTGATGGCTTGGGTCTTGGTGATAGGCTTTGGGCGAAGGATCATGGGTTGAGCGCGGCAAAAGCGCTCGACGCTTATTATGTATGCGGCCCCGTTTATGAATTGCTAAAGTGGTCTCCTCACCATGCATGTGGGACTAATCTCCCTGCATATTTGAACCTTCAGTAAAACGCATTTTGGCGGGAAGCTCCATTTTGAACAGTGCAACGGTTTTCGAGTGAAACGCGGGTGGTTGAGCCATCAATGGCGACTGTACTGAGGCGTGGGCGAGTTGTTGAACAGTCATGTACCTGATTTTTGGCATGAGGGCTTCCATATGGTGGCGCAGGGCTCGAGGTCTCTCTTGTCTGTTACAACAATAAATTTTGAGCGCCATTCCTTTGTGGGATCTGTATCTGACATTTTTTTATGTCCACCATGTAATTAATGCTGAGTACGCTTCTTTGGCTATTTTAAGCAGGAAGTGTTACTCATTTTTGTGGTTGTTGAAAGTTGAACATTTGGCTCTGTAATACAATACAGTTGGTTTTGGTTGCTCTGTGCATCAAAACTTGTGAGTTTATGTATCTCCTGTTGTATGTTTTTTGCATGAATCCGTTGATTTCATGGTTAATCTTATATGAATAATGCTATGTTTGCATGTGTTGTGCTAATTCTGTCTCCAGTGTTGCATGTATCTTTCTTCTGAGTCTAGGTATTCAAGGAATGTCTAAGATTCTAGAACATAGAATTCCTGTGTTGAATGTTTAATCTCTTAACTTCTGCTCAAGGGGTAGATTAAATTGTTCTCAGATTGAATATTGGGAAGGATATACTGTAATAGGGATGCCATAAGTATAGATAGCTTAACACTTTGTATTGGGAGATATCTGTAAGGCAGGTATCACATGTGTCCCCCTGAAATCAAGTTTTAGTTGTTCATGCTGATCATTCACAGGTGTATGTCTACTGACTCCAAGCCCTGGATAGGCATCGATCTAGCTTTGTGTTTGTGTTATATACCATGTCCAGCTTTGCATCCAAATACAAAATCAAAATCAAACTCCAAAACAACCATTAGGGCAATAGAATTAGTTTTAGGATCCAAGTCCTCTATCTACAACTGCAAATAGGCCCAAAGCTAGCCCCTTTGCTCTTATCTTACAGTTTTGGTCTACTTACAGGAGGACTTATCTGCTTTTTGTCAGCATCCCAGCCTTTGTATGCATATCCTCATGGATGTTGAGTAGGGAATACCCCCCTAGGTTTTGCAGAGCCTGAAGAAGAAGAGGAGATAAAATATAGAGTCTATCTCCTACACTGTTGGCCCCTGGCCCAAAGATCCTGTTGATCATTGATGGCTACCTTGTAAGGAAATCTGGGAGTAAGCATCCAGTCTGGGAAAAAACCAACAGAGAGGACAAGTGGAATTTAAAATTAGAAGAATAGTGTTCAAATAGTGCCACATGAAATTTTAAATTGGAAGGAATAGTGACACATGGAGTGGGATGGAAGAAATAGGACAAATGTACTCAATTTGGAAGATTTGCCCATGCTTCCAAAGTACCACTTGTCATGTACATGTGTGTACATTGGATGACAAGTGGACTTCTAGAAACATGGGGGTTTGTAATGATGAATTAATTAAAATTAATTCATGTGCACATGGATTAGAAGAAAATAATTATGATTACAAAAAGTAATCAAAAGTGCACAAAATAGATAATTAAATAAATATGGTAATTTATTTAAATTTTGGAATGAACTATAGTCAAAAATATTTAATTTTCAAACTATAGAATAGGAATTTGATTTTTATGATAGGATAAAGGCGCAGAACAAATTAATTAAATAATTAAAAAAATATTTAATTAATAATTAGATTAGATGAAGTGATGTGGGTGGATTAGGGTTGTATGCACAGGTGAATGAAATTGTTTGTGACCATTTTCAGGTGTCTACAATTTTCTTTCTTGGAATGGGTATGATTAGATAATCTTTCGTATATTTAGTTTCATGCAAAAATTATAATCAAGTTTTAGTTAAATCTGGATTTGAGGGAAAGGGATGATTGCAGTAAACACTACCTCCTTATCTTATAGAAAGTTTATAATTGTTTTCTGGGTTGTATTCCCCTTATTCTTAACTTTCCAAAACATTTTAAATTTTAGAATTCCACTAAGAAATAAGAAAGTTATGACATATTTACTACTGGGTGGTTTTTCATGTTAAGGCTATTTCTATTCAATTATTTCATTTTATTCTTATTCTTAAATTTATTTCTATTCATTGAATTAAGTTTGATATTGGATAGGAGACTAATTTAATTAAATGCATTTTTTCTTTAATACATTATTTATATTATGCTTAATATTATTGTGTGCTTGTATTGGTAACAATGGTAAGAGGTAGATTTTGAGTTTGAAAAAAGATAATAGAAAGATTTTATTTCCAATCATCTAGAATGTTTTGTCCACACTTGAAATGGTTTTATATAGGTCAATAAATAAAGTTGTGAATCTCATTTAAGTAAGTAGAGTGAATTATTTTCTTAAAATCTTTTATGTGTAACTAGTCATGTATGAAAGAAAAGAACTCTAGAGATACTTGAGCATTGCTCTAATGACTTAGGAATTGAAGGTTTTCTTATTGAATGAAAAATGTAGTAGGCTCTTCATTAAATACCTTAAGCTATATTTTACTTGTTTTTGGATAATAAAAATGTAGATTAGAATTTAGGAATGAAGCTAAAACTTTAAATTATAGTATAGATGAAGATGAGAGAAATATAATAGAAAGTGTGTTTCATATCAATGTTCATGGGAATGAGTAGGTAGAAATTACAAGTTAAAATTACGTTTAATTTATTAATATCATATATGTTCTTAGATCTCTAATAATTATATTTTAATACATTTGTTCTAGTATGGTGTAGGGTTGACTATAAAGGGTTCATTCTTTTAATAAGTCTCGGATGATATAATGAATTAGTGAATATATGATGATAATTTCATATTAATGTTAGAAACTAAATATTTAATGATTTGTCTAGAATCTTCTTATATTTAGAATTAAATTGGGATTGAATTATTTAGTAAGAGCAATTAATATATTTGATTAGAGAATTTAACTTGATAATATTGTCTAGAAGAAACTTTTTATGTTTAATCTTCATTCATATTCTACCTTTTATTATGATTTGGTTAAGAATATTTTATCATGTTAGCCAAGTTAGGATTAGAATTAAAATAATAGACTAAACAATTAGTTTGCAAATGCTAGTATAGTTAGAAAAATCATATAAAATATAATCATAGATTAGACAAAAATTGTGTAACTGTTTCAATAATGTCTATTTAATATTTTTTATCATTATTGTTGACTTTGATGAAGTGTGAATACTTGATTTGGAAGTTACCATATTAAATCTTGAATTATTGATAAAATTGAGAAAACTTTTTTGAGAATATTATTGCAACCTTTCTATGGTGGTTGAACCTAGGATGTATCAATGGTAAAATGATGACATGTTATGTCTATCGTTGTTTGATGCATCGTAGGAAGTTGAATGTAAAAAATAATGAGTAAATTAGTCATCATTATTTGAGCATGTGTAAATGATGTTCTTTCATCTATTCTAAGTGAGTAGATATTGCATGCATTAGTAAGGTGTCGATAAGGGTTTTATGTGTTTGTTAATGATAAAATATATATATTGTAGAATAGTGCTATAAATCATTTTATTTAGAACTTGAATATAAGATGATAATTTTCATAATTATGAGACTTTTTCATTTATTGCAATCTAAGTAATTGTTTGTGGAAATTTATGCTTTTTATCTGAGAGAATGGTTGGAATATTTTTGTTGTTATAACTCCCCTATTTTACCCATGTAGGGATTATTTATAAATTTAATTATTGCATGCACTTTTTAGAACTTGAATGATTTAGTCAGCGTATGCTATATTTAATCTTGAGAACAATAGGGATGTGTGCATTAATTGGTTTATTGATTTTAGAAAATATTATGTGATGAACTAGATCCCTTATGAGTTATTGTATCTAAGTCAACTTTATGGTTGCAAGACTAGTTTACCTTGAACTACGAAGTCTCTGTGACACATATATATAGGCAAGGCCATCATGGATGAGCCCCCGAGACATTAGGTCTGGCCCTTAGGGTCGGTAGACTCGTCATCTTGTGGAATGATATCTAATATGTTTATTTATTGACTTTGTGGTACTAATGTTTACATTTAGTTGTGCAGATCCAGGATTATTACTTGTGTAGGGTATTGGTGCTAAGAAAGTATTTTCCCACTTTGCGAATGGATGATCATATGGCATTTACTGTAAATGTGTATAATTGTGTAAATGTTTGTATCTTAAATTTTCATTTATGATGAATGATTATAACTTATGTTTAATATGAAGTTTATTAAGTTAGAATAAGTGAATTTCCTCATGTCATCGTATTTCATTCATTATTTCTTATTTAATTAATTTATTATTGTTATTTATTGATATTTTTCATGGGTAGGCATTACACCAGGAGGAGGCTACTAGAGTTTAGCTCCCAACTTAGGACAATTTCTTTGCAAGTGAATATACTCATGGCATGCACGACAACAAAATGGTAGTGCTTCGTAGTCAAACTGTTGGATCCAGCTCATGCTACCTAATCTAATTTCTAGAGATTCAGACAAAAGATTATTTAAATTAATTTCCACATAAAGACAAGCAAAAGTGGCTACCTTACGATCAAGGGTCTGACGGGACAGACCCAAGGGTTTCCCCAAAACCGCAACAATGGAGTGCAAAATGTCCTGCCACTAGTACTCCATTGGAAGCTGAGGTAGATGAATCCAAACATGAATCTTAGACCCGAAAGCTCTTCCATAGGATCAAACCCTAGATGCCATGGATTGATAAAAATCCCCACCTGATTATGAAAACAGAGGCCTCCCTCGAAGATTGAATTCAGATCTACTAACCAGGAGAACACCACTTCATAGTATTAACATTATTAAAATGATAGGCACTAATTTAAGTTTATTTAGCTTGAATTACCAAATAATTATAGAAAATATACACTCTATGACTAATGTCAAAGATTTAGGAAGATCCTTAATGCTCTTTCCCTTAATGCACAAGCCAAATATATTAAAATTTTATATTGTACCTCTAGAAAACTACCTATAATGGAAATGAAAGGATAGTTGGTGAGGTACTTCATAGGCCCCTTAAATTATAATTAAAATCCCTTGGGGTTAAAAAACTCTTAATGGCCTCAATTGCACTTGACACGTGTTAAAAGATCCTAGGGCAATTTGATAAGAGATTAATGATAAACATGAGGGCTAAAAAGACCATGTCTAAATATAATGATCAAAGTGTCAGTGTTTATATGGTTTAACTCAATAAACATGAGCAAGGCCTTCCACTTGAGGATTCTAGGGGAAAATGACCTGTTGGTGATTGTTTTGATACAATCATAACAATTAGTTAAAATTCACATAAAATGAACCAAAACTGACTTGAAAGATATGAAGGAATCGGTTAAGATTCACTTAATCCCAAGTTTAATATGGTAAGGTCTTGACCTGTTGGGCAAATTTAGTTGGTCAATGTGAAGCTATAATGTTCAAGGGGCCTTACATAGTTTAGGGTTTCTTGATGATTAATTGGACTCAAACTATGCAAAAAGATCATAAATAATCAGCAAGTTGTTCATTCCTTTTGCATAAAATATTACTATGCTGCAAAACTTTTGAATGGTCTTCTTGAATTATTGCAGCTTTCTTCTCTTTATATTTATGAAAACTGTCTTCTTCAAACTTAGTTATACATGCTTTTCAGATGTGAGGCAATTTCCTTTAGACTTCTACGTTTTAAGCTAAGTATTTTCAGATGGGTTGGGAAAAGTTAGAAAGATCTAATCTAAACTCCATTCATTCTACCAAAGGATCTAATTGTTCTGTTATGCACTTTATAAGTATTGCAGCAAATTGATCAAATCCATAGACAAAAAAAACCTTAAATGTAAGTTCTGAGCATTTTCACAAACATACACTTAAGATTGCAAGCTCTAAGAGAAAATGTCTCAAACACAATGAAGAGCAAGAAAACACTCAAAAGATAGATGCAGAATTCCAGATTCAATTATATTAGAAACAGACAGTCATATAAGATTTACAATGTCTGAATGACTCTTAGCTTCATTGATCAAATTACAGAAAACTTACAAGCTTTACAGATATAGTAAGGAAGCTAGATGTTCCACGCATTCCTTATTGCAGACACAGGCGACCTCCTTCTTTTACTTCTAAACTAAAAGGTCCCTTTAATACAACTGCTAGCTATTTTCTAAAAAAAATCCCTGTGTAGCCCCTATGTAGAGTATTTCAGTGTATCCAGGCACAATATATAGACTTTGATTGTCCTCAATACAGTCCAAAAAACCCTAATTTAAACCCTGGTTCAAACCTCTAGTTACAACAATAAATGCTGGTGAACCAGTCTCTCAAAATATCTCTGAGTATACATCAAATCTGGGCAAAATATGACCTTCTGAAACCCTAGCAGCTCAATAATAACTTTTGTGGTCTGCTGCAGTAATGTATTCAGCTACATTTTGTCTTCATCAATGAAGACCCTTGACTTCCTCGCCCTTCGTCCTTATCTTCCCCTACTCTTGAGATCGGATTTCCCTCCTCCGTGATGTCATCGTCATCAAGTTTCAGCCCCTCTTCACCTGCAAACCTACAAAAAAAGATAAGCAAAAAGTATTAATTTTTTAATAAACCTGCAGGAAGGAAAACAATCTGCGTAAACTAGTCGTGACAGTGTGAACGTAGAAATCGAGCCCCAAATCTGTGAAAATGCGCATTCGAAATGCTTATTCGGCGCCCTAAACAGTCGGGTCAACCACCATTGACCAAAAATATGCAGTTGGGCCCTAAAATACCCTTAAATTCCATTGCTATGTCTTTCCCCACCTATCGATGTGAGATCCACCCATCGGCGAGTCCAAAAATTATCATACCGATCACTTTTGTTTGGCTGATATGGCCCTTTCAATATTCGGCTAAGTCTTTTCTTCTGTCGGCGTGACTTACGTTCATCGGCGTGGGCTAGAAATTTTATACCGATCACTCACCTTACGCCAATCGTTCTCTACTTTCTTTCCATCGGCATGATATTGCCTATCAGCGAGGCAATTTAGAACTTCACCGATCACTCAACTCTGGCCGATCGCCATTGTTTGTCATTGTGACTCTCGCCGATACCCTTTACTTCTTTCTATCGGCATAACATTGCCTATCAGCACGACCAAAATTATCTCCGCCGATCGTCATTGTTTGGCCGATGCGACTCCCGCCAATTTCCTTTGTTTCTTTTCTATCGGCGTAACATTGGATATCTCCCGCCGATGCCCTTAAATTCCTATCTTTCCATCAATGTAACACAAGACTATTGGCGAGGCAATTTAGAACTTCACTGATCGCCACTGTCTGCTCGATATCCTTTCTACTTTCCTTCTATCGGCATAACACTGCCTATCGGTGAGGCAATGCAGAACCTCACCGTTACCAAAAGTCACACCGATAGCAAAACATAAGCAACTCCCCACACCATCGGCAGGACCAAACCCTTCAGCGTGAAACTATCATCCAACTCCGATAGCCACAGTTAGGCCAATACTAAACGCTTATTGGTGAAACACAGGATATCGCAAAGACAAAACAAACCCCCGCCGATGTCAAAAGTTAGGCCGATGAGGGGGGGGATACACGCACTGCTCACTTTGTATCCAACCCTACACACAAGCATGGATACATACAAGAATCCTCCTTTTTTAATAAACTCGGGTCTGCGTATGCATGAAGTGCCCTGTATATTTCACCTGCCAAACATACAAACGTGAGATACAAAGTGGAATTAAAACAACAATTTTCTTTAACCTAAAACCACTTCGGGTCCACCTATATGTATCTATCAAAACTTTCACCAAATGCATACAAGGAAAAAGAAAAAAAACAAACGGCCTTATATATGAAAGTGATACACAAACCTGAATGTACATTTTACCAAAATGATCATAACTTGCAAAATATGGCCAATTTTAAGATGATTCAAAAAGCAACCCTAGCTTATTTTTCACAAGGAATCCAACCATATCATGCCCTGGTACTGAAAATGCATTTTTTCCCTATTTTTAACAAAGTTTGCAATCTTAACCCCTCTTTTTCCCTTTACCACCAAGCAAAACAACACACACAAAAAGCAAAAGCAAAAGTGACAGCAGGGGTCCTCATTTTGCTAAGGAGTAAAATGGGGCGTGTTGTGAACATCACAACATGACCCTTGTTTAAAACTTAATGTGAAGTAAATCCAATCTATGTAATAGGATCCTGGATATACAAATTACCTTTGATCTTGCATTGTTGTGTTTTCTTTTGTAGTTAAAAGGAATTACTTCATGCCAATTTACCACCACCGCATTTATATAATCACTACTAATAGAGGAACTCATAAGGGATTTGTATGATCTATGTTTGGGACTCCAAACAATTTTCTTGGAACCATCGGGCTTCTCTTATGGAAGTGTTCAATAATATAATAGGGAATAGTTTGGGTCTAAGCATTGCTTCTAGGAGTTATGATCTTGAAATAATTTAACCCTTGTATTTTCAAATACGCCATTCTCCTTATGCCACTCCCTCACCTAGTTGGCATTATAGTGAAAGTGTGCAAGTGGAATCCTCAATATAAATTAGATTTAATAACATAAATATCCACAATTGGTCACATGGCATATATGAGTGTGTATTTACTCTTTCAATTATATAATTGCTTAAAATTATCTTTAATCAATTTCATATATCAATTGATATAGATTGATATACACCAATAATTGAAATACATATAATTTATTTAATATGTATTGATTGTTAGTGTACATATCAATTGATATGGATCGATAGATCAATTGATATATAGATCAAATATTGAAATTGATATTTCTAGGGTTTCTAGATTGTATTATACTAAATTTTATATGCGATATCAATTGATATTTCTAGGGAACTTCTATTGTATCATATTATTTAATTTTATATCTATTTCAATTGTTGGTGTATATATCAATTGATATATCGATCAATATCAATTGATATTTCTAGGGTTTCTAAATTTTGTAGATCATATTATTAAATGTTATATGTATTATTTCCAGTGTATGTCAATTGATATCAATTGATATATCAATTTGATACCGATATCAATTGATATATTAAAATTGGTATATCGATCAATATTAATTGATATATTTATCTAGGGTTTCTATTGAATCTTATTAAATTTTATATGAATTGATTGTTGGTGTATATCAAATGATCTGTTGATTGATATATCAATTAATATATCAATTGATATTTTTAGGGTTTCTATTGTATCATAAATTAAACTAAATTAACCTCTAACTAAATTACAAGCCCTAAACCCTAAATTTAGGGTTTACAGATTATTATTTAAAGGGCCTAGGGTCTAGAGTAGGTCCCCAGGTTTAGAATAGGTCTTAGGGTTTACATTTTTAGTGAATAGAACTTGGTATAGGGTTTCAGATTTAAAAAATAAATTTAAATTCAAAAACAAGAAAAAAATTATAAAAAAGACAAAAAATGCATAAATGGGAGACCCACCTACCTCAAAACACAACAAATCAATTCTCGTGGAGGGAGGAAGTGAAAATCATACATTGTTAAGGCTACTTGATGCAAGTATGCATTTTGAGCTCTTATTCTGAGTCACTCTCCTCGTGTGAACAGAAGGAAAAATGAGCTTGTGGGGCAAAAACAAAATTAATACCTTTTAAATGCATTCCTAAATGGGTACCCTTTTGTTTCCTGAACATGTACTCATTCCTAATGGGCACCCGCTTAGGAATGGGAGCCCAAACTAAAATGGGTACCCATTCTATATGGGTGGGAATTTAGGTTTAGGGTTCTGTTCCTAAGGGTGCACACATTTTTTATGAAACACATATGTGTTCCTCTTGGGATTTCTTTTTTGCCAACAATTCCACTAAAAGTAGACCCAACTTCTTGCCTTTAACCAACAATCATGTCACAAGTCAAACCAAACACATAAGTATGCCATGTGTTGATGTGTTATTGCATTAAGTCATTCCACCAAGGTAGACACAAAACTAAATGAAAAATGGCATAGGTATGCTAATTTCACCATTACAATATCTTTGGAAATAAAACAAAAAATCACACAAAAAAAGGTGTAAGAAAAACCCAAACAATATGCTTAAGCCTTAACACAAAATTGCATCAAAGAACCAAGAAATTAATATCTAAGTTTTTAAACAAGGAAATATTATGAAGGTAAAAAGTTTAATGGTAATACACAATGAGAAATTGGGCAAAATAGTCAAAACAATCATCATGAAAAAGGGAATCATCTATACTTTGTGCAAAGAAGATCCCATTTAGAAGTCCATAAGAGAAATTCTCCCATTTCTAATATGAATTGTTTAATTATTTTCATTTCAAATATAGAATGTTTACCTTGTATATCTTAGGTTTCGACCTCATCACCAAGTAACCAAGTAGAGTCAACCATGCATCAAAATTTAGAAAACAAAACAAAGATAAATGAAAATAAATTAATAAAATGAAATTACAAAAAATAAATGGTGACATAATAAACAACATTTAATCATTTTAGTCGCCAAAAAATTTCCTCTTGGAATCTGATTAATATCTATGCTCCCAATCAGAGAGGCCCAAGAAAGGAGTTGTGGGATCTCCTTTCTGCTATGATCTCTAGAGACCCAAATAGCTGTTAGATGTTAGTGGGAGATTTTAACACCACCTATTTCCTTCTGAAAAGAGGGGGGAACTATGGATTACACTGACAGCAGGATGGACCTGAATGACTTTTTAAATAAGAAAGGCCTAATGGATCTAGAACTACAAGGTAATAAGTTTACATGGTCAAATCAGAGGAAAGGAAGGAATCTGATCCAAGTCAGACTGGATAGGGTTTTGATCTCTTCTAGTTGGAAATTTTTAAGCTCCCATGTCCTTAAAGCTCTACCTCGAACAACTTCTTATCACAATATGTTACTTCTCTCTTGGAAGGATGGGAATGGTAAAGGCCCCTACCCGTTCAGATTTGAAATTATGTGGACTAAACACCTCGAGTTCAAGGAAATGCTTGCTAGCTGGTGGAAGATAAATGTCCAAGGAACACCTATGTTCCGTCTTACACAGAAGTTGCTAATGGTCAAGAAAAACGTTAAAGGTTGAAATAGGTTCAACTTTGGGAATATTTTTGATGAAAAAAGAAGAATCAACTTAAAACTAAGAGAATTGCAAAAAATATTAGAAGAAGGAGACACCACTGAGGATACTGCTAAGGAGGAAGAGAGTGTGAGAAGGGAATGGAAAGAATTGTTGGTGAAAGAAGAGATTTTTTGGAAGAAAAAGTCAAGAGTTTAATGGATGAAAGAGGGGGGTAGGAATACCTCGTTCTTCCATCAATCTACGATGAGGCATAGGAAAAGAAATAGAATAATTAAGCTAATGGATGACAGAGGTATTAGGGTTGACTTAGATATTCAGATTGGGGAGGTGGTGGCATCGTATTTTTAAAACTTCCTAGGAGCCCAAGATAGCAGTATTAACCAGGAGCTCATAGATATTATACCCACCCTGTTAAATGAGGAGAATAATGCTCAACTTGGTAGACCTGTTTCTGAGGAGGAGGTTCGGGCCAGTCTCTTCTCTATGGGGGATTTTAAAGCCCCAGGCCCTGATGGATTCCCCCCTGCTTTCTTCCAGGAGTATTGGGATATAGTGGGAAAATATGTCACTGAGGCAACCAAAGATTTCTATAGGACTGGCAAGCTGCTAAAGCAACTTAGTCATACCTTCATAGCTCTTATTCCCAAAAAACAAGACCTAGTGTGCATGGGGGATTTTAGACCAATAAGTCTTTGTAATACTGTGTACAAGATTTTCTCCAAAATTCTAGTGTTGAGACTCCAACCCATTCTTGAAAGGTTGATCAGCATTTGTCAAAAAGGATTTGTCCCAGGTAGACAAATAACGGATGCGGCCATTACAACTCATGAAATAATCCACTCCATGGAGAGAAGCAGAAGCCCGAGAATGATATTCACGCTTGACATCTCAAAAGCTTATGACAAAGTTAATTAGGAGTTCCTTTTTACTATTCTGAGGAAGATGGGATTCCAGGGTAAATTTATGCAACTTGTCATGATCTGTGTTACCTTTGTCAAATTCTCTATTTTGGTAAATGGCATCCCTAGGGGCTTCTTTAATGTTGGTAGAGGGCTAAGGCAAAGGGATCCCCTTCCCCCCTACCTCTTTATCGTTCTTGTTGAATCCCTGAGCAGGGGCTTCATCTCCTTGCTAAATTCCAAAGAAATTAAAGGTGTTAAACCTGCTTCAACAACAAAGCCTGCTGTCATACAACAATTTGTGGATGATACCATCCTGTTTGGAGCTGCTTCAGTAATTGAGGCTCAGAAATGGAAAAAAGTGCTATAGGAGTATGCTACCTTGGCGGGCCAATGTATAAATTTTGATAAGAGCCATGTCTATTTTTTTAACACCCCGATTGATCACAACAAAAGATTATGGGGATTCTGGGGTGTGTTGCGGGATCTTTCCTTGGGATCTATCTAGGACTTCCGTTCACAGTCAAAGATGCCACCCCAGAGTATTGGAATTCTATCATGGAAAGGACGTAAAGGAAACTAGTAGGTGGAAAGGAAAACTTCTAAGTCAAGCTGGTAAGTTTCAATTACTCAAAGCTTCACTCCAAGGAATTCATGTTTATTTTTTATCCTTGTTCAAAATGCCTAAGTACCTGGCTGAGAGACTAGAGAAAATACAAAGAAACTTTCTTTGGATAGGGATGGAAGACAAAAATAGGTTGGCTCTTGTTGCCTAGGATAAAGTCTGGAGACCTAAATTGTCGGGTGGCTTAGGTCTAAGAAAACTAAACTTGCTTAATAAAGCTCTTATAACCAAAATTGGTTGGAACCTTATTGCTGGAGGCAAAGACTAGGGCAACATTATGAAAGCCAAATATATGGGGAACTCAACCCCAGAAGACATTTTACTTTCTTCTAACTTTCCTAGAGGCTCGGTGATCTAGAATAATATCCTGAAATGTAGAACTATTCTTTCGAAAGGTAGAAAGTGAAAATTGGGGGACGGAGAATCGATAAGATTCTGCGAAGACAACTGGATCAATGGAGGACCCCTAAAAAAGAGCCAAAACACTCAAGATTTGATGAATTCAGCTGTTAATCACTTTGGAGGCTGGGCTAAGGATTATTTCCTCCCTGGTAGCTATGAGTGGGCTCGACTGTCAGAGTGTTGTCAAAGACATACTAAGCTGGCTGGAGTTGCTAAAGATATTCAATTACTTCTAAAAGGATGTAGAATCCCCCTCTTCCCTCGGAAAGACAGATTGATTTAGATTAAGGAAAAATCTGGGAGGTTTATTGTTAAATCTGCTTATAATTTGTCCCTTCCCCAAGAAGGTGATAAATTATGGAAGAGCATCTGGAACCACAACCTTGTGCCAAAAATGAACCAATTTTGGTGGGTGGCTGTGCAAAACAAAATCCTTACTATTGATAACCTCCAAATAAGGGGCTTCTGAATCCCCAACAGATGTGTTCTATGTATGAAAGATGAAGAGTATGTCTCTCATATTCTTTTACACTATGAATTCACTTGGGAGGTTTGGAGTTTGGCTCTGAATATTCTGGATATTCCTTGGTGTGGGAATGGGAACTTGGAGGATCACATTAGAGTTTGGATCCCTCCCTTTTCAAATCTAGTTTGCCATGAAATATGGGCCCAAACTCCCCCTATTCTATCTTGGTGCCTTTGGAAGGAAAGAAACAATAGACTCTTTAGGGAAAAAATTAGGAACCCCAAGGAAGTTTTCAGCTCTGCTGTAAGACTGCTGCAAGACAACATCATCAACAACTCCTTAAAAATTGCTAAAAATCCCCCAAATGCCAAAGAAACCAACATAATTAAACAATGGACTATTCCTATAAGTACTTGCAGAGTGGATGATAGGAAGAAAAAAGCCAGGGCTAACACTAACTGGACCCCTCCCCCAAGTGGTTGGTCAAAGTTAAACTTCGATGGTGCCGCCAAAGGCAACCTAGGATTGGCGCTAGTGGTGGAGGAGTGATAATATCTGATAAGGGTATTCTGATAGTTGCTTTTACTGGTAGCATCGGGGAAAACACAAATAACACTACAGAAGCCATGGCCCTCCTTTGGGGGATCAATATTGCCTTGTCCATAGGCATTAAAAATATACTAGTGGAAGGTGATTCTATGGTTGTCATTAAAGCTGTTAAAGGGAATGGTAGTGTTGGTTGGCAAATAGAGGATGTTATCAAAGATATAAAGGGTCTTCTCTTAAAGTTTGAAGGAAAAGAAATGAAACATATCTACAGGGAAGGAAATAAGGCTATGGACCTTATGGCAAATTTGGGGATTAAGTTAACCCCTTAAGATGTTGGAGGGAATTGGATAATCTATCCAGGACCATCAATAATTGTATTCAGAAGGAGACCCTTAACCCCTCATGATGGATGGTATGATTTATATTATTGCCTGGAGTAGTGTTTTTTCGTGCCTTCTTGGTATAAAGGGAGGACGTGGCTTAGAGGACGGTAGAAGGAGTCCTACTCACTCTTTTGTGATGATGTGGCAGACTAAGTATTATGTGTACCTTGAGAAAATCAATATAAATCATGTTTGGCAGAAAGATATTTGTAAAAGGTCTTGTCAACCTCTGCATAATGTGTTGGTTTTGAGGGGTTCGCACGAGTCGGGTCCTGATGGCATTTATGATCTGAACGCGCTCAGGTTCTGGATTAGCGTGCATAGGATAAAAAAGAAACTAAAGTTTCTTCTTCTATGCACTTCTAGATTATTTGCCTGACATCACCCTACTCTTTGCGACATCTTTTTTTGTGGGGAATTTATTTCTATTTGCATTTGGAGTTCTAGACTTGAGCTCTGGAAGCATAGGAAAATGAGGGGGATAAAGTGAGAACGGAGCCAATGAAATGTAATGAATTCAAAGAGAATCTACATGTCTGGAGCATAGCGTATGAGGGAGGAGTTACTGCTTTCCTAGAATCTCTGAATGGCTATGACGAAAATATTTCGACCCAATTTACTGAATCGTGGGATGGGAGTCGAATGGTGAAAGTTGGCGAGGTCCAATTTGTTGTCTCTGAGGACTCCATTGCTGCTACAACTAGTTTACTATGTTTGGGGAACAGACTCAAGAAGAAGACTCATGTCCCAGACATGGAGGACATGAAACTATTCTATAAAGAGGGTGAGAAACAAATTCGACTCTAGGGAGGCTTTGAATGTGAGAGTCTAGTCTCTCTGTGGAACCAGGTATGTTTTTTGATAATGAAATACTGTACTCTTGAGGGTAGATACAAAGTGTTCTACCATTATCATTTTGCCTTCTTAAATCATTTTCACCATAAAATGCTGGTAAATTTCCCCTCCTTCCTGCTATCCAACCTTGAAGCCTCTGTAATGCACACCAAAAAAACTCGTGAAGGGGACCCAGATGTGATTGCTTTTCCCTTACACCAAGGCCTAACCTTTTGACTGTATCAATACCATTTGGCTCTGTGTCTGACTAAAACCCCCGTTGCTTAGCCTGTAGAGGATAGCTCCAATGAAGACATTGAAGATAAAATTCCCCTAAGTTTGAGACTTGGGAAGCCAACCACTCTGATGGCCTCTCAGCCCACCTCCCCATCTAACCCTCCTATGAGCGGTCCCTCTGGTCCTTTGTCTAGCCCGCCTGTGTCAAAAGCAACCTCTTTTTCGAAGGCTATCTTGGGAAGCCAAATTCTGGGACAAACTTTGAGACCTCTCAGGACCTGTCTCATGTTGTGGCTACTAAGGGCTTGTCTAACCTGAAAAATAGAAACCCCATGTAGGATAACAAAAAGCGTAAGAGAGGGAATCCTACACAAAACAAAACTGATAAAAAGAGATGTAGTGAAGGGGGTGAGAGGAAAGGTGTTGAAGAGACAAATAAAAGGCAGGGGAATCAAGGGAAGGAGGAGGTGATGTTTGTAAAAGAAAAAGCTATGGGAAAGGTTGGCTCTGTCAGAAGACCGAGCATAAGGAGATCCTCTAGATTGGCGGGAGGTATGCCCCAAGGAATAAAGATTGTTGATTATTCCACTAGCTCTGATCAGGAAGACATTGTGCAAGAAGTTGATATTAAGGGAACCAAAACCACCCCTATGTAGGAACATGAGGGTGCGAGCCACTTTGCTTCAATGAACAACTCATTCTATGAAACTAATAATGAAGATACTGAGGTGCAGGAAACCCCCGACAAGGAAGTAATGAGTGCCAAAAGGGATGTGGATAACAAGAAGTTAGAAATGGAGCTAGCTAAAGTCAAATCTCATCTGTCTGTGATGGAGAACAAAGTCAAGACTCTGGTTAAGCTGGTTCTGAGGTCATCCCACAAGGCTACTGATGCCTTTTCTATTCTGCAGGTGGACCGAAAGAAGACTATGGATTCTCTGCTGGAGGATCAGGAAAATTTAGTCAATATGATATCTAATGACTGGAAATCTCTTCTTAGCTAGGTGGTTCTTGTTTTATTTTATTAAAGACTTGTTTAAAGACTTGTTTAATGTTTTGTTAGTTTTTGATGAACTGTTAAACAACTGTTAGTCGGCTGTTGGTGGCCTGGCCCTGTTCTCTTGCCGTTTGGCTTTTGTTATTGGGTTCTGCTCCTGTGCTAGCATCTTATCTTTATCAAAAACATTTAATCATTTTTATAATTTGTTGATATTGGAAATATAGAACATGAATAATTGACCTCTTTTAACTAAGAACTAAAAATATCTATTCTACCAAAATCACTTCAAATTTAAAATTATAAAATCCCACAAATATCTATTCTACCAAAATCACTTCAAATTTAAAATTATAAAATCCCACAAATTGTCACAATAAAATTAAAAAATTTAATAATATCCCATGGATCCTAACAAATGGAAACTAATTTTTAATTTTTTCCTCAATTTAGGTCAAAATCTGCTCCATTAGTGCAAAGTCTCAAATGGGTATATTCTCATTTTATTGGGACTCCAAATAGTTAAGTATGCAAATATTTTTAAATTCTCATTTTTTTTGCTGCACCAAGTTAAGTAAAAAATTCTTAGGCACTTTTCAAAAAATAAAATCCAAAAATATGATATTTATTCGGTTACAACTCCGAAAGTGCTCTCAAAGTCAATTGGCTACTAAGATGGGAACCACACTAACTGTTGGTAGCAATAAATACACCATGATTTTTAATACACCATGATTTTTAATCCTAAAATAATTAATGTCGATAGGCATTCTATAATGGTAGCAAAGGGTGGAGTGTAATGGTGTGAGTGTTAAAAAAAACTTATTTTTTACTTTAAATTTGACAGCTATTTACATGTCAAAATATTAATATTTAATATTTTAATAATATAAATCTAAAATAAGAAAATTCAAAATAAGTAGTATGTAAAAGCAAAGATATGTTATCATCAAAGATATTAATTTGAGATATTTTTTTAATTTATATTTTGATTTGTTAATTTGAGATGTTTTTTATTTGTTAATTATAGTTAGAAAAATTGATGGACATAGGGTTGAGTGAAGATATAGACCTTAAATAATTAACTAAACATAAATAAAATTTTATAATTAATTTATAATTTTTAACATATTTCAATGCACAAAATAAAAAATGTAGATACAATAAAATATGTCTCCATGTATAGAGTAAATAAAATAGTTCTAATGTAAAATAAAACAACTTAAAGTAAATCTCATATTGATATCTTTGGGCATTTTTTTATATAGATTTATTTAAGATATCTATACTAGTTTTAAATTTGATTTGAGGAGAAAAAAAAGAGTATATTTTTGTTTTTAATATTTGGAGAGGGAAGATAGAGTAAGTAAATATATTCATTTATAATCACTCAATTATTAATTTTTGTAGGTAAGTAGGTAGGTATATTAAGACAATAGTTCAATTTAAATAATTTTTTATAGTTATGTAGAAATATTTTTAATTTTGTTATTTTTTAAATTGATTTATGTGTTTTTTAATAAAATGAATAGTTAATTAGTCTATATTATGAGAGGGATTTTATATCAATCTACACAAACAAGAATTAAAATTAACAAGCCAATTAAATAATTTTATTTTTTTCCATGTAAAATTTATATTTTTTAATATTGTTATTATTAGAAATTATAATAATAATTTTATTAATATATCATGGCTTAAATATTTATTCTCTATTATGAGAGGCATTCTATAGCAATCTATACAAAACAAGAATTTAAAATTAACAAGGCAATTAAATGATTTTATTTTTTCCCTGTAAAATTTATATTTTTTAAATGAAAATACAAATTATTGTTTTATTGTGGAATAATTTTACATCTAATTTTTAATCAATTTTTTTTAATTATCATATAAACTTGACAATAGTTATTCAAGATGTATAAGAACCATTGATTACTTTTTGACCAACAACTAAAATAATAATAATAAATTATAAAAATCAAAAGAGCTTAGACATGTAAAACTTGAATAATTAATAATAATATATTCATTTCATTTAAAAAGTAATTGAAAATATTATGTTTTTTTTTCCAAAAACAAAGTTATGAAATAATTTTGGGAGAGAGAAAAATAAAGGAAATTATGATCCTTGGTTAAAATAGAGATTAATAAAGAATATTTTATAAAAACCCTTTTTAAAAGGGAGGAATAACTATATTTATTAAATAATTATTAAAGACAACCTTTTAAGGGTGTGATGGTTTGAAAACCACTGTGTAAGGCATACATAAAGTATTTATGTGAGACTTGGAAAGGGGCATGGAGATCACTCAAAGAAGAAGGTGGTTTTGTGGGCTATGAGCATTGGAGAAGGGGGCACACAAAGTATGAAGTACATTCATGATTGTCTTGGCCAAGGCATGTGGTGCAGAAGCATGGTGCATTGCTAGATGCTTTGTTTTTAAGCATGTTCTCCAGAGTGGGCCATAGCTATAAGGACCAAGACCACTAGAATCTTTCTAGAGTGAGAGTGGCCTTGCCAGCTATAAGGACCAAGACCACTAGAATCTTTCTAGAGTGAGAGTGGCCTTGCCAAGTGCTTTGATTCAGTTAAGTACTCAACCTATTATTATTCAAAGATATTTAGAATTATAAATAAATGAGATGAAGTTAAGTTAATTAAACTTTTATTATTTTGTTGGCCAAGCGAAGACATAAAAGGGGGTTTGAACTTTGGTGGCCACCACTACAACCGAACGACTTAACCACCGAACCACGCCCTTATTAACAACATACTTTATAATCTTTAAACTAGATAATAATAATAAAAATATGCTACCATACAAAATTAACTCTAATATATTAAATCTCTCTACTTTTATACTAAATTAACTCTAATATATTAAATCTCTCTACTTTTATACTATATACTACAGAAAATTTCGGACAATGTCATTTCTAACTGTTAAAATATTAATTCAATCATCAAATTTCAAACTGTATTAATAATAATTCTTGTCTGATTGAAATGATATTGACAATTAATTAAGAGTTGTGCCAGTCTGACGAAACATATTTAAAGCTGTGGAGTGCATGACGAAAACAAATTTATTTTTGTAACGGGAGCAAAATAAATAATAATAATAATAATAATAAATCGCACCGTAGGTTCTAAAGAGATTAAACGAAGTGGAGATTGATTAATCTAAATTATAAGAAATTTGAGAAATAGAATCGTCTACAAGGATAATTTGATATATTGTCATTTTTTATTTAGTTAGAGGTATCGTGATAACTAGAAATATTTATTAGATTAGTAATTACGAATTTGTGGTAGACGTAATTTGAAAGTTGATGTTTAAGAGTATTAGGATATTTTGTTTTGGCACAATTTTATTTATATTTTATTTTTAGAATTTTTAGAATTTATTTGTTTATGTTTATATTTGTATTTGAGAAATGAGTATTGAAAAATCTTTTTGGGGTTTATTGTCAACAAGAGAAAGAAAGTCTTTACGATTAATATAATAAGATTGAAAACACACAAAACAAAAGATGTTGATATTGATGCAATTAAGATTGAGATTGATTTGTGACTATAACAATTGTTTTAAATGTGGATGCAAGGTGCCTTCTTTTGCTTATCAAAATGGCCTAGGAATATGCCCTTAAATAAAAGTCCTATACACACAACACAAGAAGTTTGACACACAAGCCAATAGATAGGTAATGGTCGTATTCCTAGAAGGGTCTACCTAAGAAGCGAGATATTTTGAATATGAAACAAGGGACTAAATAGTGGGCACAATTCTATCCCTTGACAACCTAATTTGAGGAGGTAGAAAACTTATAGAAGTGGTTTAGTTTTGTTCTATGGTGATGGATTTAGCATAATGGAGTGATGGTTTAGGATTAGGGTTAGTTTATGTGCCAAAAGAGTTAAATTGAGTGCTCAAACCATGCATATACAACATCCACACAAAGTGGAATATAATGAAAAGGTAAAATTGCACACTATGCACTTTTATCTTCTACATTTTACCCCCACTTTAGTATGGGTGCATATCTATATTCAAGCAAGCATACCAAAGTAAAAATAAAAGAAATAAATAGTCATAAAAAGGGATAAAGTTTCTAGAATCTAGAATCTAAGCTAACTGGAACAAGTGCATGATCCCTTTGTCCCTAATATGTAGTAGACATCCATTGGGTATGTCATACTATTGAAGGAAAATCACCAACATGTAAATATTGCACATAAACTAGTAATAAATATGCCCACTCTAATTGTGAAATCAAGGAAAGAAAAAAAAATGAAATATAGAATTATGATGGAAAGATGAGTATGAAAAATTAAAGAAACCAAGTATAGAATATGTCTAGGGTGTATACTTGTGTGTGAAATCTTGATATGTATGAAAGACACCCCCCCCAATGAAAGTAATAGTGAGTACATAGAACCTACAAGAAGAAATGATACTTTGCCCCCAAGTGGAAAGATTAAGTAAAAGCATGTAAAAAATGTGAACATGGCAATATGTAAATATAATACTATTGTTCTGAGATCTAGGATGAAGCCTGATGGATAGGCACACTTAGCAAATTAAATGTGCTATGGGAAAGGTCTAAGGTTAAATGATAGAGTCTGAGAACTATATCATAGTGTAGAAGATTGGGGAAAGATAATCCAACAAACATTTAGACACAACAATAAGAACTATACTATGTAAAATTACATCGTGCAATAGTTTTGCACATGATTTGACGGGTCAAACCTATTGAATGCCTACTCTATCCTCTTGTTTGAACTAAGCCAAACTAACTTATAACTCACTAGCTCACTAATTGTTACAAAGAATGGTAGAGCTTGCACCAAAACCACCAAGTGGTATTACATAACCATGTCTCTCAAAACCATGAGCTCACTAAGCCATGTCCCCCTCATTTACTTTTCTGTACCGAGTTTTCCCTTTTGGTACTAAGTTTTCCCAATATTAAAATATTTTCCCAATGTGCAACCCACATTAAATATTTATCCCAATTTTACATAGAACTTACAAGTGGCCCCAAGAATGTCTAACCCATTGCGATGTCCACATCTCTAAGATGCACCGCAATTAAATATTACCTTTTACATTGTTAGCATTATGCAAGGTGTACAACACACCTTTCCAAATAACAACATTATAGGATCTCTTCATGGGTGAAAAATGGGCAACCTTGGTCAACTTGTCTACTGTCACCATGATGGCATCATGACAACCAAAAGAAATGATGTAAAAACTTTCGGTTCAACACCTTCACTAATACAAGCATTCAACCCTCTCACAAAATTTTGCATTAGCATCCCTTCATCTTCAACTATGCCCGCATACTATTTTAAATCAAAGAAACAATTCTCATACTCATCCACAATCATGCCAAGTTGCCTAAGCTTATGGAACTCATCTACATGATGCTGCCTAAAATGCTCAGAAAGGTATCGAGAATGAAACCCCTCCAAAAAAGTCTCCCACGAGATTGTGGCTATATCTAGGTGATGCTTCTACTCCTCCTGACACCACCAAGTAGAAGAAAACCCACATAAGTGCATGATGGCACATCAAACCTTGGTATTTCTACCATATGGATGCATCACAAAACATTTGTCAAGAGCCAAGAGCCATTTATCGATCTCCATTCCTTCTGTAGAACCTTCAAGAGTAGGTGGGCTAGCTTGTAGAAGATCTCTCATATGAGTTGATGCCACACTGTCCTCATCCACTAACTATCTATTTCCTCAATGGGGATGATACTGCAAGGGTATCTCATCCAATCTAGACCATTATCAGCTCCTAGAGCATTCCCTTGCACCATATCCATGCAACATCTCTTCCCCAACCTAAGATAGATGTGAATTTCCCAAATGTCTTCCCTCGTGATGAGGGGTCAATCTAGCCAAGATCTCCTAAAGAAGGACCACCACTTGTGGTGCATGTAAAAAGTCTTCAAGCTGATCTCGCTTTATTACAAGGGAATGATCACTCTAAATTTTTTGGGACTCTTTTGATCAAATCTAGTGTTCCTTCCTTAACAAGAGTGATATGATCTAGGACACATCTTTCCCAACCACATACAGAAGGATTAACACACACATGCAAATCTACACTGCCATGCTAAGGTAAGAAAGGAACATGAAACACAAAACCAAAATACTTTGAACAAGCACATAAAATAGAGCTCCCAATGTTGCAACATGGGCTCTAATACCAAATGTAATGCCCCAAGATTTTTCTGAAGACATTAATGGACAAAAGATGACCGAACAATTTTTTCACATAACAAAAGTGGTAATAAGTAACCACACACCATACTAACATTTCCAAGGTGTCATATGGAACCCATGATGACACACTTGGCACACACACCACTGCATAAGTACAGTGACACAAGTGGAAGACTTAATATACCATGGAACAAGACACCATGATCGACATGGAAAATGTAGCATGGAATAGAGATAGGATTCCTAAAACCATTGGGTTACCTTCATAACACCTCTACTAAACTACCCTCCAAGTTTTAGTACGTTATGACAAGTAGAAAGGCTACAAACTCATTTTGTGCAACCTTGTATGATAGATCTTCCATTGCCCCCATCAACTTGTCTAGCTTGTCTTCAATAGTAAGAGGTTTACTTGAAATTACTACATCTGGTTTTAAGATCTTCACATCAACTCTTTTGACATGTTTTCTAGACGCCCTCATGTTTCTTTCTATGTTGATTTCCATGGTATAAGTCTCTCTTAAAGTTTGAGGGTACTTGTCATGAAGGCAATACCCTAATTTTGCATCAAATGCTTCACAATAGAGAACCAAGCACATTGACTCACATTAGGAGGCACCTTCCTCATGGTCATAACAAATCTACTATTGAACTTTGCAATAGTCTCATTCACACCCTTTTTAATTGATTTCAACTCATGGATTACAAACTTTGGATCAATCCTATCTCCATATTGTAGCTTGAAGACCCTCATCAATTATTCCCACAAATCTATGCTACTATATGGAAGACTTCTATAACACTCTTTAGCACTTTCTTCTAAGGACTGCACAAGAAACTTCATCATAACATCCTCATCTTCAATTTCATATTCATCCATTACATTGACAAAGTGTCTTAGGTGCTCTTCATTAGTGACAACATTGTTTCCTTGGAACTTAGGTATTCTCCTCCTAATCTTATTAGGTATTGGATTTGGATAATTAGGGATGCCATATAATTCCAACTGCCTATATCTCTCCATCCCTAGTGTCTATCTTGTTGGTGGGAATCTTTGAGCATGCCTCTTATTATTGGCTCTCATATTTTGTTGGTTATGTTGTTAATTTGTTACAAGTTGATTAGGAATATTATGATACTGAGGTTGATTTTGTTGATGAGCATTTTGGGAAAGATAGGATTGCTGCAAATCAATTTGAGCTTACAATTCTCTTTGTCTTTTCCTAAGGTGATCAAGCAAATCCAAACTTTCATCAATTTCTCTTTCCTTACGCTCATTTTATAATTGTGTGGTAAGATTGGCATCATGGTATGAAGCATCTTGTTTGGGTTCAATACTATGTGTAGAGGTAGGGGAATTAGAATGTGATCCTACTCCTGTAATTCTTCTGTTTGTAAGATTTGATGCATTCAAATCTTCATATTGTGCCTCTTGGGATATGTTTCTATCCCCTCTAGTCATGTTCATTGAATCTCTTGGCATGTCATAATCATGTCTATGGTTTCTTCTACTAGATCTAACCATTTTATCACTAGATTCATCCAAAGTATAAGGATATTGATCCCTTAAATCAACATGCACATTACCTCTAATAGAAGTAGCAACATCATTTCTTTGAAAAGTGTATTTGGTAGACATACCTTTGTTTGTATATTTCTAGGAAATATGTTGTCTTCCTGAGTGTGCTACCATATTGTCAAGCTCTTGTAAATTATTTGAATGCGACCATCTTTTTTTTTGGTTCATATAACCTAGTTTTTTTGGTCCAGGAACCGTAAAAAATGGGCATAGCCCTAAGTCCATTCATGATTATATGGAATCAACCACCAAGCAAACTATATCACCCAATCCTTGTTGTCTGAAACTCAAAACCATTGAAGCCCAAAACTACCCTACCCCATCAGACCATAGTTTAAAGTTTAACAGAAAGAACTTAAACATATTTAGGGTCGAGGCAAATTACACATGCCCCGACCCACCCTAACATATTGTATTACAATCTTTCCATACCACACTATTCTTTGACACAGGAACCTCCTCCCCTTTGTAATCGCTATCAGTATCACAATAGTCAGAGAATAGGGGATGGCCTCTTCCAAGATCTCCACTTTCAACTTCTTTACTAGCTCTTCGACTGCAAGATGCAAGCAAATTTGTCTTTTCTTGATTCCATATAGATGTTCCATCAAACAATCATGGTATGACTCATCTTGATGTATCACATCCCCCACATTATCATGCATCATTTAGGTGCAAGGTGCAATAGACAACATTGAATGCCTCCATCTTTCCATCTTTAATTCTTGACTTTAATTTTAGAATGGGTTTACCTGAACATAGTTGCCACTCTTCCCTTGGGAAGAGATAAACTTTCTTTAGCAGTAAAAACTTTTTGGCCACAAAGCATAACTTAATCTCCATGGCAAACTTCACCATATTGTAAAAATCTTAAAAATAGGATTCAGATGTTTTCTTCCTTGGCAATGATGCTAATTTATCAATGCTCAAATTTGAGATCCCCAAATCCCTAAAGCCAGGAAACTTCTTGAGTGCCAGGGGTGTCAAACTCAAGAAAAGATCATCAACTTATGTTTAGGTTGGGCAACAATGGACAACATTGATAAGGTAGGTAAGACCTTTTTCTTCTAGCTTTGCTAGACCAAGGGGGTACTCCCTAAGGTGTAAAAATATAGAAAAAATAATATCATGAAGTTAGACCTTGGTGTAAACTATACCCAATGCTCATGATACTCCAAAATATTGTCACTAAGTGCATGTATGTTGGTTTGAAGAACACAAGGTTGTTACACCTTTAGTAAGCAGATAAACAACCATGCAAAGAGTCTAAAGTTGATGCCTTGATATACCCTAATTTACATGCATACATCTAGACATGGATGTGAGTAGAACAAATAACATAGATAGATAAAAGACTAAGATTTTGTTATATTTTGGTGTGTTGAAGGGAAACAAGAGGTTGGATAGACAACATATCAGTGCCCTTATCTAGTGAGGGCAATAGAGTCTAGATTCTCAGACAAAATGGACACTAGTGTAATCAAACTATAATACCTAATCAAGATATCAAAAAAGTATATAACTCAAGGTTTAATGCATAACCTAGGCTCTACGCATACAAACAAGTAGCTAGAAGGAATTGTAGAACATCACCTCAATCATTCTTCAATAATCCATAAATATCCCACAAATTTCATGTATTGTTATGAAAAGATGCCTTACAAAAGAATTGCAAGACGTTTTACAATATCCGACGATTAATTAATGAAGGACAATACTCAAATCAATAAATGTGACTAGGGTAAATGATAAAATACCAAAAATTTAAAGAATGCTCATGGAGATAGTTGAAAAGATGTTGAATCTACACATAAAACTCATTCTTTGAAGATTACAATGCCCTCTCATATCTTTTGAGGGGAAACTTAGAAGAAAATACAAATAAAGTGCTCAAGAACCTACTACTGGAACAAACCCTAGGTTTCACACATGTTTTACTTCTTTTCCTTGGCTCTACTTTGAAACCAAAGTTTTTCCATCCCTTTTAAAATGAATATAAAATGCATTATATACCTTGTTCAATCCATCAAATAGATTTGGAAGTAGGGACCTGATGCCCAAAAAAAGAAATGGACCACTAGGCCTACTTACATCATAACCACATTGGTTGTACTAAAAAACCATGCATATTCAAAGTACTTGCCCATGATTTGGTACAAAGATTTCATCATTGAAGGGTCTATAGGAGTCCAAAGGTTTATAGAGTCCACCTACCATGTCATTGGGCATCAAAAAGACCATTAATGGTAGTTTTGAGAGTTGTTAGTGTGTCCCATCACATTTTGAAAATTTCAAAGAAATTAAGTATTTTGTGCATTGTTGGATTTCAAGATTTTGGGAGGACTTGGGACCTTGGAACTTGAGGGTTTTTGCACTGTCAAGGTTTGGGATTTTGAAGGAACTTGGTACTTAAAACCTGGGGGATTTTACATTATTGAGGTTCGAGGTTTCATAGGGACTTGGAACTTGGAACCTAGGAGATTTTGTATTGTTGGGGTTCGAGAGGACTTGGAACTTTGGAACTTGGCACCCAAATGCACTAAGGAAAATTTTGCATTGTTGGGGTTTGAGATTTTTGGAGGAATTAGGACCTTGGAGCTTGACACCCAAATGCACTAAGAAACCTTTGCATTGTCACGGTTTAGAATTTTGACAAGACTTGGGACCTTGGAACTTGGTGCCCAAATACACTAAGGGAATTTTTTCCGTGTCGAGGTTCAAGATTTTGGGAGGACTTGGGACCTTAGAACTTGTCCCAATGTTCAGAAGTTCCCTAAAAACCTCAAACCCCATCAAAGCGCCAAATCACTTCGAAATGAGAAAGACTCCCCAGACTTAGAATTTTATTGGATTTTTTGATGGCATTAGCATATGAGGAGAACACGGGGAATGGTCTGAAGCACACTTAAGGAAAAAATGAGGCAAATTTTCACAAAATGAGAAAGGACTTAGTTGTATGTAGAAATTTTTAGATTGGGTCCCAACATTAGCTCTAGTTGGGGACATGTGTCTCATGCAAGCATAGCGAGGATACATCTATCTCTAGGTTGTAGATCAAAATGGATAGAGCAAGGACTAGATCAAAACAAAGGGGAAGAGCAAGGGCATCAAAAAACTAAAACATAAAACACACAAAAGGAAAAGATATATATATAGGCACAAAGAACCACGTACCATCAAGAGAAAAAAGTACTTGAGGTGCTGACCATTGATTGGAAGCTCTACGAATTCTCCATCCAAACTCTTAAGGTAAAAAGTGTCTTGACTACACTTGTCCACAGTTTGATAAGGGCCTATCCACAAGGTTTCAAATTTTTCATGCTTACCCTATTCTTCAAACCTATAATTCCACATGAAGTATAGGCCACCAACTTGGAATCTCCTTTAAACTGCCTTCCTGTCAAACACATGCTTGACCTTCTATTGTTGTAACAAGTTTCTTTCATGTGCACTCCTCTTAGCTTCATCAAGTTTAGTTAGCTCATGTATTCTTAAGGAAATGACATGATCCTCATTTCCTCAAGAATCTCCTACAACAGTTTATAAACATGTAGTTCAAGACTAATTGACATCTTAGCTTCTACTCCATAAACCAATTCAAAGGGACTCCTACTAATAGCCTTGTTGAAAGTTATCCCATCTGTCTAGATACTAATCTTGAGATTATCACCCTACCTCTTGTTTGAGTCTAGTGTCTTTTTAATGATATTCATAATACTCTTGTCACTAGATTCAACCTTACCATTTCCATATGGATGATAGGGGAAGAATGTGTTAAATCTATCCCATAATTAGAACATGTGTTAATGAGATCATGGGATCTAAAACAAATTGTATTATCAAAATAATCTTTGTAGGCACACCAAACCTTGTGATAATATTGTTTATTAGGAAGTTAATCATTACTTTATATGTTGCATTTCTAGTAGGTATTGCTTCCACCCATTCCATGAAGTAGTTAGTGGCTACAAGGATCCATTTTTTTTCCATTGATGGATTTTTCCACAATCACCCTAATAAAATCAAGACCCCACTACTGAAATGGAGTCTCAACTGATATGGATGTGAGAGGGAGTACACCTGTAAACTTCTTCTTGCATACAAATCTCTGGCAAGGATCACACTATCTAAAAAATTTGGCCACATCCTTAAACATTGTAGGCCATTAATATCCTACTCTTATTACTTTGTGGGCAATAATCTTTGACATGAAATATCCCCACAAAGTCCTTGATGACATTCATTCATGACTTTGACATATTGCTCATGATTTAAGCATTTGAGAAGCAATCCATCAAGGTTTCTCCACATACATTGGCCCTACAGCAACACATACTTTTGGGTTACCAAATTCAAGGTTCTCCTTTGATTATCATTCAAATTTAGAGGGAAAATCAGGTTTTCCAAACAGAAAACTACATCTTTATACCAAGGATCATCTTTTAAAGGGAAATGAAGTGCTAGAAATTAGAAGTTACCTGATGTACTCTAGCTGCATTCAAGTTTGTATCTACCATTAGCTTGGCAAGGCCTTGAACTCTAACTAGTTTTGTAGTTTGCACCTCCATATCATATTCTTGGATTTTATTGTAGACACCTAAAATTGACCAATCACTTTTGACACATCTAACATCACTATTGACACCTCTAACATCCCTTTCGACACCTTTTTGACATTATCCTAATTCCATCGTAATCACATCCATCTAACACTATTTAATTAGATAAATCATATTACTTAATTAATTAGGATCATATTACTCCATCATCAAATTAATTAAATAAATTATATTTATTTAATTAATCTATTTTTCTCACATCCCTCTGTATTAATTAATTAATTACTTATATTATTTGATTAATTAATCTAAAAATTTTAAATCTTATTTTAATCCCCCATTTATCTTAATTAAATCTCATCAGTATCCATTATCCAAAAATAAATAAATTTTAAATTTTACAAAAATCACATGACTAATTAAGAGTTATGTAGAACATTGAAACTAGACACGCACACAAAAGTCAAACTAACTTTATATCTCCATCACCCATTCCATACTACATCTTTTAATCCTAGCCATTTACATAAGGATAAGCCTTAGAAGCTTGCATGCTTACCCTAATTCTTCTCATTTTTCATCTTTAATCTCAACTATTCATCCTTATAGAATTTCTTAGAAACTTCTAATCTTGCCTTAATCTATCCCATTCAATCCTAGCCATCCATCCTATCATCCAAAAATCTATAAGCAACCCTTAATCAAGCCATTTACAATATATAGAAGCTTTGGAATATAATTTTATGTTGTCCAAGTGAGCAACCAATAATCAATCTCAACATTGATAATCCATTGGAGCACAACTACCATTTCTTAGTGCACATTGGCTACTTTGGTAGAGCTTTCTAGTTTTTCATTTTATTTTGGTAACCCTTTGCTCAATTGGAGGTGTTTTTAGATATGAAATAAGATATTTGATTTGATGCATTGTTCCTAATTTTGTTTCATATTTTAACATACACATTTTGGCATGCCTAGTAGGACCTTATCCCTTACTTGATCTTGGTTTTGCAAGTTTCTGCTAACTTAATTTTGAAGGTTTTCACTCTTTTTAGATGAGATCTAAGAGTGAGCTTTCATTGGGAGCATCGTATGGCAAAAAGATCTCATGGTTAAGTTTGAAAGGCCCGAAAAATCTAGAATCCACATATTTTTGAAGTAGATTTTTTAAAAAATTTCAGGGCCCTTGCCTTAGCCATCCATATAGATTGACCACAGTGTGTAGGTAGGCTGGGTCACGATCATGATTTTCCTTTTAATTTTAATTTTTATTGGTTTGAAACAAATTTTTTATCAGGCATATTTAAAACTATTTTGATTGAATTGCATTTAAAGAATTTAAATTCCAAACACATGTTGGAGGCAAATTGCAGATGTTAACGTTTTATCCGCAAGTAGGAGGCAACTAACAAATCATTGATATTTTTGTTAATGCTCTTTTACTCGATTGAAAGGGTTTTGTTGGAATATCAATAGTTCTTCAGTTTTTTTTAAGTAGCATTTAATATTAATATATTTATACTTAAAAAATATATCTAAAGTATGCTCAGAGATGGATATGTTCATTCTACATGTGAAAAAAATTAAGGAGGCAATATAAATAGATTGAATGTGTGTCTTTTCATATACCATTTCGTTTCTTTCTTTCATCTTAGTGCATAGTGGTGGCTTCTATGAAACTGCCATCCATCTTTCTTTCCATCCAGCATGTATTTTTTTTTAATTCCTTTCACTTTTTTTTTTAAGTTTTTTAATTTGTGGAGTGACTATTTGGTTTTTTTAATAAAGATTCTAGATTGGAAGCTTATAAGTTTACATAGAAATTCCTGAATCTTTCAGCTCTCATTAGTGCTATGAATATAGGAACGCCTCTGGAACAATAATTTATAATATTAAGATTAATTTGTAATATTAAGATATTTTTTTGGATTCGAAGCTCGATAAATTTATTCAATCTTTGTAATTTATTCCAAAGCTCAATAATTTCTACAACCTTGTGGTGACTTTGGTTTGTCTGATTTTCAGGGGTTTTATGCTACAGTCTTTTATGGTTACCTGTCGTAGCTTTGGCATCTGTAACTCTCTAGTGGTTTCTTTTACTGTCCTCATCAACAACAACGGGTTGTTTGGCACAAATTACATTTTATTGATTTCAGGCAGTTTGGCTTCAGGACAGGTTGCAATGATAGTTACTAGGTGTCTTGGCTCCTTTTCTTCAAGGAACTCTCATTCTTACCAGTGTTATGGATTCTATGTAAGACTGTTTCCTTGCTAAGCAGTGTCCCTCTGGGTTTTAATCTAGAGTGCTTCCTTGTGCTTCAACATCTGCTAATTGGGATGTCATGTTAAGGATCAGTTTTGTTGATAGGCAGATTATTGTAGCTGTTTTGCAACTACAGGGGACTTGGAAGGATGTTCACCAGCTTATATATATCAAATTCATAAGCTCAATTGAGTAGTTGATGATGTCCTTGGCTGGGACAGAGTACATGATTCAGTTTTTTACCAAAGAGATATGAAGATTGCTCTTCAGCAAACAAGAGAGCACCGGTGTAAGCTTCTGAGATGGACTAATGGACGTAGGGTTTGTATTATCAGTGCATGGTTTTCCATCTGTTCTGAGTCAGTTTGGATGTTGGCTTTGGTTTGCTCTTGATGTGGGGAGTAGAAACTTATTTTGCTCCGATGCTTTGTTTTTTGAACTCCCTTGAGATGTTTTGGTGTGCACTCTGCAAAGCTACTTCTGATTGATATTGGTATGACTCACAGAATTGGTTGCTGTACACAGTGATGTTCCTTCCTCTTATAGTATGGGGACAGTTTCAGATTGCTACTATCATCTCCTTTTTCAGCTTATTATGTACCTCTTTTCAGTCGTGCCAAACCTGTTTTTTCCTAATCTGTATCTATGTAATTAATTTTAGCCATCGAGATATGGTGTTAATTTTCTGGCTGAGTTCTAAGTTGTGAAGAGTTAGTGGTGCGAATTTTCTGAGTTGTGAAGAGCATGTTGGTATACTTGGATCTTCTCGATTGGTATTGCATCACAATTTAGATGCTTATTTGGCTGTACAGGATAGGTTTTGTTTTGTTTTAGTGATTTTCATGGATGTCTCAGAGCTTCATGTTACTGCCTGTTATTTTCATTTCTTGGCAGCTCTCTACTACCTTTATTATTAATACCGAGAGGCATTCTACAATGGGAGCAAGGGGCGAGTGTAATGGTGTGAGTGTGTTAAGAAAAACTCTTAGCTTTATTTTAAATTTGACAGCCATTTGCATGTCAAAATATTAATATTTAATAATTAGCATAATATAAATCCAAATAATTAGCTATAAAAACAACCATATGTTATCATCAATTCTTCTCTTTTTTCAAAGTGTAACAAGAAAATCAAAAAAATAAAACTAAAGAAAATGAATAATTTACATTTAACATCAATTCTTCTCTTTTTTCAAAGTGTAACAAGAAAGTCAAAAAAATAAAACTAAAGAAAATGAATAATTTACATTTAACGCAACCTAGAATTTTATATAAGTTTTAAGTTTGAATCTTAATTAATTTATAAAAAATTAAAATGCAAAAATGTAATATCAAATAAAAGTTTAAGTTTAAAGGTTAATCACTTTTTTAAAAAGTTTATGGGTTAAGAAAGAAAATGTTTTGATTTTTTAATTCTAAATAAAATTTATGGGTTAAGAAAGAAAATATTTTAATTTGTGAGTTTGAGATAATTTCTATTTCTTAATTATAGTTGAAAAATTGATGGTCATAGGATTGATTGATGATATAGGCCTTAAATAATTAAGAATATAAACATAAATAAAATTTTATAATTAAACTTTTAAATTGATATCTCTCATTCACTTAAGATATCTCTACTAATCTGTAATTTGCATTGTTTCAATATAAAAAAAATATATTAGGATACTTTTTTACTTTTTAATTTACTTTTAATTTCAACCTACTTTTTAACATATTTTTTAATTCTAACTTAATTTTAAATTTAGTTTTGATTTAGTTTTTAGTTTTTAAATTTAGTTTTTAACTTAGTTGTAAATTGACACATGTTTAAATTTAACATAAATTTTAATTAAAATTAGCATAGTTTTAAATTTAATTAATGTTAACATAGTTTAAATTTAGTTTTCAATTTTTAAATATAGTTTTTAATATTAACTTAGTTTTCAATTTAGATTCAATTTTAACCTCATTTTTAATATTAACTTTAGTTTTAATTCTAATATAGTTGTTAATATAGTATTAATTTAGTTTTTAAATTTTTAAATAATTTATTATTTAGTATTAATTTTACCATAGTCAAATTTTTTTAGTCTAGTTCATTTTTTTAATCGTATAGTTTTTTTTTGCATTTTAATAGCTATTTTAATTGTAATTTTTTTGTCACTAATCCTTTAGTTATAGCAATATCCACTTGTCGAAGACTCATTCTTGCTAACTATTAATGCCATTTTGTGCAGCTCTCGTTTGTCCATCAGTAGATTAGTTGCACATTTGATATGCTTAAAAGTCAATTAATATTGTTTTCCATGTTTGTGTAGGCTAGTTGGTGCATATGCTCTCTCCTCGCACCACAAGGTGATCTTTGAGATCAAAAACACCTCCTAGTTTACTTTTTGTTGTGTTAAACCCAAGGATCCAAGTTGTGTATGCTCTTCCCTCATGTCAAAAGATGATTGTGAGAATCTGTAATGTCAAAAATTGCACTCCTTTACAATTTCATGCTATGTTTTGCATTCATTTTGGTGTCCGCTATCCTAGTATGTTCTTAGGATCACTTTGGCCTTGCCTGAGCTTTTTTCCCTAACCCACACATGCACGTTTGTGTTGTGTTTTAGCCTTTATGCTTATTTTTGTTAAATTCTATTTTAGTGTCTTGTCTCTCTCATCACCCTAAGATGTTTCATGTGACCAGGAGTTGGAGTCACTTTAGCACTTAGTCCAATACATTTCTATCAATTTTAGTATCATAGGACCCTTAATGTGCTAAGAAATATAAATGGAGACTATATTAACTGATTAAAATATAGAGGAATGTTAATGAAATATTGAAAATAGAATACTGTAAATAGAATTTAAAGATTTCAATGATAGAACATAAAAAAGGAAATAAATAGGAACATGGTATCAGATGAAGGAACTCTCTATCAAGGATGTAATTGTGTCACAGGGACATCTACGCATTGTGTTGTATTCCAAACCATGCAAAAAATAGAAAACAACAACTTTGTTTCACTTTACATCATCTGTCCGACACAACATAAGATAAAACAAAGAACTAGTAGCTTCCAAGTGATAGAAATGTATTGAAATTGAAGACATCCACTTCAATTTCAATACATTTCTATCACTTGGAAGCTACTAGTGCTTTGTTTCATCTTATGTTGTGCAGGATAGATGATGTAAAGTGAAACAAAGTTGTTGTTTTCTATTTTTTGCATGGTCTGGAATACAACGCAATGTGTAGATGTCCCTATGACACACTGACATCCCTAATAGAGAGTTCCTTCATCTGATACCATGTTCCTATTTATTTCCTTCTTTATGTTCTATCATTTAAATCTTTAAAATCTATTTACAGTATTCTATTTTCAACATTTCATTAGCATTCCTCTATATTTTAATCAGTTAATACAGTCTCCATTTATATTTCTTAGCACATTAAGGGTCCTATGATACTAAAAGTGATCACCATAATGTTGCAAGTGACCCTATTACACTACAACAGAAGAGGCAATTAGAGCCTAAAATAGCACCAGAATTTAGTGCATTTGAGTCCATGAATTGGACACTTCTGTCGGCGCAAAACTCGGCGCCCAATAGCATCTCACTATTGCGCTGGGTTTCGCGCTGGGTTTAGCGTCGATTGTAACACCGAGTTTAGCACCAGTTTTACCACCGATTTTAGCACCAGAATTTTGTGCCAGGATTAACACTGGATTTAACTCTGGATTTAGTGCCAGATTTTGTTGCTTCTAGTTTGGATTCCGATTTTGCTACTGGGTTTGCTTCTTGTGTTGCTTCCAAGTTTGCTTCCAATTTTGCTTTTAGGTTGGCTTCCGCTTTTGCTTCCAGTCTTGCTTTAGGTTTTGCTTCTGGTTTCGCTTCCAGTTTTGCTTCCAGGTTTGCTTCCAATTTTGCTTCCAGTTTTGCTTCTGGTTTTGCTTCCAATTTTGCTTCTAGTTTTGCTTCTAGTTTTGCTTCCAGTTTCACTTCTAGTTTTGCTTCTGGTTTTACTTCCGGTTTTGCTTCCTGGTTTGCTTCCAATTTTGCTTCCAATTTTCCTTCTGGTTTTGCTTCTAGTTTTGCTTCCAATTTTGCTTCTAGTTTTGCTTCTAGCTTTGCTTCTAGTTTTGCTTCCACTTTTGCTTCCCATTTTGCTTCTGGTTTTGCTTCCAATTTTGCTTCTGGTTTTGCTTTCGGTTTGGCTTCCAATTTTGCGTCCAGTTGTGCTTCCAATTTTGCTTCCAGTTTTGCTTCCACTATTGCTTCCAATTTTGCTTCCATTTTTGCTTCCAATTTTGCTTCCAGTTTTGCTTCCACTATTGCTTCCAATTTTGCTTCCATTTTTGCTTCCAATTTTGCTTCCAATATAACGTCACTTGTTGCTTCCAATTTTGCTTCCATTTTTGTGTCTTTTGTTGCTTCTAAAAATGCTTATTGTTTTGCTTACATTTACTAATTTAATATGTTTTATTTCAATTTAATTAGTTAAATATATCATGCCTCTTAAATAACTCATATGATTATAAAGTAAGCAATTTAATTATTTAACTCATATGATTAAATAACAAGATAATTATTATAACATGATCATCATCTATAATTAAAACAAGTGAGTCAAATATCTATAATTTAATTGAATTTGAAAACATCCATCCTGAGCAGTAAATTAAAATCATTATACGTAATAAATATCCATCCAAAAATCATCAACCACTTTCAATATATATAAATTGACAAGTCAATATGGATAAGATCATCATCATATATAACTAAAACAAGTGAAAGTCAAATATGCCAGTAGATCAATAACATGTCTAAATGATACATGTACAAATGATATAAGTAAAAATGATAAATTATGTAATTCAAAATGATACAAATTAAGATGATACATGTCCAAATGATATAAGTCAAAATGATACATAAATTTATGATACAACTCATTAATATGGCACTGCAGGCCGTGAAAATGATACATATGATAGCTAGCGACTATGAAAAGAGGCATCATAACAATATATCAACAATGATTCATGATGCAGTCTATATGATCATGAATGTCACTGGCTACTATGAGCAAATGCCTCATCATCATCATCACCATCGTGATCATCATCATCATCATCATCATCATCATCATCATCATCATCACCACCATCACCATCACCATCACCATCATTGTCATCGGCCTCAGTGTCTTTCGTATCTACGTCATCATCATCCTCTACCATATGATCTGTACCAGAACCAAAACCAACATAATCTGGATCTCTATCAGGAGGATCATCTTGATCTTCTGGAAGACCCGTGTTATGCAAAAAAAAAAAATTTAAAATGAAAAGTTATTATTTATTTCATGCAATAATTTATTTTTCTGTTATATATCTAATATTACAACATATGAAACAAAAGCATAATCATATTACATCATATCAAAGTGCACATACCGTAATAAAATTTTAAAAAAGTTACAGCTAATATGTCATTCCAATGATGTAAAACATGCAACAATTCTAATAAATGTTAGTAAAGATCATAAAAAAATTTGTTATACAATTGAACTATCAACTGTAAATTCTATTACATAACCTTAAGTGCTACAAATTGCTTGGTTGAAAGCTCCCATTTTGACACACGCAGGGAGGATGGTGGCAAAGGTTGTGGAATTTAGCTTTACACCAGCTAATTGCATTTGCTTTAAAATTTTTTAAGCCTTTTCAACAAATGCATTTTGTACATATCCTGCAGTCATTGCAGTCCATGAGACCACATTTCTTTGAGGCATTTTGTCAAACAGTTCTCGTGCCTTGTCTATGCTTCCACATTTTGCATACATGTCTAACAGGGCAGTTGCAACTACAACATCTGACAAAATTCCTCTATCCTTTATGTATTGATGGATGTCCATACCCTATTCCAAAGCTCCCATTTTGACACAGGCAGGGAGGATGTTGGCAAATGTTGTGGAATTTGGCTTTACACCAGCCAATTGCATTTGCTATAAAATTTCTGAATCCTTTTCAACAAATCCATTTTGTGCATATCATGCAGTCATTGCAGTTCATGAGACCACATTTCTATGAGGCATTATGTCAAACAGTTCACATGCCTTGTCTATGCTTCCACATTTTGCATACATTTCTAACATGGCAGTTGCGACTACAACATCTGACAAAATTCCTCTATCCTTTATGTATTGATGGATGTCCATACCCTATTCCAAAGCTCCCATTTTGACACAGGTAGGGAGGATGTTGGCAAAGGTTGTGGAATTTGACTTTACACTAGCCAATTGCATTTGCTTTAAAATTTCTGAAGCCTTTTCAACAAATCCATTTTGTGCATATCCTGCAGTCATTGCAGTCCATGAGACCACATTTCTTTGAGGCATTCTATCAAACAGTTCGCATGCTTTGTCAATGCTTCCACATTTTGCATATATGTCTAACAGGGCAGTTGCAACTACAACATCTGAAAAAATTCCTCTATACTTTATGTATTGATGGATGTCCATACCCTATTCCAAAACTCCCATTTTGACACAGGCAGGGAGGATGGTGGCAAAGGTTGTGGAATTTGGTTTTCAAACAACTCATACTCGTAGAGTTATGGTTTTAGGTCACGTATGTTATGGTAACAACAAGGGATTCCAACTATGGTTGCGATAGCTAAGATTGCCCTCATTTGTGACCGTAACAAGGTTCTTGGACAACACTATCTTGCTCTTCACACTGGGTACTATATAGGCCAAGATTGGGTTGAAGAAATCACTTCATGGTTACCTATATAGTGATACCACACCCTAATACCCCATGCATTCTAAATAGCTTGATATTTATACAATACTCAACCAAGATGAAATTGTATCACTGTACCACACTTAACTATGACAGTCCTTTCTTGACAACACTTTGTAATCTTTAGACTATTGGGATACTTGCCACAAATAAATATTAGGTCAATGACACTGTTAGGTCTCAAAAATGTAGGTTGCAAATCCTAAGAGGATGCCAGGCTCTATGCTTAGATTTGCAACATTTTTGAACTAACAAAATGAAGTTAACCTATAGGGTTGATGAGTCCCTGCACTTCAGGTTCTGCTAGACCTAGGCGGGTGCACCTTACTAATGAAGCAGATTAAATGGATGTGTGATCTTGGCTGAATGATGGATCTACCCACAGTAGTAAATTGTGCGGAATAGATGATTGCTTGCTACCTACTTTTTACTTCTAATGTCTAAACAGTGATTAAAAATGGTATGGTTCTAATTTGGTATAAATTGTATAAGCAATATCAAGGCAAAACTAATGGATGTGTTCAACTAATGAAAATGAGTAAGACTAGTGCCTAAATTTATTAGGCTATTTGAGTTAGTGAATGGAAACAGATGTATGTGATTGGTGAGCTTATCTCCTAGCTTAACTCTAATAGTTGGGCACTTTGGATATTTACACATTGTGCAAATGTGTAGGTTTGTATGTGACAGTGCTCTTCTTATATAATCCCAATGATATTCCCTTGAATTACTGTGAAATTATGAAAGGAATTTAATTCTTGAGTTGATGGAAACCAATCACAATAACTTCTTCAAAAGGATTTAATCTTTGACAAGAACCAATTAAAGTCAATTATTAGAAATGAATTTTAATTCACATCAACTGGAAACCAATCAAAGAACTTCACACAGTGACAACAAATATGCCCTGACAAATGTAAATCTAAATAATTCAATAGAACCACTTTGGAGACAACACAATAACATATAATCATGAAAATTAACACAACTGTTGAACACTGGAAATAAATCACCATGTAGAAATATTCTACTCCATTATGTTTTTCAGAAAATAAACATGTGTAAATGAAATTCTTTAATTAAAACAAAACTGACAATATATCTTCTTTCTATATGTAATATATACAATCTTCTTCAAATTAAAGAGACATACCTATCAATCGATGATCTTATTGTTAAGAACCCGTGTTTAACCCTTATCTTTACTTTATTAGTATATTGTTGTTAGACGCATATGCTTTGTAAGTCATCCCGTGAGTATATTGTATTATCCCACATTCATGGGGAGTAATAGTTGTTTAGATTAGACTTAGTATATAAGTACATGTTGAGGCCAATGAAGGCATCCACGAGTTTATTGTATTGAGCTTCCTCAAAGGAGGTTGCACCCTCGAAGTGGCATGTGATCAATAAATTCCTTCTGTGTTCTGCTATTTCTGTTATTCACCCATTTTTCATTATATAGTTGCAGGAGGTTCCTCTCATCTAGTATCAGAGCACTTTCTTGGGCTTGTTGGGTGGAATTTTTACCAAATTTTTTCTTTTTTCTTTGCATATATATTGTTCATTTAAATTGCAGGTTCGGATCAGGGAATAATCCCTATCTGCTTAACTGTGGGAAGTACTTGGGCATAGCCCTAAAACTCATTGTGAGGAGTGCCACAGGAACCCCGAAGTAGCTGGCCGATTGAGAGGACCTGCCAGTGAAAAGGGCAACGGCCCCTACCTGATTGACTAGCTCCCATTCGTGAGGTAAACCAAGAGCTATCCTTTGTGGCAAAGTAGTTATCAGTTTTACCTGAGCTGTGGAGTGAGGGGTACTACCCCAATACGCAAGTCGTTAGACAACATTGGTAGCCGAGTGAATCCCCTAAACCTTTAGGAAGCCGAACATACCTGGGGTCCATATCTATTGCTAGCTAGTAAATCACAGATAGCATCTATCCAGATCTATTGCAGATTGTTTCCAAAAAAGAAAAAAGTAAAAAAAATTATGTTTTTTCGCCATATCTTCCTTGCTTTAGCTCCGTTTCCTCTCAAAATTCACTGGAACCCCTGAAATTCCATTCTGCATATTTCCTTCCTTGAGGACCCTATCCCAAATTCCACTTATCGAAGCCAGAAATCCCACATTTGTCTATTTTTAGGGTTTGCCATAACTTCTTCGATTCTCACCCAATCACCTTCAAATTTTGCCATAGTGTTCATTTCCTATTTCTGCTCCTTTGTCCCTCTTGGACAAATTTTCCCATTCTTTCACCCCGCTTCTGAAATCCCCATTTTCTGCTTCGCTGTCCCTTAGAAAGTGTCCAAAACCTAGTCAAACCCCAATTACCCATCCGAGTTTTTCCCAAATCCAAATTTTCCTTTACTAAAAAAGTTTCTATTTTTGTTTTTCTACCCATTCCCCCCCCCAAAAAAAAAATCTCCTGGTTATGGTTGTCACCCGTGCAGGAGCAAAAAACATGGAGGATGAACTTGCAGCCCTCAAGACCAAACTCCAAGATCTGGATGAAAAAATTCTTGACCTCAATCTTTAGCATTCAGCCATGAACAATAGATGGCAGCCAGAGTCTTCTGCCGACACTGGGTTCTCTTCTTCCAACAATTTTTGTGGGCCGAAGCTTGATTTTCCTCGCTTCAATGGTGATGATCCGACTGGATGGATATACCAGGCAGAACAATATTTCAGTCTGCATAATACTTTTGATGTCAACAAAGTCCCACTTGCATCCTTTCATTTGGAACATGAAGCCCTTCAATGATTCTGTTGGTACATCAAGGCTCATGAAGAGCCAAAATGGACAAATTTTTGCAAACTCATTTTGCAACGATTTGGCCCTAGTGCTTTTGATGACTTCACAGGAGCACTCACTAAACTTTGCCAAACTGACACTGTGAGAGAATATCAAACCGTTGAGAAACTAGCCAATCACACAGAGGGATTGTCTGATGAATTTTTCAGGAGTTGTTTTGTCAGTGATTTGAAGGATGCAATCCGATCTGAGGTTAAAATGTTTCGTCCCAGCACAATGATGGAAGCCCTAGGGTTGGCTAAGTTGGTGGAGGACAAGATCACAGCTCAACAGCGCTCCAAATCCACTTTTGTTCCATTCAGAAATATGGTTTCCCAAAGACCTCCAATCACGCCAACTCCTAGAACAACTCCTATCAAGCATTTGTCTGAAGTAGAGATGAGGGCACATAGAGAAAAAGGGCTTTTTTATAATTGTGATGAGAAATTCACTCGGGGACATAGATGTGTTGAGTAAAAGCTCTATCTCTTGGATGTGGATTCTCTGCCTGCAACTAAAGTTTATGAAGATGCTCAGGATACAGTAGATGATCAGGTCGACATTCAGCAGCTGCCTGTTGACCCTCCTTCTCAGGAAGACCACCCAGAGATCTCTCTCCATGCTTTAGCAGGAGTCACCACCCCACAAACCATGCAGGTCAAGGGTTACTTCAAGAAGCTCCCTCTGATAATACTCATTGATTCTAGTAGCACTCATAACTTCATTGACCCTCGGATCACCAAACAGGTTGATTGTTTTGTCCATCCTTGCTCCAGCTTTGAAGTCATGATTGCCAATGGGGGCACATTACCTTGCAAAGGGAAGTGTTGCAATGTGCGTATCTCTATTGGAGATTATAACCTGCGCTCTGACATGTTTGCCTTGCCTTAGGCGGATGTGATGTGGTTTTGGGCGCTCAATGGTTACGCACACTTGGACCCATCTTATGGGATTTTCCTGAACTTTGGATGCAATTTTCAAACAATGGGCAAAAACACACATTGAAGGGTTACAACCAGGGTCTCTCAACATCATCAGTTCACATCGCATGGAAAAGCTCCTCAAGAAGAATTCACATGGTGTCATCACTTAGCTCCATTCCATTCAGATGCAACCATTAGCGGTCTCCACTAGTCTTTTGGATCTACAACAAATTTTGGATAGATATGCATGTGTCTTTGCTGAACCAGCGGGATTGCCACCTTCACGACTAGAGAACCATCGTATTCAAATCCTTCCTGGAAGCGTTCCTCCCAACATCAGGTCCTACCGCTACCCATTTCACCAAAAGACAGAGATTGAGATGCTCATTCGGGACTTACTGAAGCAAGGTATTATTTGCCCTAGTACCAGTTCCTTTTCTTCACTAGTTCTTCTTGTCTGGAAAAAAGATGGGTCATGGCGCCTCTGCATTGACTTCCGAGCACTTAATCACATCACAATCAAGGATAAGTTTCTAATTCCTATTGTTGATGAGCTTCATGGCGCTCATTTTTTCTCCAAGTTGGATCTTCGTTCTGGGTAATACCAAATTCAGGTTCATGAGGATGATATCCTGAAAATGGCTTTCTGCACACATGATGGCCACTATGAGTTTTTGGTCATGCCCTTTGGCCTCACTAATATCCCTTCCACATTCCAGGCATTGATGAATAAAATATTCCGGCCCTACTTGCAAAAATTCATTCTAGTCTTCTTTGATGATATCCTCATCTATAGTAAAACATGGGCTGAGCATCTCCAACATCTGGATCTTGTACTGCAACTTCTCTCTGATCATCATCTCTGTGCAAAATAGTCTAAATGTGTTTTTGGGCAGGAGGAAGTGGAGTATCTCGGGCATATTGTTTCAGCCCAAGGGGTTCGAGTGGATCCTTCCAAAATAGATGCCATGAAAAATTGGCCGCATCCTCAGACACTCAAGAGCCTCCGTGGTTTTTTGGGACTGACTAGCTACTACCGCAAGTTTGTCAAGGATTACAGGAAGATTGCAGCTCCACTAACAACTCTGTTGAAAAAGGATGCTTTTACATGGACACATGCTATTGAGTGTGCATTTGAAAAACTAAAACAAGCTATGTGTACTACACATGTTCTAGCTATGCCAGATTTTTCCAAGACCTTCACTATTGAGAGTGATGCTTGCGGCAATGGACTTGGTACTGTCCTCCTTCAAGATGAACATCCCATTGCATTCACCAGCAAAGCCCTTTCAGGTAAGAATTTAGTACTCTCTACATATGAGAAGGAAATGATGGCTATTTTACATGTAGTACAGAAGTGGCGGCCATACCTACTAGGGAATCATTTCTGCATCAAGACTGATCACCAGAGCTTGACATATTTCCTGGAACAACGGGTCTCCTCCCCAGCACAACAGAAATGGGTTAGCAAACTCATGGGTTATGACTATGAGATCACTTACAAGAAGGGTAAGGACAATATTGTGGCGGATTCTCTTTCTCACACATTTGATGACCAAGCTTCTCTTTCAGCTATTTCTATGCCTGTTCCAAATTGGTTGGAATCTATCCAGCAGGGCTATGTCAATGACTCTTCATTATCTCAAATCATCCAACAGTTGGCCAATAACCATTCTACTGTACCGCATTACTCTTGGGATGGTGCTTCTCTGAGATACAAGGGTCGTATGGTGCTTCCCTAGAACACAAATCTTCAACATGCTGTCTTCTATGAACTCCATGCTTCTCCATCGGCAGGGCACTCTGGGTTCCTCAAAACTTATGAGAGGGCATGGCGTAACTTCTTTTGGAAGGAAATGAAAAGGATATTCCAGCAGATGGTGGCTGAATGTGATACCTGCCAGCGCAACAAGGGTGAAATGACACTCCTTCCTGGCTTGCTCGAACCCTTGCCCATCCCTACATGGATTTAGACAGATATTTCTATGGATTTCATTGAGGGGCTCCCTAAATCTGGAGGGAAGACAATGATCTTGGTTGTGGTTGATCTCCTCTCCAAATATAGTCATTTTTGTGCCCTCAGCCATCCCTATACCACCTCCTCCGTCGCACAGATTTTCATGGACCAGATCTTCCGTCTTCATGGAATCCCTTCTTCCATTGTCTCAGATCGTGATGCCACTTTCACCAGTCATTTTTGGACAGAACTATTTCGCCACACTGGTACCAAACTGAAGATGAGTTCAGGGTATCACCCACAAACAGATGGTCAGACTAAAGTTATCAACAAATGTTTGGAAACTTATCTTCATTGTTTCACCTTAGAACAACAACATCAATGGGCAAAGTGGCTCCCTCTCACTTAATGGTGGTACAATAAATCCTACCACACTGCATCTAAAATGAATCCATATGAAGCAGTCTATGGTCAGGCACCGCCAGTGCTCCTTCCATACACATCCAGCAGTTCAGACAGTTGACGCGGTTCTCCAAACCCGATATTAGATTCTTCGCATTTTGCAGGACAATCTTCACATGGCAAGAAATTGAATGAAACAACAAGCTGATCAGCACCGTTCTGAGCGCACTTTTCAAGTAGGTGATATGGTTTTTCTTCTTCTATAGCCATACAAGCAATCCTCCCTAAAACTCAAAGGGCGTCATAAGCTGGTTCCAAAGTTCTATGGGCCATATAAGGTTCTTCAAAAGATTAGGTCAGTTGCTTATAAATTGGAGCTTCCTCCTTCTTCCCGCGTTCATCCAGTATTTCATGTCTCTTGTCTAAAGAAAGTTCTTGGCACCAACATCAGAGCACAAACTGTTTTACCAGAACTGGATAACAAAAGATCCATCATTTTGGAGCCGGAGGCAATCCTCAACAGACGCACTCGTCAGCTTCGCTCTCGATCCATCACAGAGGTATTAATTCAATGGCACGGAATGCAACCAGAGGATGCTACATGGGAACCACTCCTTCAGATTCAAAAACAATTTCCACATCTTAAGCTTTGAGGACAAAGCTTTTCTAAGAGGGAGGGGATGTTAAGAACCCATGTTTAACCCTTCTCTTTACTTTATCAGTATATTGTTGTTGGACGCATATGCTTTGTAATTTGTCCCGTGAGTATATTGTATTATCCCACATTCATGGGGAGTAATAGTTGTTTAGATTAGACTTAGTATATAAGTATGTGTTGAGGTCAATGAAGGCATCCACGAGTTTATTGTATTGAGCTTGCTCAAAGGAGGTTGCCCCCTTGAAGTGGCCTACGATCAATAAATTCCTTCTATGTTCTGCTATTTCTGTTATTTCACACATTTTTTATTATATTGTTGTAGGAGGTTCCTCTCACTTATGACCATCATATGTTTTAACTTTTATATCAATATTAGTGAAGAGACCATGTCTCTTCATAGTGTCTTTTAAGAACTAACAAAATTATGAAAATAAACAAATACATTTAATACTAAGCCCTACTGAGCCATAAGTAGATTTGAGCAAGATGATCCAAATATTTATGGCTCAGGTGTGTCTCTGCATACTCAATGGCATCCCTAATGTCCACCTCTATTGAAACCATCTTCTCCAGATGCGAGCAAGCTTCCTTGGATGCCAAATCTTCATGTTTTACAATTTATAGGGCCTCATCTAATATTCCCTGACACTCCTTGACCCATTCAGCCTTGCTCTTCAAATCTTTGTCGTTCTTGAGTAACATAGGTACACCTATCTGAGAAGTCTCCATGCATTCTTTCACTTCATCTTGGATCATGTCATGGTACTTCTTATGCTGCTTAATAAGATTGTCTACATCAGATGTGCTTGCACTATCAAAGGTGTGTTTACCCTGTATTTCATGTAACTTATCATGTATTATGTTATTTAGTCTTTCATGTTCTTGAATGACCTTTTGGTTTTCAGAGAAAATATCCCATAATTTAGGCATCCATTGCATCAGATGAGCATGCCTATTCTGCAGGACTATAGTGAGTGTATCTATTCTGACCTGTGCCATTTGATCTTTTGAGGGTAATTGGACTTGTTGTGAGCTTTCTGCTTGTGTAATCATTTTAAGAGGGACTGAATCTTTTAAGAAATCATTTTCTTTTTTCAACCTTTCCCAGCTCATTTTCTAGGTATCCCTCTCCTTTATCAATAGCTAAATCTAAGCTTTATTTAGTTTTGCCACATTTACTCCAAGTTCTGTTGTAACAAGTGGATCAGTTTCTCCAGCTTTTAATGTCATAGCATGGCTAAAATCTTTTTTAGTGTCAATGACAACAAGCTTTTTGTTTGGTGGGTATAGAACCCATATCATGAGGGAGTTCTTATCTAGATTGTATTTTGTTCTAGTAAATACTTCAACAACCCCTTCAAAACTAAGCTTGTGTTTTGTATCATTATTGTGCAGAAAACTGTCAAAAACAAGTGTTGAATTCAAATTAAGACCCGGGAAGATCATTACACCAGATTCTCTGAGCAACTCCCTTCCTTTCTCAAGAGTCATATCTTCCATCTCCTTTTCAACTTCTGCTTTTAAAGCATTCATTAACTACGTCTGGTTGTCTGGTGTAACATCTGAGACTGGTTCTCTAATAGCCTTCCCCTTGCGTTTGTACAAAAAGGATCTGAACTCAGGGGTATGAATAAACTGGTCATCTAAAATAAAAGATTTATATGCAACCTGTCTAGCATCATTATCCCCTGTTTCTTCAATTTCCAATCCTCTTTCTGGGGGTTGGTATGGTTCAATTCTACATTTTGAAATTGTATCAGAAAAGTCATGGGATTTAGAGGCCACAGACCCTTCACTGTTGGAGGAAAACACTTCAATTTCTTGTGCTTCCCTTCTTCTTTCCCTTATTTTTTGATTATATTCATCAATGGATATTTTAGCATCTGCTTGCTCTAAATTTCTAATTACATCATCATGAGGGTAAGGTACATGAGTATATCCACTCAATTTTTGCTTCTTCTTAGCATAATCAATAAAGCCCTCCGGGTCAAAAAAATTTCTCTGTATTGCTTTCCTAAGATTAAAATGAGACAATTTATCAAGAATGAGATCATAACCTTCTCTAGCTAACACAATAAAGTCACCAAAACATAAGGTGCTTGGCATAAAATATTGTTTATCATATGCACTGAGATTCATCACATTTGAGTAGTCAAGCTGTCTGACTATTTCCAAGTATGCCACCCTATGTTGTATAGTTTTTGGCAATAGAAAAGGGGTATCCTCAAACTCGTATACTCTGATCATTGTGGATTCACGAAAACAATACCAATCCCCCCAATTGTGGTTTATAGTAGGTGGCCCATCAAAATCCTTGGGTCTCAAAAACCTTTTAATTTCTTCTGAGAAAGTGTAACTGTATGGGTAGCCATAACATCTATACAGGGTTTTTACAAAGAATTCTTCAAAGTGAACATAACTGGAATTCACAAACCTATTGTCCCATATTGAGGTCCATAATTGTGGGGGCAGCGATTGACCATCTTTATCAATTTGTGAAATGTTCAACTACTCTGGCCATAGATTCAATTCTTGTCCAAAATACAAAACCATATGCATGAGAATAGAATAGTGTCTGAAGCTAACTATGGGGGAACTATTTGTTAAGGCCTTCAGACCTGAGTCTATTTCCTTAAAAATAAAAGTAGCATCTATCAAATTTCCTGGAGTGATGGCACTGGATATCCACAGAGATAACCATGGGAACTATGGACATAAATTCTGGAACTTCAATTCCCAACACCCGCCCCATTGAGTAATATGTGTATCTCAGGTAAGGTTTGAACAACTCAACATGAAATGGTGGTTCATCCCCTTCTTCAAATGGCACTAGATTCGCCTCATTTCGTGGCCTATATAATGACAGTCTCCATCCCTTATATGTGGTATCCAATCTGAAATATTCCTTTTCTAGGGCTTCATGTATGATAGGGGTGTTGTATGTGTCATTTAAATCAAAAAGTTCACAAATTGCATTTTTAGATATATGAAACAAGGGCTTTCCCTGTAGATTGCATATGGCCTTTTGGTCAGGATCATAATGGTATGCTATCAATTTCAAAAGGTCTATATTGACAAAAACATCTATGACTATTAATTCCCTAAATTGAGGGTCTAAGGGTTGTAGACGGGTTTCATCCTATGTCTCCTGTGATAGTGGAACATGAATAATTCATACCCTCGGATAGGAGTCCATATATTTCTGACATATTTGTATTTATCTTCAATTTTTTCCACATTTGCCCTCAATTGTACAGTTCTTCTGGCCTTGGGTCCAGAACCAGGCAATTGGTCCACAAGATCTTGGTTTAGTTTCCTTTCTGGTGTTTTCTCTCCCTTCTCTATTTCAATTTTCTATTTTTTGCCCTTGGTTTGGCTCTTTTCAGTGTGTTTCCTTTTCTTTGTTTCAGAGGAGCCTTCCATTTTATACTATAACTTGACTGTATCAAAGAAAGTTCAAGGACTTACCTGTATATGGTCCGCACAAATCTCCTGATTCCCGGTGAATTCCTTCTTCTCCGTCTGCAACCCTTGTGTTGATTTTAGTGGGGATCATAATGGATTTTGTGTTGATTTTTATGGGCATTATGTTCAATCAACCATTAATGGCTGCCACCGGAATTGAATGCAGGGAATTCACAAATTTCAAAATGTCAGGGCGATGCTCTTTTTATCATATTGGTGAGACCATTTTATTCTTTCGCCAATCTTCATATTGTTTTGGCGCCATTTTCTTTCATATGTTTCTGGTTGGTCGCCAAGGGTGAGTTGGTGTCTCCGCAAAATACTCTTTTCATAGAGTTATGAACCCTTTATTGTCATTTCGGGGAGATATTATAATTTTCATCCTGACGTCATTTTGATCAGGTGTGGCAAACGTTGTCCTTGGCATCGGTGAGTGTTTCTCCGACAGATAGGGGTTACCTCATCTTTATCAGCATGACAATCTCCATCGTCAAGAGAATATGATAGTCTCCCGACGAGTTAGGTCTTCCTGATGATCTTATCTCCATCATTCATTTTTATTAGAACATATTGGTCAGAGTCTTACCGAAATCCTTTTGTCTCTTGTGTCAGGGTGACTTTTGTGGTCGGGGAAGCTTAAGGATTTCATTCTGATTGTATATGTCACACCGATAGTCTCAATATTACGTGTCAGGGAGAGATTGTTTGCTTCCTGGTGATGAGGCATTGGTTGGTGTGACTTAAAGGCTCGGTGTAACTTTAGGATTTCACTTCGATTGTTCTACTCACATCGATGAGTATGCATCGGTGATACATACATAATGTCTCCCTGATCTTTTGACATATGAAATTTTGATCGTTTGGACATCAATCATCTCTCACCGATTATCACATTATACTTCAAGAATGTATTTTGCTATTCGGGGTGAGTTACTTAAGGTCTTGTCGACATAGATAACTTAGTATCAGAGTTAGGCTGTGGTCAGAGAGCTAGGTATATTCATGAGATTGTTTATGTACAGATTCTGAAATGGATCTTGTCACACAAATTTTTGGTGGTTGGTTTTGAAAATGAGGGACATTAGTCACATTACGTGGATACTTGGTGAATTCTTAGCACATGAATAATGTGAAATTTTTCAGTTCCAACAGACAAGGCTTTTAAACAAAAACCATAATCCCAACTCTATATCCATCCCCTTGGCAGTCTCAAGGGCCACCTTGAGACAAAAAATGCTAATGTACTATTATGATAGTTATGATTGTCCTCCATCATTTCATTGTACATTTGAAACTTGAGATGAGGATTGGGGAGGTCTCCATTTGTAAAAAAATGGAAAATACTCATGGCAAGATCTTTAAAATAGGCATATTCAACTTCAGGCATTTCTGTAGACCCTAGGAAGGTGGATGTAAACTTAGTGACTTTAATTACCACCACAAAGACTATCCCATTTGTGACTATGACAAGGTAACACTATCATGCTCTTTATGGCAATCCCTTCTCCATTGGGTGATGGCCTAATAACATTTATTTCCTTTGTGATTTTAATGCCTCTCTAATGCACTATCATAGGAGTCTTGACAGTCCTTATGTATTAGTGAAGAAGGCTTCCAACAAATCAGAAAGGAGGGCTTAAGATTACATACAAAGTCCTAGTCTTCATACCCTAGTCACATATCACCCCTCTAAGAAGACCTCAAGACAATTGCCCTTTAATATAGGAAGTCAATGCAGTTTTAAAATATAAATTGCAAGAGGCCAAAGGACAAGAAAACTTAAGGCCTTAAGGGGTTTAAAGGAATAAAAATATAGGCTTGCAGACTCGACTTAAAACCCTAACCCTATAAGGTGGGTACCCCCAGATACCACCATAACCCTTTAACTTGGCACTGCAAAACCTTGTCCAATCTGATCGTGGGAAGCCAAAATCAAGCATGTACACTCACATATGACAGATAAGTATGCCTACCAAGTGGTTTGACATAAAAATGAATAGACTTTGAATTATAACCCTTCAAAGTAGGCCACTGAAGTATATTGTACAGGTGCATTTATGAGTGTTGCAGTCAGATTTTTCATCATGGAAACTTAAAATTTTTGCAAAAAATGGTGGGAAATTTTAGGTTCCAACAAGTTCATTAGTTGGAGGCAAGAAAACAAGGGTTTTCTATTCATTATTATCCCATTAAACTTAAGCATATGAGATAGCATGGCACACACAAAATGTTGTGGATAATGACCACAAGATTAGGTTAATTGCAACCACTTTTTGTAAGCAAGCACAAGACTAGTATACTCATTATGATCCTAATGGCACCAAGAAGGGTCCCCAAAGATATAAGAGTAATCATTTGTCATCTAAGAGAAATCTTACATTTAAGGGCGCTAGGGCCAACAGAGAAGCACTTTAGAACTCATCCTACGCATCAATAAACAACTCAACACAAGAAATTCAAATTGACATATTAACACAACAATATCCAACTAAGTTATTGAAAGTCAACTATTGATACCTCATTCTCCATCCAGATTACAAAATCGGTCCACTTTTTTCTTTGTAACATTTCCTTTTCAAATTGGCTTGGATGCCGACCATATTTCTCCTCCTATCAAAACATGGCACATGGACTAGTTAAACTAATTAATATGCAATCATTTACTTTTTCCTAGGAAATTAAAAAAAATATCATTTAACTTATTAAATATACTTACAAATTTACAGATCAAGGCCTGTAAACCTTTCTGGCCACTATGATGCGTGGCATGAAGTTTGTCAAACCTAGCCTTGGATTCCTTGTCCTAAAACATATACTAATTCAATTTAACTATGCACAAATAGAATTTAAAAATCATTTAATAAATTTGATATAATCTTATGAGCAAATTCAAATACCTGCGTACTCTCCTCACCGGACTTCCTCCGTGCATTAAACTTCTCATATGCTTTTACAAGCTCTTTCCATACTTTCAAACTTACATCAATTGGCCTTTTTTTGAGCCTTTGCTCGGGAGGGAGTTTTTTTATCTTCTTTGTTTGGTTGCACCAAAATCTCTTGCAATTTTGAGACATTCGTAGCTTTATCTTCTTTACAGACCAACCGGTGCCAAATTTAGTCTCCATGTCTTGGATAACTACTTTTTGCAAGGTGCATGGGTATCTTTGAGAATGGCAAATGTAGATGGTCTTTGAACCGTTGAAGGCATGATTCCTTCAACCTATTCACAAATGTTTTTCCAGCATCCGTCATTCGGACGTCCACTAAAACCACATCGTATTCTATCTTGGTATCGTAGGTACCAATGTAAGATGCAAAACATGGCATGGTGGTCGAAGAAGTCTGTGTCCCAGGAGTGGGTGGGACATTGGAAGCCTTTGTTCCCTGTTCCACATTCTTAGAGGTTATTGTTATTGATTTCCTCTTGGATCTTTGCTCGATCCATGACTGGTTGGGGAATCAACCGATTCCCTTCGACACTATTGATTTGGTTGTAATGTTTCAAGCGCTTTACCAGATCATTTTTCTATGTATCTGGAAAGCATTGTCAAGTCCACACCATCCAATTTGTTCACTACCTCTACCCTCAATATGGAAGCCAATGCCTCTTTATCTTTGTCAATATCATGTTCCTATAAAATAAATTCCTTCTTTTAAACTTACAAATAAAAAACTAAAAACTAAAAATCAAAGAAACAATGGAAACATTTACAAATCTATAAATTGACAATGAATTACCTAATTGTGGCCAGAGTTTGCTCCCTTTGCTCTCATCCCTCTATTGCTTGACATTTTGAGACGACCTAGGGCAAACTATTTTCATTCAGTCTGTGGAGGCAAACAAGTACACACTACTAGGTATGAACGTTTTCGTCCAGTTTTTTTGTATTCCTCAAGGTTATTGACCTTTACTTTTTAGAGCAAATCATGAAGCTATTTTTCTATGAATTAATTGGTGCCTTGGGAGGGAATCCATAGTTCCTGACCTAATTTAGTTTTCTCACCATCGTCTCAAAATCCCTATCTCCTCATATTGTCTCAACCAACCTCTGTTTTAATTTTCTCACCCTCGTCTCAAAAGCCCTAATTTTAGTTTGCTCACAATCGACTTGTCTTAAAGCACTCGACTACTTTTTTAGGAAGGAAGCAAGAAAGTTGTGTTCAGAGAAAGGTATTGATGGTAATGATAAGTGAACCTGGGCATTAGGGTTTGAAAAATGCGTTCACTACTCTTAGATGCAAAGGAAATAATGCAATGTCTACAATTTTACCATCCTCCTTCACAACCACATGAGACTTCAACGATTCACTTGTAAACAAAACAATATTTACAACCCTTTCTTCACAATCCTCTCCATTTAATCGAAACAAAAATATATTTGGGAATGAAAATTTTTTATTGTAATTGTAACCTTACCTATGGTGTTGAAAACTAAATCAAATTTCTCCTCTCTTCGCGCAACGTTTTTCTCATATATTAATTCAAGTGGGACTCCAACCCAAACGCTCGATCTCCAAACAAAAAATGAACACCAAAAATCAATATTAAAGTTTTGTTTTGTTTTGGGTATGTGCAAGTGGGAATTTTTTTTTGATCCAGTAGTCGGTGCTATAGTCGGAGCAAATAACGTCGACTCTACCGCTAACTTTTAGGTAAAAAATGTAATCTGTTTGGGGCACCAAAGACAGCGTAAAGTGCGCCTAATTTAGTGCCAATCAGTGCAAAATAATGTATTTTTCTTGAAAGTTGATAAAAATGTAACCTCACCAAATTTGGATTGTCCTTATAATAAGTAACTATATCTTGTTTCCATGATAGCATTTTGACTTCATGCTTCTCTTATGATTATCTCAATAATGACTCACTCTTTCACGACCTTACACAAATGGTTGGTGACAATCCTTATGCAACTGATATAGCTTTGGAAAAACTAAACAACTCTTCTCTTACTATCATGATGACATGATATTGGGACTATATTGGTAGCTTATGGAGTGTCCTTATGGTATTGTGATTTTCATTTCTATTTTCTCATTAACCTATTTTAGGTTGAAGCATGGTAACTAACCCACTAGCTATTATGACAGTCATACAATGACTAGACAATCCTCTCCACTCTGACTATGACAGTCCTATGCATGGTGTTTTCTTCATGACAGTCCCCAATAATGTGAATTATTGATAGTAGACTAGTTCAAATGGAGTTTTGGATGGTGTAGTAAGTTGTCCCTATGGATCATGATAGTGCATGCCTTGGTTATGTCCTTGTGACATTACTCTCTAGATATCTCCTCTTTATAGTGACAAGGTTTCAAGAACATGACAACTTAGGTAAGGTATCAACTTGTCTCTTTAACCTCTGGATTGTCATTTTCAAGAATTGATCTCATTGAAATGCAAAGACAACATGTCATAGATTAGATGAAATGATCAAGGAGATGCATGTTATAGAGTATAAAACTCAAAAATCAAAGGTCTTTTTGGGCCTTTTTCCAACAATATGAGCAAAATTCAAACTTTAAACATGTAGCACAGGTACCATATGACTCATTTGCATACATCACACATGTGGGACCACTAAGAAGGGAGGTAGGTGCTTAATATGAGCAATGAAAATTGCACATAATGTTTAAGTTCACTTCAACAGATATTTGGGGTTATGATAGCTAATGGAGGGTTTTCTTTTTAATGGAAACCATTAATTTTGGAGTGAAAGGTAATGGTGACATATAACATAATGTCCCTATAATTAAAGAATATCCAAGGGCTAGGATTAACCTAACAAAGATCGAATGATGTGATTTCAAAATTAACATCCAAATTATCCTTCCCTCCATCAAGAATTTAAAATTTTTGTGTCAAAGACTCTTTGAGACTGTTTTGAGGGTTCTATGATAGTTTTGAGGGTTTTATGGCCACTTGGAGAGATATAGATTGCCTTAAAATGACCCATAAAAGAAAAAGGAGAGTCAAATATGAAATAAATGTCTTTTTGATGTGAATTTGTAGTCATCTTGTAATCATAAGATTTGAGCTCTAATTGTCAAGATTCCCTGTGTAAACTTTTTCTGGAGAGCAAAATGTTGCAATGTCCTATTTTGTTTTTCATAGTGCGTCTTAATGAAAAGTGAGTGTATTAACAAGATAATTTAAGAATATTCTCTTGGTGCAGAGCTGTTATGTGACTATTGTCATTGTTGTGTATTGCAAGATCTAGAGGAGGCCATGGAGAGAGGACGTGGACGTCGTAGAACTACTAAATCGTAGAGAGGAAAGTGGGTGGAAATAGATATGACAACAGAATCTACAGATACAATAGAGGTAAGAAGAGAAAGCAACCTCAACCAAAGGAGGAAGGTGTTTATGAATTCACAAATACTACAACATAGAGGAGATAAAGTCATTTTTTGGTCCACAAGGCCTCTAAGGTCAAACTTATTGGTTGAAAATGCACAAGAATGGTGATTAAATGTGATTCTATGATCGAGGGAAAAGTTTGAAAATTAGGATGGCCAAAACATGATATCAATATGTCAAATATATGACTAAAGTGAGGTTTTGTGTTAGATAGCATATTCGTTGAAATGATATAATTGGTGTACCAAACATTATTTACTATGTTGTGTATTATAGGGGCCAGACGAGGCCATGGCAACAGATCATGTCATATCAAATGAGGACACAATGGATGAAGCGGGAAATTAGGTACTCAAATCCAATTTCCTTAGGAAAAAATGATCTGATCGCATTTTGTGATACGTCCATCTTTTTTCACAGTATTATTGAAATTTATAATGTATTATCCAATCTTGACATAAATTAATGCATGTTGTTGATTACTTTAGATGGAGATTGGAGCAAATGCAGAGCTTGAGTATTCAACTACAAAATGAAAAATATATGTACGTGGACGTGGACCTAAAACTATTAAATCACGTAGACAGTGGGTGGAAGAGAATATGACAATGGATGCTACAGACGCAACAAATGATTGCACTAAACAAGAGGTTGGTCAGGACTATAGTACATGGGATGAATACTTTGAGAAAATTGTTGTTTGTGGATGTTCTGTATGTCGTAGAAAGAAACAATTCAAATGAGTGATTGTACAAAGATATTACATATATGATGAGCTTCTAGTTAGTAATATGCCTCCTACAATCGATTCAAATCCAATAGGAATTGTGGTAAGGAATTTTCCAAATTGATATAAATAACATGCATACTTCGTTTAAACATTGTTTTATATTATTTAAATAACTAATTTTTTTCTTAATGGATACTTACTGGATAAAGTTCTTGGTTTAAAGTTTCTTGGATCACCGACTTCCAGCCTAGAGTGAAATGATCATTTATCAGATGATACAACTAACAAAAATATGTGCCAATATACTAGCTCAGAAGATGAGAAATTGATGAAAACAAGCAACAGAACAAGAACCGGTTTAAAGATGCATAATTTGCTTAAAGACAAGGGGAAGGTGGACTACATACCCTATGAGAATGAATGTGATGGAGATGATGACTTGTCCCTGAGTTTGAGATCAATTTACAAAGAGACATTTGATCGTCGACTATATTGCGCTTGGCCTAGTGATCAACAACTACCTAGAGTGTACGAGGTGTTTCAATTTTGGGGATACAGCTACATGATATGACCCCTCCAATATTCATGGAGTGAATCTAGGCCTCTTTATTGTCCAAAATGTACATGTGAGATCTAAACATAGAAACAATTCAGAACAAACCACTAGGAGATTAATTCCATGTTATGGTCCATCATATTACAGTGGTGAATGGAGAAGGCTAGCAGAATATAAGCCTAGCATGTCAGCATATGGTCTAAATTCAAATATGTATACACATCGTCTCTAATTGGAAAGTGGAAAAGAAATGAATAGAGGTCATATTATGTATATAGATGGACGTGCATACACACACAAAAATATTGCAGGATTTATAAATAGTAGTAAGGGAAGGGACCCTACTGTAAGACTGAATTGTCAATTTGTTGAGGTTATAAATGATAAAGATGGAGATATGGAAAGAGAGGTTGATAGATTGATAATGGTTGAGGCTATTATGGACCTTACCATTGGGGATGAGTTATTGATTGATTACCCCTTCTTAAAATGCACTCCTGCACGAAAGAAGAGGGAAGAACAAGGTCTCCCTAAGGATGTTCTTAAGGGCAAAAAACTAAAGAATAATAAATGAGTGTGGACTGATGTTTTATAAACTATGTTGTCCAAATTGTGTTTTATTTAAATTATTGTATAAAAAAGGTAGTCCATAAAATAATGTTCCATTATTCAATTGATGTATATATGTTCATACAACCAATATTTTTATTTTTTAAGCCATATTTGATTATATTTCTTTGAAATTGATACATTTATGATTTATCCAATTGTTGCCAAACATTAAATAATGCTTGTATTTGTTGATGGGTAGAAGTTGTTGATGAAACACATACTAATACCCAAGATCCAACTGGGTTATTAAGATTTGGATGGGATGATCCAAACCATCCTTTAAACAATACCAGGGTGAAAAGACCATTATTGAAGAGAATACTACCAGCCGAGAAATTTGAAGAGCTGATGAGATCCGCATACACTGATGACATGCCACCTAGCCTTAATGATGATGATCATGATAGTGAAAATGCAGTGTATGAAGAAGGATTGAATGAAATGCTTACAAATTTCTTTGGGGATGAAAACAATGATGATAATAATGATCATATGGTTGACAGTAACAATGATAGCAGGGGTAATTACCACCAACGTAATGTTGATGATAACAACCTGAAAGACTCCATCAAGCAAGTAGCGAAGACACCCGTGTTCAAATCGGGTGCAAGTAGAACCTCAAAACTGGCATGCACATTAATATTATTAGAAATCAAGTCACTATTTGGTTGGTCAGAAAAACGATTCACTACCCTACTGAAGTGAGTTGAAATCTATTTCTTACTTTGCAATTGTCAATTGGTGTACATAATTCGTAAACATTCATCAACTTCGTTTATATTTATTTAAGGGGATTTTAAAACCATATATTGTATATAAATACTCCTAGTATAGATTGACATATCAAACATGTTCATCATAAGTTAAAGCATTCAATTGATTTAATCTCTAGCAATCTTACAGGGCACTAAAAACTAAAATACTCCCTAAAGATAATGTGTTGCCATCAACTTTTAGAGAGGCGCATCTGTTGTTGGTTGAGTTGGGGATTGAATATAAGAAAATTCATTCATGTAAAAATGATTCCATTTTATACAAAGATGAATATCAAAACAAGGTAGAATGCCCTGTATACAAAGTGAAGAGATATCGTACAAATGTACAAGGTCCTACAGTTCCAAAGAAGGTTTTACGTCACATTCCAATTATATCTAGACTTCAACGAATGTTTCATTGCAAGTCACTTGCACAATTGATGGACTGGCATGCAAAGAATAGGAGTAAAGATGGATTCATGCGAATTTTGGCCGACTCTAAAGCAATGAAACACATAGAGGAAAAATGGCCAAGAAAATTCAAAGATGAACCCTGTAGTATCAAGTTTGGTCTTGCAATTGATGGAGTGTGCCCATTCTCTTTCCTGAGCTCAAATTATAGTGTTTGGCCAGTCAGATTGATAGTATACAATATTCCCCCATGGATGAGTGTTAGAAAGGAGCACCTTATGTCGACTCTCATTGTTCCAGGAAAACATCAAGTTAAAAACATAGATGTTTATCTTGTGCCTTTTATTGATGAGATGCAACTGCTATAGAAAGGCATAAGAAAGTATGACATATCACGTCCCCCATCAAATAGGTCCTTCATGTTGTACGGTGTGCTATGTTGGATTATTCATGATTTCCCAGGACTTGGTGTTTGTTCTAGTAAGATAAAATATTTACGTATTTACACTCATAATTTATTTTCATCCCAACATTCATACTTAGTTTTATACTATTTTTTTGATGTTATTAACATTACTTATTGAATTGCAGGGCTTTAAAAAAAGGGGATATTTGCATGTCCAAGATGTGCAGAACAATTTCAAGGGTGGTATTCTAAAGATCTACATAAATTTATTTACACAAACAACAAGGTTTTTCTACCACTAGATCATAAGTTTAGAAATCGCCTGAAGAATTAATTTGATGGAAAAGTTGAAAATAGAGGCCCTCCCATGATTATGGGTCTAGGTGATTGGCTTAAGAAGTATGAAGATGCTGAATTGAAAGGTTGGGAGGATTCTTTTGATCAGGGTGATTCAATTGAAGAACTAGAACAAGTTGTAGTTAATATGCCAGAAGGAATGAAAAGGAAATCCATATTTTATGAGCTCCCTTACTGGAAGGATCTATTAATATCTCACCTATTAGATCCTATGCACGTCTTAAAAAATGTCCCAAATTCTATATTTCAACATATATCAGGCAAAGAGAAGGACACCTTGTCTTCGAGGAGAGATATTGCTCTTTCACGTACCAAAATTAATAGAAAACATTTGTGGCCAGACAGGGAAAATGAAACATATGCAGAAGCTCCATGGATTTTGAAAAAAAAAAAAGAGCTAGACCAACTAAAAAATGTCATCCGTTCAATAAGGACACCTACTGGCTATGGGTCATCATTGGCTAAAGCTTTTACAGTTGATGGACATATCACAAGACTTAAAACACATGATTTTCATAATTTTATGAAGGTATTATTTATCATCATTTAACATTTACTGGTAACATTGATTAAGTACTAAATATATTTTGATATCATTATATTGTGTGAGAAAAAATTACTAATGACCTTTTCATAAATGTGTTTCATAGCATATCATGCCATTGGCAATTAGGGGGGATTTATGTCTTACAATTGACTTAAGGAATGCCATAAGTTGATTGTCAGCATTTACAAGGTATGTGGTTAATGTGTGAGAGACATAGATATATTATATTGCATATTAATTTTTGACTAAAGGTTCATACTAATTTACTATTCTTATATTAGGTGGGTGACCTCGAAGGAGATCCACGAATGTGAAGTGCAAAAATGGAAGAAGGAAATTGTAGAAATTGTATGTGTATTTGAGAAGGAGCTCCCTACAAGTTTCATGGACCTACAAGTCCATTTACTTATACACCTAGTCGATGACATTGAATTGGCGGGTGTCGTATCAACAAGGTGGATGTTTTTCTTTGAGAGGTATATGAAAACTCTAAAAAGATATGTCTGACAAAAGGCACATCCAGAGGGTTGCATGGCTGAAGGGTATGTATTGAATGAAGCATTTTTCTTCCTGTGTGAATTCCTTGGTAAGGATTTTGAAGATGGGCCATGCTTCTGGGATGAAGAACGAGCATCAGATATTATTGATGGAGAAAAACCACAATCTAATGGTGTTCAAGTAGAAATTAGTAAGTAAATTCATGATCAGTGTGGTTTTTTTTCTTGCAATCATAATTTACTCTGTAATTTATTTGTCGAATTAACAGCATGACATTTGGAGTTTGAAATAAACATGTTGACATGTAATAGGTGTAGACGAAAGTGTAATACTTGACAAGTTCATTCTGTACTACATGGACTTTATGAACAAATGGATTGATCTGTATGATAAAAAGAGAGAAGAAGCGTTAGAAACAAGGAGACAATTTAAGAGATCAAACCCAAGGAATACTCCACTTCCCACTGATCTGTTTGGGGAATGGGGCAAAGATTGCACACTAGAATGGGTTACTAAACAAATTCAAAATCAAATAGAAGATGCAGGTATAGATTCAAACATAACAGAGGATGAAATCAACATGTCTGGAGGATGTGAAAGAAAGGTACAATTGGAATTTTACAAAATGTTGTTTCCTTACAGCTTTGACACTATTAACTATTTTAATATTCGTCATTATATTTGTTTTCACTGAAATAAATGGTCTTTCACAGGTGAGGAAATATCCAGCAATGTGGGCATATGGTCGACATTATCATGTAGAAAGTGTAGATGTAAAGAGACGATCCTTCAATTGTGGCATCATGGTTGACTTCAAGCAATCCAGTCGATCAAGCTCAAAAGATAAGAATATAATTGAATGAAATCTACAATATATTGGGAAAATACAAGAAATTATTGAGTTGGATTACCGCTCTTTTAAATGTTGTATTTTTAAGTGTAGATGGTATGAAGCATTTGAGAGGACACAAAGACATGATACCCATAGTGGATTGTTTTCTATCGATTCCTCATGTTTCCTACTAGAGGATAAGGAGCCTTATGTTCTACCAATTCATTGTGAGCATGTATTTCTTTAACTCAAACAAGTGGTAGTGATCATTAATCTATTAATTCATAGTTTATTGTGAATATATACATGTGTTTATTAATCAATAAAATTGTTATACCATACGTCTAATATATGTATGTCGTTCATGTGCAGGTATTTTTCTATGAAGATATTTTGGACCCGAAATGGATATTTGTCATACATTATGATCCAAGATTAAGGCATGTATTTGACGATGCATTAGTGGATACTGAGAAAAATAATGATGGCCAACAAAATGAGAGAGAGGGATTAGAGAACATTGAAGAAATTGACATCCATGATAATGTTGAAGATGGTTATGTTCAAGAACAAGAAGACAACAATCCAAAGCTGGATGATGTTATGGATGGTATACAAAATGATGATCCAAATACATCTGGTAACAATATAGATGGTCTACAGTTAGATTTCAATGATGATGAAGATGATGGAGGTCAAGATGAGGATGATGATAATATTAAATACTTGAAAGAACATATGAACATTGACAATGATACACTGGATGATATTGTAGCAGACAGTAAAGTTAATGACCAAGACTTCTTAATTTTTAGAATTATTTGCAATCCATGTTTAAAAAAGGATGATTAAATTGTTGGCAATAATGTTAATTAAATGGATTGTTCAATTGTTGACAAATTACCTATTGCAATATCCTTAAATTGTTCAATCTTTGGTATGAATTGTTGGCAATAATGTTAATTAAATTTGTTTATCTTTAATTATTTTTCATATATATCCTTAATTGTATCTATGCCATGTTATCTTGTGATAAGTACTTGAGTAAGACCATCAATGAAATATGAAGTGGACATATTATCGTCTATATTAGCTAATTGATTGCACAAATATTTCAATTTATCAACAATCTCATGTTTCTATTCATTTTCAACACTTTTAATAAAGACATCATGATCATAATATTCTTCTTCATCATTAGAATGCAACATGTGATTGTCATAGGAAGTAGGAGAAAGAGGTAGTCATGTTTGCAAGGTGAGGGTTTGACCTAGTACTTTGTTGAAGGAGACATAAGGATCCTAGATGTTTCTTAGGAATGCAAAATTAAAGGCATTGCATTGTTTCCAAGAAATGCAAACCACAAAAATCTCAAAAAAAAAAATCAATCTTTTTTTTATCCTAAACATAGGCATGGAAATTGCGAGTTCAAAAAAATGTAGGGAAATAAATCATACCCTATAATAGAAGATTTAAGTCCAATCCTAGATTTAATTAAACTTTAAAGTACAAGGAGTTGAGAGTAGAATAAAATATTGAGATATTAAGTAATTAAGATAGAGAAATGAAATAGTTGAGAAGAAATACAAAACTTATTTGATCTTTTTAGCATGATGTCAAATGTGAAGTGTGTGATTAACTAATGCATTATGAAAAAGAATGAAAACTAGGATTTTCTACTAGAATAATGATCATGAGATTGTGACAATGATTAACTGATTTTTTGCATTCCTTCTTCAGTTGTCCTCTTTTTCCATATTTCCAAAACTTTACTCTTATCTTCCTAGGGATTCTAGATTTTCCTCTTGATTTGGATTGATATTTATACCATTCCCCTTTAGATCCACTTTTGTCCTTGCACCTTTGTGGAAAATGCAAGGCATCCTTAGAACCTTCATCATTGAACTTTCTCCTCATATCTCCATTGAGCATTATAACAATAAATGATTCCATAGTCACCTTTGCAACACTACCATTTATAACAAGCATTATGTTCTCCTAATTTTGGGGTAAAGAAAAAAGTGAGAAGATACATTTGTCTTCCTCATCAAGTTTAACATTTATTGAACCTATTTGACTCAAAATCATATTAAAGGTGTCAAAATGTAGACTGTTGAGTACATGTGTCTCATATTTACAGGCATCGGCAAGTGTTGATCATTTCGGTGGGACTAAGGTGCTTGTCCCAACGATGGACCGATAGGCTTGGTATAGTGTATCAACGTGACTTGTGAGATCGGCGTGACTAGAAGTTATCTCTCTGGTGCTTTGTGTCTCTCCAATGAGGGCTTGGCATCAATGGGACATGACACTTCGGTATGAGTCTCACAGGGTCTTCGTGTTACTTCGATGAAGGTTGACATCGGTGAGACCTGACATGTCGCTATGACTCTCTCCAGCACTCTGGTCACTCTGATGAAGGCTCTGTATCGACGTAACAATAGTTGTCGGTCTGGCTTTGAAAAGTCATTCTGATGCTTTATGTCTTTCCAATGGAGGTTATGGATCAGCAAGATTATAATTATCGACACTGTTTAGAAAAGTCACTCCGATGCGACATCAGCCGGGGTCTTCCCGATGGTCGTTAACTATAGACTGTTGGTCTCATCGGAAACAAAAGTGTCGATGGTTAACTATCTCGTGGTCGTGTACATAAATAGCAAAAGTGGCCGTCGACTAGTGCATGTGGGACTATTGAGGTCTTAGGGATCTGAACAGTCATGGAAATGATTATGAGCTGGGGTGCTAGGAATGGTTTGACAGTAGTGATGTGGCCTCCTTGACATGGCAGAAGGATAGAAAGCCAACGTTGTATTGGCAATGCATATCACAAATATTGTCAATTGAGCGGTTGCCTTTTGTAACTGTCTGGTCCGTTATGGTAACAGAGGATAGTGTGATGAGAGATAGATAGAGAGAAGAGGAGTGACTGTCAAATAATCTCCAGATGGAATAGGATGTTAATCTCCATGAAAGGGCTTAGTGCCTGAATTGTATTGTAACTATATTTTCTATTATTGAATAATACAATGGTGATCTGGTCTTTTGGAGTGTGGGGTTTTTTACCCGAAAGGGTTTTCCCCACGTAAATCTATGTTCATCTCTTCTGTTCCATCTTTTATGTTTAATGGTTCTAATATTGAAATTGTATAATGCTTGTTGTTGAAACTCATTAATGTTTCTTGTACTTTCCTCTAAGGGTTAATGTTGGAAATGAACTATGTCTAATTCCGCTTTGTGGCATTGTTGTGAGTGTTTTTGAGGCAATCTAATGAAATTTAAAGTTATCGAAGACACCACTATTCTTAGATGTCCATTCTAAGTTGCACTCATTTCCTTACAACCCTAACCCCTAAACCATAAACCCTAAATAATTCCCCTAAGCCCTAACCCAGCCCTGACCCGCCATAAACCCTAAACCCCTAAATCCTAAACCGCAAACCCCTAAACCCTAAACACTAAACCTAAGCAACCCTAAACCTCTATCTCCCTATCTCCCTATCTAGCCCTATCTCTATCAATCCTCTACCTCTAAATATCTCTCCCTATGTCTCTGGCCATGTCCCTCACTCTCTATATCTCCCTATTGGTCCTCTCTCTCTCTAAACACTAAACCCTAAACCTCTAAACCTTAACCCCTAAACCATAAACCTTGAACCCTAAATAATGCCCCCAAACCATAAACCCTAAACCCTAGTAAACTCTAAACCCTAAACTTGAGTAATGCTAAACTCATAAATGCTAAATAATGCCCCTAAACCATAAACCCTAAACCCTAGTAAACTCTAAACCCTGAACTTGAGTAATTCTAAACTCATAAATGCTAAATAATGCCCCTAAGCCCTGACCGCTAACCCCAACTCTGTCTCTCTCTCTCTCTGACCCATATTTTATCTACTAGCTCCTAGCTAGTTAAATCCTTTTCCTAGCTTTCCTAGCTTTCCTTTTCCTTTCCAATTTCCCTTTAGATCCCACCATTTTTTTTCCCTATTTTACTATTTTCCACCTCTCCTCGCATCCAATGAACTTTAGTTTTATCAGCTTGTTTCCATTTCATCTAGTTGCCAATTTATATCATCATCCCTCTTTTAATCATGTCCTAGTTTTCTTGTTTCCATTTGATTTGTTGATAAGGGAGACAGATAGAGATAAAGATGAAGAGAGAGAGAGAGAGAGAGAGAGAGTCCTATAAGTTTTCTTGTTCATTAATTCCTTCATCGATAAGGGAGAGGGAGAATTAATAGAAGGGAGACTAGATAGGAAGATATAGGAATGATAGGGGAGAGAGGCAAGAGATCATAGAGAGATAGGGAGAGATAGCTAGGTAGAGAGAGATAGAGAGGACACAGATCATAGAGAGAGATAGAGGAGACAGAGGGGAGAGATAGGGAGATAGAGAGACAGGCAAGAGATAGGGAGAGATAGATAGGTACGTAGAGAGAGAGAGAGAGGAGATAGATTGTCTCTC